>JASVER010000004.1:13612468-13985589 GCA_030449065.1 Oceanodroma leucorhoa | reverse complement strand
GAGCCAACGGTGGACGTGTGTAAGGGACTTCATAACAGCTGCAATATTTGGAAATGAGAGGTATGAACTGTAGCTGCAGAAGTTGCATGAAATCTGTCTGCCTGCAAATACTGTTTTTTGTGTAGTGTAAGTGAAGGACATAAGCAACTAATGTGAGGCAGAGGCGGAATTCACCCCATAAATCTAAAATCACAATGCAAGTAACTCTGCTGCCCAAAGCTGCCACTAATCTTTACAGACCCCTGTCTTTCAAGTTCTTGAGGTGCCTAGAGCTGTGTCTCTGGGCAGGCTCAGAGCTGCCCAGCACGGGTAGTTTGACGTTTCTCTCATTACCACAGGCTCAGGATATACACTGTCCCTCTACCAAGGCCTCCTGAGCCCCTCAGCAAGCTGAGGCTGTAACAGCATGGCTGGGCTTTCACAGAATGCAGCTGTGGCTGCGGTCCTTCACGGGCATCCCGGGAACGGAGACCCCAACCCAGCTTCCCTCTAGCTTTAGCACTTTCAAGGCCTCATCGTGCAGGAGGGTGCCTTACCCACCAGGAGATAGCTCACCTGAAGCTATCGGAGATGTAATTGGGCTGCTCTGTGTGACTCAGCTTTTTCCACTGGAGTTACTCTAYGATGCAGCACTGGATTCACAGTGCATTTGGAAAGAGGTGAGAGGGACCGTGACCATACAGGCCTGGTGGTTGTATTTGTCACCTCTGAGAGGAGAGCACTAAGCTCTGGTGTCTGCTTCTGAGGAACTAGGCATTTATTTGCCTTTAAAATGTGGATTTGGGCCTCAGTCCATTGGGAAGCTTCATTGCAAACCCTTCCTGGAGGGATGGAGGTCTGAAACTCCTTCCCTGCCAGCCCACAGTCAGACACTGTTATCAGTGCTTAAAAATCCCCAGAGATTCAAATACAGCACGACATCTATTTGTTGTCTTCTAGCRTCAGGAGATGTAAAAGCAGCCTAAAGATTTGTCCATCCACATTTTCTTAATTAAACTATTGGTYGTTTCTGCCCCAGCTGAACACTGGAGTTCATCCTCTTAAACCATAGCTCTGACCAGCACAGCTTAAGGATGGAATTCCAAATTTTGGCAAATGGTTTATTCAGAAACGAACGCATGGGACTGAACTCCTTCRGTGTTTTGTAGAATGCTCCACAAAGCCAGGTTAATATGATTTGTATACTTAACAAATCCTATATTCTAAACTTCTGATAAGGTAATACGCTTTGAACTGCAAAAATGCTATGCCTTCATGGCACTTGGAAAGACAAAAAGTATAAAACTTAGGAGCTATTGAAGTTTTCCCCTTAAAAAAATCTATTTTACCAGATTAATTGCCAATAAGGAGTAAAGAATCATCTTTTGCTTTCAACAGTGCAAGTTTACGATTCAGCGTTCTGGATTATTGAACGAAAGCTGAAGTTAAAAATGACATGAATATTGCAGGGACAGAACAAAACACATTGATCCCTCGGAAACAAAGAGGTATTTCTGGTTCAGCCTCTGAGCCCTTTCTTCTCAGGCTGTTGGCTAGCAGTTTGGCCATGGAAACTGAGGAAAAGGAATGCTATTTGGAAGAGAACTGAGTTTCTGCAATGAAAATGGGATGAACACCAAATGAATGAAAGGTTGTTCTATGTTTATATGAATTTCTGTTACAAACATTATTTTTAGGGACAGGCCTTGCTTGTTGTGGCTACTTCTTTGCCAAATTCTTTCATACCTTAGGCATACAATGAGTGCAGCCTCTTAGTTATGATGAATTCTCATCATACGAAAACTCAGATCACAAATGATGGATTTTGCTAGTTTTCCCTTGGCCGATCAGAAATTGCCCTCAAGTTCCAAAGAGATTTTGAATATACAGATGGTGAGCAGAAATCCTTACTGTGTCAAAACCAGTGATCCCTTTCTGTCAGTGTCAGAGAAGCAATCAATCAGAAAAAGAGCTTGGCTTGAGCCTTTCTGGCTCTGTTATTTGTTAAGATACGGTGTTAAATGGTTATTGTCGAGTCTCATCTGTATGGTACATACAGCAGAGGGTCAGAAAGAAAAAGCACTGCATTGCAGTCCAGCTTGATCTCACTTCAAAAATAACCTATCAATTTGCAGTTTAGCTTTTAAGGTAGGTGAAAATGTTAAGCTCTGGTAATAGTTGTACATGGACGGAGATCGACCAAAAACTGAGACAAAAACTACAGATAACCATCTGAATTCAAGTTCACAGCTTAGGGCTAAATTTACAGAACACAATTTTAAGCAATTTTAATCCAGAGAGGTTGGGAATCAATCTGTGGTCTTGAATTTGAGTCTCCAGGCTTAGTTTCTATTGTACATGTACAGATACTGGCTCTCATAATAAATACATCAGTGCAAGCTCTTCATTATGCAACAGTGATGTAATTCTAATGCAACTCTCAAAACGTTTGCAACAAATTTTTTTGGAAGATATCTAACAACCAAAAMTTCATGTTACTAACATAAGCTTCACAAAATATTTTAAAATGATATAAAATTACAGATGGTCCTGTTTTACTGGACATGTTTATAATACATGAGACAGACAAATGTTATGCTTTTTCACAGCAAAAAAAAATATGCCTGTACATTTACATGTTGTTATTTTAAAAGGGAAATGCTTAAAGCCAATTATCGAATTACGTTCTTTTGACTGCCTCTTCTCATTAATCATAGAATCATAGAATCATAGAATCATTAAGGTTGGAAAAGACCTCTAAGATCATCGAGTCCAACCATCAACCCAGTAATTATGTTACATGGAAAATAAGAACTATAATATATCAATTTTACGAGTGTAAATGCAATTCCATAAAAATGGTGTGAGAATCTTTATTTCTCACTGGGCTATTTCCACTGCAATTGTGGTCTGTTTGCTACTAACATTTTTTTTTTCCTATGCCAAGAGTGAAATTCTAACGCCACGTTGACCTGACTGAAGGTAAAACACTCGTCGACCTGAGATCTGTTTAGAGAACCAAGGTGTTCAGAAATGATTAACAGTGAGTTTCCACAGTTCATCTTTGGCTCTAGTTAGTTCGCTGTGGTGGGTTTGCCAAGAACTAACTGCTCAAAGGTTAGCAAGCAGGTGTAGTAATTTTCCAAATACAAACTATACTCTCAGGTGTACTGGATCCTATAGAATAAATAGAAATAGATGGCAGCAAAATTTTAGTAACATATTTATAGATAATATATATTTTAATTTATTTTGAAATAATTAATTGAATCATTCAATCATTGAATAATGAATTTTCAAAGAATAAATAAATTGACATGTTATGAAGGTGAAAAAAGGCATTAGATAAATTTTGGGATTCATTATTAGCTGGTGTCTATTAAGGAACATATTAATTGCAACCTCTATCACGTGAAGCCCACATTCCTCCCTCCCCCCACTAGAGGCTCAGTTAATGAGATAAATACATAATTGCTCTATTTTTATTTGTTTTTCTTAAGCTTCCACTAGTGGGCACTGTTGCCGACAGGGCACAAAGTTAAATGGACGTCAAACACCACTTACGGCTGCTGTTGAGTTTCAAGAACAGAGTGGTCTCTTTTGAGCATTATGGAGCTTTTATTTGTTGAGATTTTTTTTCCTTCTATTTTTGTCTACAACAAAATGAACAGATCCCAAAAAGRAGTGAGGAAGTGATAAGAGTAAAAAAGAAAATTCACGTATTTTGCAGAAACGCTCTAAAAAGATTCAATTGTTGTTGACAGGAAACATATATGTGTCTACATCAGGGCTTAAAAAGCTACCACAATATTGTTTACAAAAAGAAAAAGCATTAATAAAAAGTGTTTTTCATGCATGCTTGGTTTTCTACCTATTGCTTGCTTTCTGCATAGAATCCAAGCGGCTTGCCAGGGGCTTCTTGTCTTGGTGGGAGATTTGCTCTCCTTCATCAGGCGCTTTCTCCTTAGCACTGTTCGTTGGCTTTGTTCTGTAGGAAATTCACTCACTCAGAATGTATCTGAACATATATTAGTGGTCTTTTACAGCTGTCCATGTCACTTGTCACACCCCCATGCAGAAGCTTTTGAACGTGCCCCACGTCCAGAAGCTCCATCTGTCACAACAATGGAAAAGCACCATTCCTTCATTTCTGTCCTTCAACAAACCCTTAGGGCACCATTCGTCCGGGGCTGAGTGCTGGGTGGATTTGAGGGGAGAAGCAGGCGCCATGCTGCAGGGTGGGAGGACATGCGTGCTCAGCCCTCCATGTCCTGCTCCCTTTCCCGTGTCCCTCTCCCACAGCGGGAGRGATCCAGCTCGTGATGTGGCTCTCGCCTATCTGTGTCCTCATCTAAGCTGGGATAAAAAATTCAGAGGAAATTTAGAAACTTCAGTGTGTTCATTATTACCACTGGAAAGCCTAACAACTCTATTTCTTTTCCCCAGAAAAGCCAGCTGCATTATTGCCCAATAATGTGAAATGTGGAAAATAAAACCTTGCTGTATTGCATGTAAGTGAAACTTTCTTAAAAAAAAGCCCCTTGGGCCATTTTCCAGAGCACAGACTTGGGCACCGGAGCAGTGCACAGCGCTACTGCTGAAACAGGGGAGCTGTACCCCCTTCCCTCCTGCTCCACAGCTTCCCAAAACATCCCAGCCACCCTCCCACTCTGGTAGTGCCCATCAATGTCTGGAAATCTTGGAAGGACCAGGTTAGCTGCAGATCAGCAGGCTGTATTTGGAAAATACTGCTCTGGATGGCTTGATGAGTAGATGCTGAAAGTGGCAACACGGAGAAGGGAAGGGGGTCCCTGTGTTTACAACTCCAGCAGCATTTCTGGTGGGAGTCATACTTGCAGACCAGACGTAGTTTCTCCAAGCTGACCAGCAACTCTTCAAACTAAAACATGTTAGTAAGTCCCTTCCATGTGCTATAAAAGGTTTATGTAGAGATCGGTAATAAAAAACGTGACCATCCTTCGGGGAGAGCGTGCTTGGAGTCAAGCACGTAAAACATGGATGGAGAGAATGCACAAAGAATGGAAATGTGGCGTTTTTCAAAGAAACATGAGGTAACGCTCTCGTGTCCCGAGAATCCCTCTTCCACGAGGTGCCACTCGTGGGTTGAGAAGCGCCGCGCCCTCCCTGCTCTCCCCACGCAGGGCGRCTCCCCGGGGCCAGGCCCGCGGCGTAACCGCCCGCCGCGGAGGGGACGGCGCCGTCGCCTCAGCCCTTCCCGCCGCCTGGCTCCTCCCAAGATGGCGGCGGCCCCGCCCCGCGCGGGCGGTGTCCCGCAGCCCGTCCCCCGGTGCGGGGTGTATGACCGCGGCGGTGCGGGGAGAGGGCGGCGGGGCTGGCGGTAGCCGGGCGCTGGGGCGGCAGCCGGAGCGGAGCGCGCCGGGTGAGCAGCGCGGGCCTCGCCGTGTGCTGGGTCTTCGGCCGCCGGGGCCGGTCGGGGAGGGAGAGGGAAACTTTCGTCGCGCGGAGCTCTTCCCCGCCGGGGCTCCGGCCGCTTTTCCGCGGCCATGTTGAGAGCCGGGGGCTACCCGGCGGGGAAGGAGCTTGCCCCGGCGGGGAAGGAGCTTGCCCCGGCGGGGAAGGAGCTTGCCCCGGCGGGAGGCGGCGCCGGGCTCCGCTGCGGCCGCCGTGCGGGGCCGTCCCGCCGCGGAGCTGGGGCGCTCCCGGCCGTCCGCGGGGGCAGTGCCGCTTCCCGCCGGGAGGGAGGCGGCGGAGCGGGAAGGACTTGGGGAGGAAAGGGGCGGCGGCGGGCGCTGGCTTGTCCTAGGGCGCTGAGGGAGTTGCGGGGCCTCGGAAGCGAGTTCGCCTTCAGGAGGGGGGAAAAACAACAACGACGGCGGCCCCGCGGGGTTACATAAGTGCCTGAAACTCCCCAACTCGTGACTGGCGCCGGGGCCCGGGCGGCGGCGGCCGCTGGCCGTGGGGCGGCGGGACGGGACGGGGCGGAGGGCGCTTCCTTCCCCGGCGGGCCCCGCGGAGCTGCCCTCCGCCGCGGGGAAGCGCCTCGCTCGCCCTTTTAAACTCCTCRTCGTTCTCGGAGCCAGTCGCCTGAAAAGTCTGGATGCTGTGGTTAAAAAAAGCATCGGAACCGCGAGTGGTGTGGCTGCGAGCATAAGGTGCTATATTTTTTCTCTGAAATTCGCATCTTTTGGAGAGGAACGTGACTGGTCTGCTTAAGATACGTGTGGCATATAAGCTGTTGTSTGAAAGCGGTTCAGGAAAAGGCAGCCACATGTTTTTCCTCTCGCCTCATTTGAAATACTCTGTGCATAGACACCGATATTTATAAATGGCAAAACTGCTCATCATGGCAAGAAAGCGATGAGTGAGTCTGCTGAGCAGTGCATCTTGGCATCGACWWWGTCGATGCCAAAGAGAAATGGCTGTAGCTCAAGTTTTGACATGAAGCTTCAATTATATTCTTAACCAGAGATTAAGAGGATTCCTTTGCCTGTATTTTGGTTGAATTGATGAGAATGGTTCCAAAAGCATCATTAAGTCCTAACTCAGGCTGTCCGGTGTGCTTAGTAGTTACTGTAGGGGTTGGTGCTTATTTGACAAACACTACATCCGAGGCTGTGATGTGCCTAACAGCTTAAGTTCAGACAAGGTTAATACAGTAGGCAAAGTGAGTCTAAAATCAAACCCACAACACTGGAATCTGTTTCAGAACTGAGATTGCTAATTCCTCTTTCTCTTCTGAAATAAAGAGAACTTAAATACTCAGCTTTCAAGTTGTGAGACTTGTATAATGAATTATTTTAGAGATGGCTATCTGAAAGAAGGGAAGTATTTAAAGATGGCAAGTACTTAAAGATGGCAGTGTAATCAGTGCTGAGATGCTACAGATGATTTGCTTTGTATGCACTCATCAACATGCGGAAAGGAATCAGTTGTTTAGCTCGGAAGGCAATGTTTTTGCTGTTAAACTATATAGATCAATCAAGTGACAAATAAGAATCCTTTTGTAGTTAAATGTCATGTATATCAGCTCAGTTTGTTAAATAACATTTTCCTAGGGCTGTGCTACTTATGTTGAAAATGACAGTGAAAGTGAAGTGGTGTGAGCTTGAGTCCCAAATTCTTGCTTCTGAATGCAAGTTGGCCATGTGCCTTTTGGAGTGTCTGTGAGTTTTGCCCTGCGTAGAAACCCACACAGAGGAAGTCCCTTAAATGCTAAATGAAAACTGGTGAGTAGAAATTTGGAGCTGGGGAAGCTGGATCGGTTTCCTCTGTCATATCATCTAAAAAGAAACAGAGTAGTGTCTTTTCACCTAGCAGCAAATTTTCATTAGATAAAGTGATTAAATCATTATTTAGCAACAGCTGCATTCTGTTTCCCTTAAATTACAGGCTGAGACTTAACTCTATTATTACACATGTCTCTGGATCAACAGAAGATCTACCTGTAACATCCTGAAGCCCATTATTTTACAAAAATTATTATTGGTAAAATGGTCATTATATTCAAACAGCACTGTGACTTTTAGGTTTCACCGTTGTGGTTAGTGGATGCAGGAAGGTTTCATGTCTCCTGAGTCTGCGCAGTAGAGAGAGATGGAACTGCAGTTTCAGGTGAGGCATGATATGATGGAGCTCATTTAACTTGCCAAGAGCCACGGGAGGGCAATAAAGCCAGGGTGCTGTCTGCAGTCAGGGTACAAATACTGGCTTTGTTACACTTGCAGCATTTTTGGTGACTTGTCTTCACCAAAGAGGGCTAGAGGTGTTAAAGTGAAAGCTTAGGGTCAAAGCATGGCACGTAGATGGGGGAGAGTTGAGGTCTTTAATACTTGCAGATACAATTTTCTGAAAAAGTGTCTGTTAGCTAAAATGTTAGAAGTGTTGGTCAAGCAAACAAATGGCATGCAAGTTTTTGTTCTTAAAGGCCATTTATTAGTGGGCGATGTCAAATAAGGAAACCCCAGCGTTAACGATGGATAAGTTTCTTAGATGTTGGTAGGTAAGAAAGTTAGTTGACTGCTTAATTTTTGTATTAAGAAATTAAGCATTGTTCTGTACTGCTTCAGCTTCCAAAGGTATGTTTGTGACTTATTCCAAGCTCTGTTAATAGTCAAGCTTACTTTTCTGTTTAATTTTTGTGATTTTTTTTAATGATAGATGATGCTTGTATATGCATATTTTACTACTTTCAAGGATTGAGTTATTTGATGGAAGGGTGATAACTGGGATTGTTCCAAAAGAGAATAAATAAAGGTGCAAAAATAGGCTTTTGAAATAGAACCGCGTATTTAAAAGTTTCTCCCTATGCAGCAAATGCAAAGTTGGCTGTTGTAGAGTAACTTTTTTTTGATGATTTAGCAGAGGACTTGTTTTTACAGTTGAGGGGRGTGAAAAACTACTCTGTAGATAGGTGTGGTAGAACATGTTTACGATACTAAAGACTATTTTAACGTTGTCATAAGCTATAAGATGTGATGACAACTGTGTTAGCAAGTAGAGTCCTGCAAATTCTGAGCCACATAAGTAGTTCTGTTGAAATAAATGAGTCTGCTTGCATGAGGAGTGGCTTGACTGAGAGTTGTAGACAAAGATTCTCCTTTTATGAAAATAAATATTATTGTGCATAAGTGTTATTGAACAGAGGAGTACTTAATGTTTTTCAGCCTGACACTTTAGTACTTCGTAGTCAAAAATGCACTCATATGTTTACTTTGGTTTTCTAAAGTTAAATAAATAGGTAGGAGTGCTACTGCCTTGGATGTAATGATGCCTTTTTTTTTTTTTTTTTTTTTAACTACTGGTGATGATAAATAACTTAAGGATTTTAAAAATTATTTTGAAGAGAGTGGCTTTCTTTTTTCTTTTTTCTTTGCATTATGTTTTACAATAAAAGTGTTAAACATATTGTATATGTAATATAGCAGGATTTTGGCATTTTGTATAAATGTAAAAGAAGAGGAAAACAGTTGAAAGTTAAGGATTTTAAATACAGGAATGTTCTCTCTATGTCCCCTCCATTCCTGAATGTGAGAAGATGACTTGCAAGCAGTTAGTTACAGTGCTGAGATGCAATCTCTTCAGAAGTTGTGCTGATTCAAACAGATACAGGGGTGTTTCTAGATAGTGATGTATCTGATCCTTCTATCAGCAGCTTTAGCTTTCACTAGATACCTCTTGTACCTCAAACACATCATCTAGAGGTTACTGTTTTGCTTTTAAGTACTTAGTATGCCTTCTGCAAAAGGAAAAGTTACAGCATGATCTTTGACATTTGCATTTCTAAAGTGTATGCATAATTTGTTAATGCAAATTAATATTAAAGAGTGTACATACAGTACGCGCTGCCGTTCAGGTCGTCAGATAGCATCTTCCTCGGAACAGTGAGCTGTGCAGGTTAACTTCAGTGCAAACCTTTRTGCAGTTTTCAAAGCTTCCTCTAGATTGTGTCATCTTTGTTGCAGCAATAAGGGCCTAAGAGCAAAGGAAAATGGCCTGCTGAATGAGAATCGTGTGGACCATGAGCCCCTGTGGTATTCTGGACGCTGTTTATTGCACTCGGAGGACGGGGTTGTGCTGAGTGCTCTAATGTCTGTACTCCAAGTGCTTTCCATATAACTTTAAAATGCATCAAACACATTTGACAAGCAGTAAAAGGGAAAAAGGCCAGTGAGTGCATTTCCCGGGAAGGCCACCTACAGTAAACTGCTGTGACTACGGGGTTCTTTCAGGAAAGGACTCCTTTTTTTTCCATTCTCCTTCTGCTTTAAATTTCTCCTGACTTAGCTGTCAATATTTGGTAAAGTAAAACTTCTGAGACTGATTTTCAATGTATTTCTGTACTGAAAGCTGTGTGTGACAGTGATTTTCCTCCCCCTCCCCCTTCTGATTTAGGTTAGCAGCATAGAGGCAAGTGAACTGCCCTTTTAACACACAGGTTGTGRCTGAAAAGCTGGTTACATCGAAGACTGACAGATTCTATTCACTGTATCATTGTTAAAGCTTTCCTTTTGGCTTTTGTCAATAACTGTCAGATGTCAGTTTTCTAGACCTTCACTGTCCACCCGTATGTCACCAGGTAGCAGCATTCAGTATAAAAAAGGGCTTATGTCCCTTGCTCAAGAAAGAGCAATGCAACGGTTGGTTTATGTATTTTAAGTATTGCTGGATAAATAAATTTTAAATATTGCTGGGGGGTGACAGTGACAGGTCCATGATTGCAGCACTTCAGTGTTGTCAAGCTTCCCGAAAATCACAACATGTGGTTTGATTATAAGCCCCAAGCTGTGTTTCGGGTGCCTGCGAGGCCCTGGTTTCTGCTGGGCTGGTGGCTTGCAGCCTGATGACAAGTCTGCGGTGCGTATGGTTACTGGAGCTTGAGCCATTTTTTGGTACCAATTTGAGCAACTTCTCTCAGGAGGTTTAAATGGTAGGAAGAAGATTCCCTGTAGCCAGCCATACTTGCCCTTAGTCTGTTCTTGCTGATTAACTAGTGGTAGAAATTCTTTGGTTTTCTTTTTTTTTTTTTTTTTTAGCAGTGAAGAATTTTAAGGAACTAAGTATGTCTGAATATTCTGGTTTTCCTACTTCAGTATTGAAAATGTGCTACAGCAGTGCTTCATTTGACCCTGTTAGGTAGTGGCCAGCTGCCTGGCTTCCTGAAAGTATTTCCACAGTATRATACAATATTAGGGTTGCCCCCTAAAGTGGAGATTTCTTAATTTACTTAGGTCAAGAGCAGCAGAAAGTTGAGGTGATTGCAGCTGGTCAGAGAAGGAGTTTGAGTGTTGTTGCTTGGCTTGCGTCTTGTCTAGTTTTGTGGAAATGCTTGGAATTGCTGAGCTGGTAAAAGAAGCCTCTTTATTGCGCAGCTTCTTTTCCTATAACAGGATATCTGAATTTAAAGGACACATGCATGTGAAAATAATTAATACTGATATAATAAAAAATGAAATAGTGATGATGTGGTTATGCTGTTGTGCTTGTAAATTGTGAGACTGCATGGGAAAACTTTGCTCTGTTTTAAAACACATCTGGCTAAAAGCAAAAGTCCTTTTGTGTTGCAGTAATTTGTAGACTCTTGCCTAGCTTTGACTACTTGGTAACTCTCTCTATAGCTTGGTCATTATAATCTATTACCTGTAGTCTAGTCCTTGTTGGACTGTTAGTAACATTCAGTAGCTTCTCATAATGGTAATAAAAGCAAACTAAAGAAAACTTAAAACAGAAAACTCTTTTTTACACTGGCTGTTTTAAGTACCTGTGCATAGTAAAAAGACATAAGCCAGTGAACAGTCAGATGTGTCATAGGTGCACATTCACAAAGAAAGGGAAAATAAAATTCTGTTAACTCAAGGAAGCTCATTTGAACATGTAGATGTTCTGGTAGCTCTCAAGTGCTAAAACATGCAGGTGCTCTGAAATCTAGGAGGTTCTATTTTTAGTATATACTTGTGTATAAGAGAGACATATGGGAAACCCTTCCGTAAAAGTTCTCTACTTGTAGGTTAAAGATACTGCAAGAAGCATGCTGGCAAATTCTATTTATTTCAGTCACCGAAGACCAAATCCTCTTTTTCACATTGACTGAGAGATGGTCTAGCTAGCCATTAGCAAGTTGCCTCCATGTGTGCTCTGAATACAATAACCCGTAACAACAACAAACCGCACAACCAATCTGGTTTTGGAGAACTGCTTGCAAGACGGATTTGGCAACACTTCTTGTAGAATAGCTGTATCTGGATCTGTTTTTTCTATACTAATGATACTGTGTCCCCTCCGCAAAAGAATTTAAATACGTCTGTCTATTTCGAGATTTAAAAGGTATGTTGGTGCTGTGGATTCTCTTTGTTGTGCTGGGTTAGCAAAACTTAAGGCAGGATCTAGCTTGCTCTGAAACTGGTCAGATCCTTTTGATTGATTTCTCATGTCCCTCACCCAATGCCCATTTAATGTTAAGTGTGGCAGTATTTGTATATGTCAAAGTTATCTGCTAGTCCAGATGGGTGCCCCGGTGCTGCCAAAGGGGGCTGTTGTCAATTAAGCGGTTCCTTCACGGGCAGTGTATCACTGTATGGGAAGGGCACACCCGGCGCCTATCCAGGCAGCCTGGAAGGGAGGGSTAAGTCACTGCTGCCAAACTGGAAAATAACATTTGCTGGGAGAGACTCTTTGAACAGCTAAACAATTGGAGTAGGGAAACATTAAATCGTAAACAGAAAAATGTATTCCAGTGTTTAGTATCGCAGCCTGGTTATGTGATCCTTTAGGCACCGGCCCCGCATGTGGCGTTCGTGTCTGCTAGAGCTTCTTGAGCTGGAGCAGGATCCCAGGCTCCTGTCCTCTGCCCTTGACTCTTCTGGCACATTTCTAATGTGTTAGTCTGTTGTCTGCTGTTCTTCTGATGGCTTTTAGCTACTCACAGCTGTGCAGAACTTTGGAAGGAGCTTGCACTTTTTTGGGCTCAAGATCTGYGGAAGCTGGTTTTAAAACCCTGTTCTGGTGTACGTTCCCAGTATTTGGTTAAAATGAAAGATGCAGTTTGCTAGCACCAGAGGCTAAGCTAACCGCTGCTTGTGCTCCTAAATACATGCAAATGGAAAGTTGAAATACCAGGGTATTTTCCCATAATGGCAAAGGTTTGATCTGAATATTGGGCTTTTTTTCAGTTAATTGTTTTTGGTTAATTTAAAAGGGCATATGTGTTGCATAGTCCATAAATATATAGTTTATATATATATATGTTATGGTTGTGTGTATATATATATATAAACATAAAAAACCTCAGCTGTTTTACTTATACCCATTTCAGTATGCTGACAGCTGCAAGTATTTGATATGCCCATAGCTGCCTGGATCTTGCTTTCTGTGCTTCGACAGATGAGTTTGTTGTCAAATTGGAAACACTGTTCATGGGTCAGGCCTGCCTGTTCAGCTCTGTTTGCAGAACTCAAGCTTTTAGGGTTCTGTGGCTGTGTGCTGTGGGTTTTTTCTGGCTTTTTTAAAATTCCTTTAATTCTAGCTGTTACCTGTTTTCCACATGCAGATGCTGGCTACCTCCTCCTTCACATTTTGAAARGCCTTAAGAATKTTCCCATCTAAATGGCAGCGGTTCRGCTGGCAGTACCGTGTTTCACAAGTGCTGTTCAGAGCTGCGTAAGCCTGTATCGGTGCTTGGGGAGTGCTCAGCTCATTGGCAGATGGGTAAGGACAGAGAGGTGAAACAAGTTTAGGAAGTTGCTCCCTTTGTTGCTCCAACCCTTGGCTACCAGGTGGGGGATGGAGAACTATGTATTTCTTTCCAGCAGCAGCTCTGTCTCTATCATGCCAGGAGACAAAAACAATATCAGCTACCATAAATAGAAGCCTGACAGTGGTAATAAGCAGCTGATTTCATTAAAAAGCTGGATCTCTTACAAGAATGTTGCTCCTGGACTTCTGCAGTGAGGTCTTTTCTGCCCTAAGAGGCATTCAGGGACTTTTTCCAATGAAATTGGGGGTGGGGAGAAAATACAACCACTTCCAGTTGGTCTAAGTGTGGACTGAGGTTTTCCTGGTTATGTACTTTCCTGTGGTATGAACCCTTCAACACTGTTTGGGTTTCCACCTTTCATATTTTCTGTTACTGCCAGGTGGGAGAAGGTAGTAGGAGCAGCTTTGGGACTCAACAGTTCTGGATTTCTGTGTCTCTTTAATGCATGCCACATGTTTCTTGCTCGGAGCAGGGGTGCTGGCATTACGGCACATGGCATTATGGCCAAGGCAATTCTTCTCGCCCTTCGTGTGGGGCGGGCTGCAAACTGGCCAAACTCATCTGGTGGGGCAGCCTGCTTCCGCTTGCCTTTATTTTCCTCAGGTCTCCTCTGATTATTTATCATTACAACTCATTCAGGACGTGGGAGCTAGTCGTTCTGCTTACAAGCAGGTTAAATTGGTGTTCTCTTTCCGTCTGAGGTTTATTGTGTTAAATACAAAACCTCGTGAGAAGCTGATGTGCAGAACTTGGATGGTTTTGCCTGCATACAGCAGCTCAGGCAGCGTGCTAACTGTTCAGCAGAATAGCTTGGATAGTAAAACAGCATTGCTCTGCTCTTGCTGTGCTAATACATATGCTACTTGGCAAAACCGATAGTCTTTTGCTAAAAATAGCTTCCTATACCCAAACTAGTTTCTGAGTGGGTTGGGGAATATAAGGTTATACATCTTGAAAGATCTACCTAGAAATGATCTCCACCCCCAAAATGGAATTGGCCTTTGTAGGCATTCCTAGCTCAGTTGGATAATGGCTATTGCAAATTTGAAGAGTAATGCACTTGCCATGCAGGTTTGATAATAAAGGGGTTTTTGTTGTTGCCCTTCATTTAGAATCATTTACATTCTATGAGTAATTCTTACACAATCGGTCAATTAAAGGGAAACAACAGTCCTTCCTTGGAAGCTGGAAATTAGAGTATACTAATGTATTGAAAGAAGTACTGAACTGTAAGATGTTACGCGGTTAAAATAGGGATTTCTACGTTGTACCTTCAAGAAGAGTTTTAGGCGGAACTGGGCTTTTGACAGTCATTTGCAGCAGTTTGAAAACAAAAACCAAACAGATCTGTCTGGGTTGTTGTGTTAATTACAGGTTTTTGATGACATCTGACTAAACAAATGCATGGATTTGCTTTCATGATGTATTTGGACACGACTAAATGCTGGACTGAGAAATAATCTAAATATTTCTAAAATATTGGCAAGGCAGAGTATTCACAGGTTGCACAGTATGGAGTAACATGGTTGCTGTTAACATATTTCTAGCATGGTTTCTGTGAGTCTGTGGTTGATGCTGGAACATTAGCCAACAGGTTGAGACAAATGAAAGGTTAACGCTACTGGTTCATACTGGATATACCAGTAAGGGAGTGAGTTAGCTCATCTGTGTTTCCCCATGCTGCAGCCATTGCTTAACAGGCTTGCTCAATGCAGGAAGCCATGTCTTCACAGTGGGGAAGAAAAAATAAGAAATCACATTCATGTAGAAAACATTACACTGAGAATCATAGAAATGAGACTTGGGAGAGGTCCACAGTATCACCTATTCCACTTTCCTGCCAGTGTAGTATTGGTTGATGCTTATGCTATGTTTTCTCTATAGTGTTTGGATGAAAATGTCACAAGCATCTTTGCTTTCTTAAGAGTAATCCAAAGCAGCCTTGGTATTGCCGCCGTTCTTTTCCAGTGTTCTGTCTTGCTGCTTTTTTGACTTTATTAAATGCCAGTAATTAATAAGGGTGTGAAAAATGGTGCAAAGAGGCAACAGCATACATTGCCGTAAGGAAAAGGTAATACTTTTTTTTGTCCGTAAATCAAGTCAAAGTTTCTGTCCTGCTACCGGTACCTTTCTGAATGCTGCAACCGTTAACCAGATTAGTCAAAAGTGATTCTGAATAAAGACTATGTTGAAGAAGTTCAGAGGGATCTCACTGCCTCCTTTCCTGCTGTCATCTCTACCTTGGTCTTTAATCTCTTGGTCCTTCTTGTTTCTTTGCAGTATCATCGTGTAGCTTTTTGTCATTCTTGATATTTGTTTTGTTCAGCTATCATCAGGTTATCCTCTGCATCCTTACCAGCTGATTACAGTAGTAATAGCAAGACAGTTTGTTAAATACAATAGTTTTGGGAATACTTTTACTTGAAGAGAGCTACTAGAGAACTGCTTAGAAGGCTGTATTTCTCTTTGTGACAGTTGTTGTCTTATGTTTTAAATAGCACCCAGGACAGCTAGCTCCAGCACAGTACAGCCATTTAGTTGTTACTGTCACGTCAGCTTTTAGCAGTGATAAAGACCTTTAGAAAGCATTTGTCATACTCGTATCTCCTCTCAACATAATATTTTTAGGGTGAAATTTCTTTTAATTTCACTTAACTTTATGGTCAGATTGGTCTTTTTACTGTTTTATAAAAAGCAACTGGAAATATATACTTAATATTAAAAAACCTGCAGTTAATAGATGTATTTAACTGTAAAATATAGAATGAAATATTAATGAATTCATAAATGGGTTCATGGATACTTAAAAATTCATTTTCCTCAATATTTTATTCTACAAACTTGAATGATAGAAATAAAGTTTAATTAAATACCTCTTGCTGGTATTTCTAYATCATCTTTAATCCCGCTCTTGTTATTACCTTTACGGTCCTTGAGAGGTAGTGCTGACTTGTGCATGAATGCTTGGATTCTGATTACTGCTAATCAGATCTAAGTGCATAGAAAGCTTAATTTTGCCAACAAAGATGACACAGTGAAACATTCAGGATGAGTGATGGTATCATCCTTCTCTGTGTGTGTTGAAGGAGGCTGTGTAGGAGGTGGAACTAGCGAGGCCAAAGTAAGATGTAAAATTTATGCTGACTTATTTTCTGACCTGTATCAGAAACTTAGGATATCTACTGTGAATGTGTTTTAGTTCAGCAATTTTCTACACTAAAACTGTTTTCAAAGTGTTAGACATTGATAAGTTTCCTTAAACAGGTCACACTTCAGAAATTTACACTGTTTTACTTGGCAGTGGTGCAAAAAGTCAAGTGGTGTTCTTAAGAGCAATGCATCTAATATTAATAGAGATTAGAGTACTGAGATGCCTTCATAGCTGAAAGTTTGTCCACAAAAAATAGTGATATTACCACTTCAGACAGAGCTTTAAATCAGAGGGATGTATGGGGGTTCTGGGTAACTTAATTGTTTGTGTTTATTCAACGGTAAGTCAAACTGGCGTGTCTTCCTTGCATAGGCAAAGTGCAAGAGGAAAGCTGAATGAGTCTCATGTGTTAATATCATATATAACAATTATAAAAATACATAACTATGTACTAAATGACTGATTCTGCCTGATGAACTCTTTTTAAGGAGAGTTGGTTTTTTTCCTCTGTAGATCCAAAAGATGAGTCATCTTACAAACCAGTCACTTAATGCACATTAGATATCTGGTCTGCAGATAGTCCTTGTCTGTCTTAGGTTTACAGCTTACTTGTTTCTGTCTTGTAAAAGTTTTATTGATCTTCTGTACCTTTCATGTATGTTTAACTAGTGTGATTAAGTATAATAAAACAAGATTCAGTTCTATTTGAAATCTTTTATTTTATTCAGAGCCTTCGAGTTGTGGAGTCAGACATGATAAAACCTTTAACTTTTGCCTTTTATTAAGTGACTCTAAACAGAAACTTCTATTACGAAACGTATATATTACCCTTAGGCAAGGAGGAAGATGGGTTAGTTTGAATGTACCTAGTGAAATATAGTTGCTGATGTTGTCTGTATGTGCAAATGCAGGTGTGAGAACAGGGGCTCTGTGTGACAACTGGATAATTATTTAGAAGTTTATTGAGTGGCAAGGTATAATGTGCTCTCATTTAGGCCTGCTATTTCTACCTTTTATTTCTTTATTCATTTTGTATTCTTCCGTTTCTGAGTCTTCCATTATCTACKTTTGCTTCACTGCACCAATATCTAGATCTCATTTCATCCGTTCTAATGGTGTGATCAGATACTGTGGTTGGTGACTTTTTTACTTATTGGACTTGCGTTACTGAATCTGGCTTGGAAACATCCAGGATCTGTTGCTGCTTTAGGACTGGATGGGCCTCTGTGTGGTTAGTTGTGAGCTCTTGTACTCTTTCCAGCAGCCTAAATACACTTCCCCCCTCCCCCCAAAGCTGTTACCTTAACTGTGAATGTACGTAGTGATGGATGAGCTGCCTGCATCCTGATACCATGGCTCTGAGAAATCTAGATTGCCTGGTTTGTGTTAATGCAATGTGTTAAATGTAATTGTTAACAACCTAATTGCTAATTGTAAAGATGATGATAGATGAACTGGCAATTATGGCAAGGCCAGTAGCATTTTCCTCCCTTGAAGGAGTGTTGAGGAAAAATAGTGCTAAAATTCAGATGCTTATTAATTAATGCTTGTTAGCAGGGACTATGTACTGGACAAAACTTGTTCTTACCCAGGCCAGAAAGTAATGGAGCACTGCCGGTTCTGCTGTACTGCTGAAGAAACTTGGGAATTCAGGTTGTGTCCCTCTCCTGCATACCTTTTGTGCCTGTCCTGCAGTCTAAAGGGAGTCCTGGTCGTGATGGTGTATGCACTGAGCTGGGGTGAGGAAATGTTTTTTGTGCTCAGCTGTATGCAGTCTGCATCACTACGCCATAGTAGCTTTTTTATTTCATTTCTTCCCTCCAGCATCTTTGTGTTATCCATGGTTCTGCTCTGTGGTGATCATGCCAGCTGCTACAGTGCTAATGCAGTAGTAGAAGATTTTTCTGGCAGTGTTGAATTAGGTGTAGCTATGTCAGTCAGGGTTGCTTTCTTTTAGTTGATTCCTTATGTCTGTCTTCAACTACAGCTATTCCTCTGTGCAATTTAGCCTGGCCTCTATCAAGAGCAGAGCTAGCATATAAAATAAACATTCCCCTATTTTAAATAAGACCTGTAGAAGCATTGAGTCCTGGGAGATCGTTGGTTTGGTCACCAGGATACAGTGGCAGAAAGAAACAATTATGCGGTAAGTGACTTGTCGGTGCACAGCAACCCTAACAATTGTTTTCCTGCTGCAGTAGTGTGGAATGTTAATAACTGTAGTAAATACGTGACTTCCTCAACATGGGTTATGTTTTAGGTAAGTGGGTAACTTGTTAGTTCTTCAAAGGTTTCAGTAACATCTACGTTGGCTCACTTTGAAGAGGACTGTTCTCACCAACAGGATACAAATGTAAAACTGGAGTGAAATAGGGGAGCAAGAAGATCTTGATATCTTGATAATAGAATTGTTATTTCTGTAGAAACTTCTTGTGAGTAAAAGTAGAAATAACTTCATGTCGAAGACAGCTCTGCATATGGTAGAGGAGTTGGGGCTTTCTGTGTCGTGAAATATTTTGTCACCTTTAAATAGCATATTACGCTACGGAGATGAAAGCCTTTGCCCAGCATCTTCATCATGAAATGGGCTTACTGAGAGCATGTGTGTGAGAAGGAGGACAAACTGAAGGTATTGCAGCATTTTGAGAGTTGAGATTTATTTATTCGGAAAGGCTGCTAAACCATGCTCATGGTGCAGCTCTATGTAGCTAATTTTTCTTACAAGGTGATCTGTTTATTTTTGTGATGTTTTGGCAAGCAGCTAGTATTACACTGCAGTCTGGACACACAGAAAATGAATCTGATGTGATGGRCTGATGGTACTTATAGACAAATGGAGTCGTCCTTGCATAAGGGCYTGGGGACCTTCGGGAGTTTGTATGCAAAAAGTGTGAAACTGGAGTCAAATGTGTAAGTCTGAACAATAGGTTTGATGGTTTTGGCTTCATAGCATCCATAAACCGAGACTATGTATGAGATGCTCCCACTCTCCCTTAAGTGGAGCTGTCTAGCCTGTCATTTTGGAGCCCATGGTTCTGGTTTATTCCTCACTTGCTTTGGGGAAGATTTGGGGCATGTTTTCAGCAATTTGCCATCACTCGGGTATTGCTTTGTTTGATCAGGTCTTGAGATCCTGCATGCTGAGGGCGGTAATCCAGTATCTGCTTCTTATAGTGGCCAACAGTAGAAACTTCAGAAGAAAGTTTTAGCTCTCAGAGAGGAGGATATTGCCACCCAGTTCCAGGATATTATCTGTTATCTTTTACAGTATATCTGAATATGCTTTAAGAAAAGATTGTTGTAATTTTAGAAATCTGGCAATTGATAACCTTGCATAGCTTTTGGACTGTGACATCTTGGGGTTAAAAGTTCCTTTTTGTGTCCAGACGATATTTTAATTTAACATCTCCTTGGTCTGTGTGCTCMTGAGAAGAAGAGGTGCACCTCTTCTCCTAACTTTAGCTCTTTTGACTTAGGGATGGCTTCTCTTTTGTGTTCCTGGTCTATTTTTTCCACGTTTCATTATTATTTGTAATCATGATACTTTCCAGGTAGTTTGTCATTACTCATTTCTGAACTTACTTCCTTTCTTAGAAAAGGCTAGTGAAGGTGAATGAGTATTAGTGTGCATAGGATTTCAGATGGATTTTTGATTTTTAGTTCTCTAAAAACTTAGGAGTAAAATGTCAGAGTGCTTATTTTAAAAAGTCTAATCTATTAATGTGGGAAAATACAATTCATGCCCTGGAAAGGTGGAATAATCCATCAGCAGTGTGTGGCTTTTACTACCTTAATTGAGGCTGGTAGGTGAGAATTTGTTGAACGTTATAGACAAAAGTTTCAATCCAGAAGAGATGTGATTATCTTGTCTTTCTTAATACTCCTTAACTTGTCCTGGATTCTTGCTTTAAGTCCAGTAAGCGATTATTTTCACAACAAGCTGAAAGTACAGGCTTCAGCACAAGTTCTGGAGTCATGTGTCTTGGTTTCAAGCCATGATGATTATTAAATGATCCTGGTTAGAGTTGTTTTCTCTTAGGTCATCCTAGAGAACAGTTAATTAAAACCTTTAGCCTTTTCTCCCCTGTTTTCTTCTCCTGGTGACTTGTATTTTGAAAGCTTTCACGGTGACCTTGAACYGAGTTTGCTGTTTATTGGCAGGGAGTGCAGAGAGCGCTGAGTTGGAGTTGTGGAGCAGTAACTGCTTCCTACAGGTCGCTGTAACTTCACACCAAGAGCTTGCTTCACTGAAACTCATCTGTATCATTGTGGGGTTTTGGGCGGAGCAGTGTTTCTCCCTTGTGGACTAGCAAAAGCATTTAACTTGCTGTAATTTGCAGATGATTCGTATAAAAGTGTAAGTTTAGAAGTAATGTGTGTTGATTTGTACCTGCAGAAAAGTATATTCTTCTGGTCTGTCCCCTTTGCACTCTGCTGAGTGATTCTTTCCCTGCTTCACAGGGAACATGGGATTACTAAATAACTTTAGACTGACCCTGTGACTGACTCCTTGCTTTCTAAGTCTGAAGCGGCTGTTGGTTCAGCTTTGGCACTTGCAAAGGCTGTTTATTGCTAGTATGTTATTAGATGGGAATGGTTRTTTGGCAGTTAATGGCCATTAACCCTCATTCCAAATCCTGGGCTTTGGCAGTCAGGTACCTGAATTTGATTTTTRAGCCTAGGACTACACGCAAATACATATCAAAAAGTTCCTAGTTTATCTTTTGTGTTCCCTCCTTAGTACTTTCTCCTTGGTAGATAGAGAGGTAATGGTTGSGACAAGCCAACAGCATTTCTGCGGAGTGGCACCTCTGCATTAGGCAAGGCTGTAGTAGAAGTGAAGCTGATCACTTACCTGAAAAACTCACTCCCAARTGCCAGTGTTGTGCCTCCTTGCCACGTGGTAGTAGGTAGTTGGAAGGTGTATATTTAAAAAACAAACAGATTTAAGAGTGGCTAGATCTTAATGCTGAATAAAACATGTAAAGGTGGGTATTGTGTGTCCCCATGTGTGTAAGTTAGTATGGGTGCTTGGAATGCTTGAAAGAAATAAGGTGTCTATTGAAAGGTATATTTTGGATATGCCTGTATAGTCATAGCATTAAAAAAAAAAATCATACCGATGTAATTTGAGTCTTCAGTTGCTCTCTGGGAGAAAAAAAAAAAACTGTAATACTTCTGTTTCCTAATCAGTTTAAGCCAATGTACTTCCTATGTAGCACACTGTCTAAGCACCTCCCTTCCCATCCCTCCATTGTCTCYGTCCACTGCAGCTATCCTGCCAACCCAAGCCCTAAAACTCGGGTTTGTTCTCAACTTGATCAGCCCTCTGATCTAATTCACTGCGTAGCTTTTGTAATGGCACAAGGGAGGGGGGCAGATAGCATAGATTGGTATTGCCACAGAAGGAAACAAAGCAGAATYGTATCAGCGAAGTTTGGTGTTGCAGAAGGATTTAGGGATTTAGTACAGTGTCCACTTGTGGGCATCTCTTAAAGGGAATGATGAACAAAGCTTTGAGAACCTTGGCAAGAGTAATGATTCAGAAAAGTAGGGCTGGTGAAGGAGATGGAAATAACAGGAGTTTTTTTGTTGAGGTTTTTTTTYCCCTCCACTTGGACTCCCAGTCTTATCTCTAGAGATAAGTGACAAGCACTTCAGTCCTCTGAAAGCTTAATAAAGAAAGGTAGTGATGCTTATTCTGATGGAAGAACAAAAAGAAATGTTTGCTTTGCAGCAAAGATGACTTAAGCTTACTGTTAAGAAAATGCTTTCTAACTCATCAAATGGGGAGCCACTGGACAGGGTAATGGAGGTGGTCAGCTTTTTCTTTTTTTTTTTTTTTTTTTTTTTTTTAAGGTTTGACTGATACCTGGTGGAAATAGCATAAGTGTACTTGTGCGTCTTGATGCAGCACAATTAAATCTCTTGGACCCTTTTTATAAGTCAGTTTGTGTTTTGTCTTGACCTTGTGCAGATCAAAATAATTTCTGATTTGGTGGCTTTGTAATTCCACTAACCTTATTAGTTAACATAATACTCACCTATTGTAACTAATGCTGTAAGGCACTTAAAGAAAATTTAAAAGAAGTGCTGAGTAATACCTTTAATAGATTCTTCTGTCTTCAGTGTCAGACTTTGATACAAGATGATGTCATGTGCAGAGCTTAAAAAAAGGTCAGTTTAGCTGTATCTGAGTAAGCCCACTTGTCAAACTATTTTAGTGTGGAACTAATTAAACTCTCAAAGCAGTAATTTATAAGTTATTTTTTAATCACACTTAACATTAGACATGTGGATTTGTGTAATCACAGGTAACATACTTATTTAGATGAGGCCTGATGAGAGATTTCTCACCAATTTTCTATCAAGAAGCTTCATCCCTGTTTTGTAAGGAATTATCTGAGCTTTGATTTATAGGAAAAGGATTGACTGGATCAGGTTAGGGCAGAGCGAGAGAGTCTAAGCAGAATTAAGTCTGAGCCTTGTTTCAGACCAGTTTCATCTCGGTTATAGGCTGGTGCTGTATTGGCGGCAGGCAGTGTAGATCTAAAAGAAAAGGTAGATGAACATAGAGGACTTCCCAAACTGGGTTTGTGTTGGGAGGCGCAGGTAACAGGCACTGGAGTATTTGCTACTGTGCTCTCCTTCAGGCCTGTTCAAAGCAGTGGYTTCTACCAAAGGGTGTTGTGAGCTTCAGCCTTGCGGTAGCTGGAAAGGAAGGCACTGGAGAGCTGTCTTCTGCGTGCYGAGAGACAGGTCTGTCCCTAGTTCTCCCCTCTGCCAGCTGCCTGGCCGTGCCGTCACGCACGCGGAGGAGGCGCTTGAGGGGAGCGCATCTGGATTGGACCAGCAGGAGTTTCCTTTGCCTGACTTCTGCCCAGGAAGCTCTAAGGTAAAAGAGAGGCTAAAGAGTGGTTTGCCAAGGTATGAATTGCTATAGTAACGTCTTATTTTCAGTTGCCYGTTGGATGCCTTAGGAATCGTACCCTTACAAGAAAAAATCTTATTTGCTACTTGGGGAAGGACGAGGGGTGGTTTTAATCTGTAATTGGAACATATGTACTCTGTGGTTTATCAGCTTCCTGAAATACAAAGCCTTCTTGCCTGAACTTTCAGCTGGTGCAGGTCACTTCATCTTTCTCAGGAGCAGTTGCGAGCTGTGTGACTTGTCCTCTGTGCTGGTCTGCCTGTGTACGTTGCCTGATCATGATGGATGCAGATGTGGTTTGAGTAGGCGAGGAGGGAAGGGCTCTGAGGCCCCTGCGGAAAGAAGGCAGCAGCGAGCAGGCGATGGGCCACCAGCCGTGACTCGCTCCCTGCTCCTGGCTCAGGAGTTTGCCATGAAAGCAGGTGGTGGGGGGTGCAAGCTGTGGCCTGTACAAAATGTTTCTAGTAGGTAGATTCATGGCTTTGGCTCATGATTTAAGGTTCATGTACTGAAARAAGAGCAATACTGAGCTTGGGTATGGTGGTTTCCTATGTGAACATCAATTATATCACTTCTGTTTGTCATTAACACTAACATGGGTCTCCCAAGCCGCTCAGTTAAGTTGATGTTTCTGTCAGTATTAGAATTTGGAATGATGGATGATACTTTCTTTTGCCATCCAGGGAGTAGGTGCAGGAGGATATACAGAGAAATACGAGCATTAAACCAGGATGCAGTAATGTTACTAGAGGGGAAGCCTCCTAGTCTATTGCCAGAGGCTCTCAAGAGCAGTGCTGTAGGTGCTGTCTGTGTGATAAAGATAGCTGTCAGCTGGATGGAACATTTTTGCTTTTGAAAAAGACTAATCGGTTGCTAAAAATTCTTAGGTGTTAATACTTATTTAAATTTAGCCCCAGTCGGTGCCTCTGAGACAGCGGGTTCTGCTAGATATTTTAAGAAATGCAGGGTTGGTACCTTCCTTGGGGAAGGCTGCTGTGGAATCAGTCCTGTTCTAACAACAAACTTTTTTTTCCTAACTTTAGGATACTTGTGAAAGATGGTGGATCGCTTGGCAAACAGTGAGGCAAATACTAGAAGAATAAGTATAGTGGAAAACTGCTTTGGAGCAGCTGGTCAACCTCTGACTATTCCTGGTCGTGTCCTGATCGGAGAGGGCGTACTAACAAAGCTGTGTAGGAAGAAGCCCAAAGCGAGGCAGTTCTTCCTGTTCAATGACATTCTTGTTTATGGTAACATTGTCATCCAGAAGAAGAAATACAATAAACAGCACATAATCCCGCTGGAAAACGTCACTATTGATTCCATCCAGGATGAGGGAGACTTACGGAACGGGTGGCTTATCAAGACACCAACAAAGTCTTTTGCGGTTTATGCTGCCACCGCTACAGAGAAGTCCGAGTGGATGAACCACATAAATAAGTGTGTTTCTGATTTGCTTTCCAAAAGCGGGAAGACTCCTAGCAATGAACATGCAGCTGTCTGGGTGCCAGACTCAGAAGCCACTGTGTGCATGCGCTGTCAGAAAGCAAAATTTACGCCCGTCAACCGTCGTCACCACTGTCGCAAGTGCGGCTTTGTTGTGTGCGGGCCTTGCTCTGAAAAGAGGTTTCTTCTCCCGAGCCAGTCGTCCAAGCCTGTGCGAATTTGCGACTTCTGCTATGATCTTCTTTCTACGGGGGAGATGACTGCTTGTCAGTCCACTAGATCAGACTCCTACTGCCAGTCACCTAAATCATCTTTAAATGATGTATCTGATGATGATGACGATGAAGACAGTAGTGATTAAGGACCAAATGTTTTTTCCATGTATTGCAATTTGTGTTTCAAACCATATGGAGCTGCTTTTGGGGAAGTCTGTAGTGAGGTTCCTCAGAAAAATCCTGATCTAGCCATAAAATATGCCTGAATATCTTCAATTGCRATGTGCCTCAATCTATGAATTCTCTAGACAATAGGTTTTTCACTCCTCTGCAGGGATAGACTGTTGCAAATGTTACCAGAATATTTTCCAACTTCTTATACTTRAGTTGTGTCTAGGTTAGACTTTTGTGGAAGATTGGAGAATAAAATGTACTTTCTTAATTTAATAACCCATACTTCCTAATGTTTCAGACTGATATGTTATGTGGKTTTTTTTGGATATGGGGAGGAAAACTGTAAGCATGCATGGAACAATGATGTTTTGGTTAATCCCTTAGACCACCTTGCTTTTTTTTTTTAACCACGGTATATAATATGTTGAAATGTGACATAACTTACAAACTTCAGTGTCACAAAACTTGGAAATTGTCTTGTTTTGCTCTTATTTATGACTTCCTATGCCAAGCAGTGCCTTGTACCAATTGTGCTGATTCAGGAAGAAACAAACCTATTCTGTGTCGTCTGTATTTGCCTGATGCTGGTATCTGAGAGATTGTTGGTGCTATTGAAAATAACTGCTGTGTTCAAAGTGGAGCTTTGACAAGATCGTAACTGTACCTGCAGCAGGTGACGGAGACCCAAACCACACGTCCTCAGCTGTGCAGGCAGACGCGAAGACTCTGCAGATTCCCACAGGCTTCAGCGGGGTTCTCCTTGCAGGAGTCGCATCATGGGTCGGGATCTTGAGATGAAAAGCTTAGGGTGACTCTTCATGGGGATTTATATATTTTCTTTTCAGAACGGTTTCTAAGTTTCAAATTTGGCAAATGCATACTGAAATTTTAGTTGCTGATATATCATTTGGATGTGGTAGCTTATATATTTTTAGAAATAATTCCCAAAAATGATACTAAGTTGTTTCTTAAGACAGTGGTGAGAGGGTTGGGTTTGTTTTTTYCCCCCCCAGGAGTTGTATTGGCTTGTTTAAAAATAACCTCATATTTTGAAGAAAAAGCCTGCAAGTATCCTTAGAAAATTGGCTTTCCTTTTTACACAGCTGACCTCAGGGTAAATGTGAGATGCAAGTTATTTCATTCTAAATGTATACCCAGGACCAAGAAAGATGTATTTAAGAACCATAATGAAATTGTCAGTGCAGAAAATGTCTCTACCGTAGTATTCATTTTTACTTTTAATAAGTTCTTGAATACAGAAATGTCATGTTCCTATATACATGTAAAAGTTAGACTTGCGAARACATGTTAAACCCCCAAATGCTATGTTGCTATATTTTTATAATGGTAGCATCAATTTTGAAGCAGAAAAACCTCTTTGAAATAGTTGTATGAATATAGTAGCAACTGATTTTATAGAAAAAAAATGTTAAACTTTTGTATCTCTTTGACAATTTCTGCACTGTTTGCCGTGGTTGGCAATAATTGGGTTAAATATTTATTGAATAAACAATCAATGCTGCATATTGCACTAGTCTCCCATTCTGTATGCTGTAAATGTCAGTCATAATTTTTTTATAAAAATTAGCAAAGCRCTTCAAAACTGTAGCCCTCCGTGAGATTT
Organism: Oceanodroma leucorhoa; assembly: GCA_030449065.1. Taxonomy (NCBI): domain Eukaryota; kingdom Metazoa; phylum Chordata; class Aves; order Procellariiformes; genus Oceanodroma; species Oceanodroma leucorhoa. The sequence continues at coordinate 13,958,838 of JASVER010000004.1, read as the reverse complement.
CTGGTAGCTAAAGATGCACTTAGCATCTTTAGGGAGGCACTCTACATTAATAGTCTGCAATACATTGCTTCAGGTGAAAATTGCGTTAATATTTTGAACTTGGGCAATTTCTAATTCTAAAAATAAGCCTTTGGTTTTATTTTTTTTTTTTAAAAAAGCACTGAAGAGTATTTGGTCTACTTTGAAATAAACATAAAAAGGGGAAAATGCTTTCTGATTGAGGCTAGGGACCAGGAAGATTGTAAAATTGCCAGATAAGCAATAAACAATTGTGTTATATACTCAAAGAGTAGCTGAAATAAGTAGTTGCATATACTTACTCCTTGAAAGATGAGGGAATGATGACCTGCAGCAGGGGAAAACTGGGCTATTCTGAGAAGGCACTTTCAGTTAATAGTGCTTACTYTTTGTACCTCTCTTACTCAATATTTATATTTCAGGAATGGAGGCTTGTCAGCTTCAGTTTTTCTACAGAATCAAGTACAAACCTCCCTTGTACATACCTTCTAATGACTAACAATCACTTTCTTCCCGATGCAATTGTTTCCTCTTTCTTAAGCTGTCAAATATTAACTTGTCTTGTTAAAGAGTCCATCTCCTTGTGTGCTTTTCCCCATGTTTCTATACGTTGTGCTTACTTTTCAGCACTTTTTAGGGGGTAGGAAAAGGGTTGCCGAGAGTTAGATCATGTCCTATATTTTGCAGAATGTTCTTGTACGTACTTCAAATATCTTTTTATCTGTGAATGAAACTTGCACTGTGCTGCACTGATCCCTGAAGCTGTAACCAAACCAATGTGCGTGTGTGTGATTTTTCATCTGAAACTGATGTATATGGGCCAAACTTTTTGAGAAAGCATTAAGGAAAAAAAAAGTGTGTTATGGTAATACTCCTATCCCTCAGTGGTGTTTGTTTAGAACTTTACAAAATGGATGTAACATCGACTGCTCTTGTACTTACAAATTCCTGAAAGGGCTCATTTCGTACTTTGTAATCTTGTTCTGTGAAATTATTTTATTTACAAATATATGGTGTAGCTTCAAGCTTATGTGTTTAATTTTCTTTAACTGTGGGCCTTCAAGGGTAACAGAAAATAGGGCRGCTGTTTTTTATCCTGACAGGTATTTTAACAGAAAGTTTATTYATTATCAGGAGGGATTAATAACTGAGAGTATAAGCATACGGGATGAGATTTAAGACCAAAGTGGAAATAAATGTAGTTATGAATTCAGGAAAACACCTACGCAATTGATTAACTGTTTAAAACAAGGCTGGCCAAGTGTGTTGCAGAGTTGGCTTTTGTTGGAGCAGTGGCAGTGCCACTGGAAGAGGCCGGAGGACCCCCCGTGTGCGGCTGAGCAGCCCAGCCCCAGCCCTGCAGGACTCGGCTCTGGGCCCCGACGAACTGCTGCTGGGGATGAGACTTCTCGTGGTATCAAACTGGAGAGTAACTTAGTACTTTTCCCGGAGCTTCTACGCTCTTAAGATCTTAAAATAGTGATTAAATACGGTCAGTCTGTATATTTTATGCACTTTTTTGGTTTGTGGTAGTCTTAACCTGCTCTTTTTTGTTCCATTGGGTTTGAAAAGCATATCAAAAGTAGCAGCAGTGCCTGCAGTCTCTCTCTTGCAAGGCTGTGCAGTCGGCTTCTGTGTTGTAGAAGATGCTGTACTGAAGGAACAAGTACTTATTTGCCTTAGCTGAGTTCACGTTTTGCACACTCATAGTTTGTTTGCTGGAAATATTAAAGGAAAGGGAAAAGTCTCTCTTCTGAAAGTTTTAATTGAAGCCTACTAATTTTAGCCTGTGCACTTAAACTGCCATTGCTATCTTAAGATCAATTGGACTGTTTTCCTTCCAGGTTTGATGCAGCTGAACTTCCTGTAGCTAATGAATAATCTGTGAGGGTCAAGCGCTGTTACTCAGTTTAAAAAAAAAACAGTCGAGTGGATCAATGAGCGTTGAGTTTGCAGCYGGGCTTTTACGGTCTCTTCTCTAACAGGCAGATTATGAAAATAACATGCAGAAACCTTGTATTTACGTGGGACTTTCCCCCTGGGGGATATGCTTTAGCTAATCTCTTAATGCAAATGAAAAGGTTGTTATCATTGTTGCTGGCTAATGTTTAAGTGGAAGCAGATTATGGATCATATTATTGTGATTCTTGTATTTTCCTGTAATTTCCCTGAACCGATAGAAGAATGCCTGGTTCTGTTAGCAGATACAGCTGGAATAGAGTCAGAGTACTGATTTTATTTTATTTTTTTCCCCCAGTAGCAAATTTTTGTAGTAAATATTAGGAAGTATCTTGGCTGTTTACTGCCTTTCGTTTGGTGAAATCGGAGCTACTTGTTTGTGCCTGCAGCCGGTCTCTTGCCAGCGCTGGCTCCCGTGACTCATCGRGTAGCCGGTGTTCTCGCCAGGAAGAATCTCTGCTCTGTTCCCTTGCTGTGATTGAGTTTGGAGCTGCTGGGGAGTGCTGTACAGTGGTAGACAGCTCTGCTGTACTGCATGTGTCTGAAAATATTCTTAAGTTCCATCAGGAATAAGAATCTTGATCTTCAGACTGGAGATTCATCATTTTCTAAATTATTTGTATAAAATACTACTTGTGCCTARAGTAAAAATCACAGCACTTCAACTGCACTTGGACACATTTAGGATAAAAACTAACAATGTAAATCGATTGAATTGACAGTGAAATAATCTGCTAAGGAGTGGGAGGCATTTCAGGGTCACTTTGTGCATCTAACTGTTGTTTAGCCTGCCTAAGTGGAATAATCTTTCCATTGGGATGAAGTTTTACATTTATAAAACTTCCAGCTACTTGTATCTAGTATTTTAGAGAACTCTGTCTCAGGTTAATTTCTGCAAGCATAAAAAGCTACCAAATAGCAGCAGAAAAACTAAAGGTGATGCAAAGAGATCTGATTCCACCCCTCTGTTCTGGGTCATTCTCAGTTACACAGAGGGTAACTGGATTAAATAGTAAGAGCATATCTAAAAGAAACCTTGTTTAGAAATCCTTTTACACAAGATGGTGCCCCCAGCCTAAGTACGGTTTAGGCAGAAAGCAAGAGCTCATTTTATTCGGGTGTTCTGAGGCATAACGGTAATGAGTTCAAGGGCTTAAATCTTTCAACAGTCAGATCTTCAAGAGCATCTGTTGGCCTTTCTTAGGTAGTCTTTTTTGCTGATGAAAAGTAGATGTGGCCAGCTCTATTATAGGTGTGAGGGGCTTGCTAGCAATTCATTTTAGCTTCTGGCTAGAGTTACTATTTAGATTTTTCTCTCCAAAAGCTGTTGCCTGTATGCAAATTAAATTGTAGTCTGCATTGTAGTAAGAGTTAGGGCTTTGCTGGCGGSTTTGTATAGAGCCTGGTGCTGCTGTTGAGCACTTCCCACCTGTGAGCTTGTAACGGGTTTGCGTAACATCAGCAGTCTCTGTGAAAGCTGTCTAGCAGCGAATGCAGGGGACCTGCTTGGTCTGCTTGAAATAGCAGTCRGTTCCTTCTGGTACCTGCTTGCCCCAGTTGAGGTCTGTGCTGTGTCTCCAGAATGACAGCTCCAAAATGAGCTGGGACACCTGCTTCTGTATGCATAAATATATAGGTAGAGTCATTTCCTTCCTTCCTCACCTGGCTTGCTTCATACTTGCCTTATCAGGGTATTACCCTGGAAGATAAATAACCGAGGGCTGAGCCTGCCTCTCCTGCCTGATGGGGATGATGTGAGCGCTGTTGCGGTGTTACRATGGGTTGTGGGATGTGTACATGTGTGCCAGGAATAAGGAAGACAACAGAGCTGATTGCTACACAGAAAACAAACTTGCTATTAAATTAACATTGTCTGGCCTCTCAGTCTATCGTGAGCATGCAAAGTGCTGTGGCGCTTACTGCCAGATGCAGAAGGAAAGGCAACCAGCTTCAGTGAGAATGGGCCTCAGAGGGCCTGTAGTCTGCTCTGAGGCTTTTCTTCTAAAAAAAATTAAAAAAAAAAAAAAATGGTCTGTAATAGTATTACTCATGTGCATCTGACCTGACCTTTATTATATATAACTTGGCATTTTGAGTAGAGGAGTCTTAAAGGTTGGAAGAACCAGCGTGGCTTTTAATCAAGAGAGTTGTGTAATGTTTTTAACAGTACTGAAACAKTAGCATATGGGAGGAGGAAGGCATGAAAAATCCCATTTTGAATACAATTATCTTTTGGCTTTTAGTAATGGATATAGCTCCTCTCATGAGATCTCTGGAAGCAGAGGAAAGTTACCCTCTGTTGGGGTACTTGCTTCCTAGTGTTTGTAGTGTGCATAATGAAAAGGGTTTGTTACTTCCCTTAATGGAAGCTAAATATGGTAAGTCCAAGAAAAACTCTTCTTTTTGTGAATAAACCCATTTTACTTGTTGCAGGAAATATTTAACATGATTCAAAATGAGCACAGTGCAGTTCTGTTCATGCCTAAAACAAAGCAGCCCCCATGTGCTGTGTAGTGGAAGCTGGTGGCTCCAGGCTTACAGGTGATGACAGCAGGTGTTGAGCAGCAGATGAGTACAATGGAACACRGTCCCTATCACCCTTTGTTCCAAGGGACAGGAACAATTTGGGAAGGAAAGATAGTTCCCGCTGTTGCTGGTCAGCATGTACARATTAATGCTGAAAAGTGCAATGTGTGATCCTTAGCAGTTGCAAACGCTGGGGGCTCCTTTCATGTAGTTCTCAAGGACTTTTCAGCTTGCCAGGCTCTGCCAGGCGCACAAGAGGCTGGGAGGGAGCATAGCCGGGACAGCTAGGCCAGCTGGCCAATGGGGTATTCCATACCATATGACATCATGCCCAGTATATAAGGCTGGGGGAAGAAGAAGGAAGGGGGGGATGTTCGGTGTGATGGCGTTTGTYTTCCCAAGTAACCGTTACACGTGATGGAGCCCTGCTTTCCTGGAGATGGCTGAACACCTGCCTGCYGATGGGAAGTAGTGAAGGAATTCCTTGGTTTGCTTTGCTTGTGTGCGCGGCTTTTGCTTTACCTGTTMAATTGTCTTTATCTCAACCCATGAGTTTTCTGCCTTTTACCCCTCCGATTCTCTCCCCCATCCCACTGAGGGAGAGTGAGCGAGTGGCTGGGTGGTGCTGAGTTGCCGGCTGGGCTTAAACCACAACAACGGGTAACTTCCTGCCACGCTGTCCCAAGACCACACATGGGGAAGGAACCATACCTCATCTGAAACGCCCCATGCCTGTCTGCCCTGAATGGGGTGCCCAGCGCTGTTGGCTGCTCTACAGCAGCTCGTAAAAAATGCTGGCAGCTCTTCTGCTGCCTGGCTGTGCCTCTGCAAACCCCACCTGAGCGGGCTGGGTAGCTCAGAGCTGGTCAAGAGGTTGTGGGGAGGATCACCCCGGGGCACAGATGGGTTCGGGTGAAGTTTGCAGGTGGTTAGCAGAGCAAGTACAGAGACTGCAATCTGCTCGTAGCGGCAAGCGTCAGCATGTCTTGTGCATGTCGCCTGGCTTTGGTCGAGTAGGTTGGGCTCGGCAGTGAATACCYGACGCTGAAGCTGCTGCCTGAGAAGCTTTATCTGCAGTTTCATTCTTGGATCCAGCGCTCTTTGGCAGTACCTGTGTTAAGAGGCTGTTTCGATTGAGTCAGAGGAGTCTCAGAGGTGCATGGTGTTGTCCTCCCGCTTATGCAAGCATCAGTGCCTGGCGTACCAGTGACTAGTGCTCGAGGCCAGCTCCTGTCCCTGCTGGTTTTGTGGCTCATGCTATTCATTACAGCATCCAGTGGCAACCTAAGCAGGGTTAAGAGGGAGCTTGTTGGTCCACAGAATGCGTATAACACGGTTGCCTGCAGTAGCAAGAGACAAACAGTGCCACACAAGGTCCCTTCTGCTCCTCTGACCTGTGGGCTGTTGGACCCATGATGTGAGGCCAGGACTGACTGGCTGTAGAAAAATCTGTGAGCTGTACTTCTGTAAACTGGGAGGGGAAGGAAGACGGTGCCTGTCTGCCTCCCGTGTAAAGTCACAGGATGGCTGAGGCTGGCAGGATCTCTGGAGGTCATCTGGTCCAACACCCTGCTCAAGCAGGGCCACCTAGAGCTGGTTGCCCAGGACCATGTCCAGGAGGCTTTTGAATATTTCCAAGGATGAAGACTCCACAACCTCCGTGGACAACCTGTGCCAGGGCTTGGTCACCCTCACAGTGAAAAAGTGTTTCCTGACATTCAGAGGGAACCTCCTGTGTTTCAGTGTGTGCCCATTGCCTCTGGTCCTGTCACTGAGCACCACTGAAAAGAGCCTGGCTCCATCCTCTTTGCACCCTCCCTTCAGGTATTTACACACATTGATGGGGTCCCCCTTGAKCCTACTCTTCTCCAGGCTGAACATTCCCAGCTCTGTCAGCCTGTCCTCATAGGAGAGATACTCCAGTCCCTTAATCATCTTTATGGCCCTTTGCTGGACTCTCTCCAGTATGTCCATGTCTCTGCTGTACTGGGGAGCCCAGAAGTGGATCCAGCACTCCAGGTGTGGCCTCACCAGTGCTGAGCAGAGGGGCAGGATCATGTCGCTTGACCTGCTGGCAGTATTTTCCCRCATGCAGCTGGGGATACTGCTAGCCGCCTTTGCTGCAAGGTCATATTTCTGCCTCATGTAAGTTGGATCATAAAGTGCTGCTTTACGTCTTAACAAAATAAACTTTTGTTAACTTGATCCTTTATTTCAGTTTTGTTGGTCCTCCCTGTGTTGTCATATTCCCCCTCCCCCCCAAAAAAAGAGGGAGAGAGAAAGCTTACATTTTTATGGTTTTGGAAAGATAAAGGAAGAGATTCTAAAAGTTGCTGGGATTTTATTTGTACCCAGGTTTTTCACACAAGGATGTTTCCCTCCCCCTGTTGCCATCCCTTTGCCCTGCCRTGCATTCTCACCCATACCGTATTTATTTCTAGGTGGGAGAACTATTATCCAACCTCTTAAATACTTTTATTTTCTGTTTTCTAGCAGAAGTGCTGACATTSGTTCGATTTTGGCCTTGCCAGCATAGTGTGATGATTTGATTTGCTCCAGCCTGGAGTTCACACACCAAACATCTTGGCGTAGCCTGCCGCGTTTGGGGTGGTTGTGTCCCAGATGACTCATGGCCCACCGCGCATCACGCCCCACCTGTGGGTCCGCCTGTGACTAAAATAGCACATTTGTGGGTGTTGGTACCATGACAGCTTATGGTAGTGGGAAGAGAACTTTCCTSACCTGAATGTGTTTGTCCTTAATTAATGCCCAAAGCAGTTTAATGCAGGCAGGGGAATATTCTGCCTAGTGCAGTAACCACAACCCTCCTGGCATGGCTTGCAACGCTGCTGCGCTTCTGACCTCCCAGAAGCTGGGGGGAGGATGTGGCACTCGAAGCAAGGAACCACCRAGCAAACAGGGATGGGCATTTACCTTGGCGTTGAGCACTCGTGTCTGCCCTGGAGAAGCAGCGTGTGCCGGCGCAGGCATCGCCCMGCTTGCGGGCAGGGAGGCTGGGGGAGCAGGGAGTGGTGCTGCTCCCGCTCGGCTGTAACRCCTCCGCGAGGCAACACCCCGGCTCTTATGGAAACAGCCCCGCATCCCTGCCGAGATAAGGGCTCCTTTGTTGCTTTGCTTCGCATAAATGCCTAGACCTGCCTTCTCTAACAAGTTTGGAAGAAAAAAGGGCAGATAAAGGAGAAGGGGAGATGAGTCACAGAGAAACAACTGGTTCAGGGCAATGCGAGAGAAGCCCAGGGCAGGGTTTTGAGCTGTCGGTGTGCTCCTTTCCTCCTGGCTCCCTTTCGCCGCTGTGCGCAGCGTCCTCCTCTAGTCGATCACAGTGATCTGGTGACAAGGCCCAACCTCCCATTTCTTGCAGTGCCCTCAGCTATCTCAGGGGGAGGGATGACGGTGCTGGGGATCTGGGTGCAAATCCCTCCCCCCGTACCATGCTTGTGCACCGGGAGCACCCTCAGCGCTGCTGTGGCTCTAGGACAGTTGCACCAGGCTCCTCTTTGCGTTAGTCCTCCACTGTACAGGGTGCATGACCCATACATCGGTGCTATCTGGACGTTAAAAGCTGCATTTCAGGGGTATTGGGATGTGGGAAGAATGCCGTGTATATACAGTTTAAAGCAAACTCCTGTTAGTGACCAAGTAACCAGGGCTCGCTCTCTGCATGGAGAAGCCAAAAGCAGAATTGCATGCACATTTCACTAGATCCCTGGCATGGGGGTAGCTGGACCGAGGTTAAATAATAAAGTAATGCTGCAGATGGGATTTTCCTCTTGTAATGTGTGTAACTGCTTGTGCTGGGAGTTGCAGAGGCYGTGGGGGCAAGGAGAGGATTTCCCGGGCTGGGCTGTGCCCGCTCTGCCCTGCCCTTGCTGCACTGGCTGCTAGCAGCCGACAGGGCTTTTTTTAGCAGCTGGATGTAAGGTGCAGTTTATGCTCTGTAAAGCTCTAAACAGTCTAAATCCCTGCTGCGTCAGAGCCCGCCTGCCCCTGCACGACATCTGCCTGGTTCAGCTGCCAGCTCGGCAGCGGCCATGTCCCCGGGCCGAGACTGGGGTCCAGTGGGGCCTAATTCACAGCGCGGTGTGAGACGCAGCCTTCAACCAAGCTCTTCAGTGCCTTCGCAAGCCCTCCCCCAAATCTTTAAGTCCCCCGCTCTACCCAGGTTCATTCATCCTATCAAAGCTGCCATTGATCCTCCCTTTCCCCTCGCACACGCTGCAGTCCCCTGCGTGTTAGCTTGGCACTGTCAATAACTCGAGCTGTGCTTCATAGATTTCCAATGCAGCTTGTCTTAAGAACAACGTGAGGTAGCGGGGGCTGCAGGAGCTGCTGCGGCGGGCGGCTGCGAAGTGGGGAGCTCCCCAGCASCAGGGGTACGGCCATTTTCTGTCCTCTCCTTGTGCCGAGGTGGTGGCTGTGCAGTCCCTCTGCCTCGATGCGCTCCGCTGAGGCGAAGGCATGGAACTCCTTGCAACTGCGAGGGAGGGCAGCTCTTCCAGCCCGGGGAGCGACCACAGATAAGGGAATGCTTGCATCTGGTGTGGAAATGGAGGCTGCTTCCCAAGGGGTTCATAGAGGAGCACCTTCRAAAGAAAATTGGCTGCTCTCCCCTAACATGCTGCAGTGGAAAGCAGGAAAGGCATGGAGGGGAAGGAAAGGCAGCCAGTTTCTGCTGTTCGCCTATAAGCTGAGGGYGAAGAGGAAAACTTTAGTTTTTAGGTGCTGCCAGTTGCTTCTGCAACACAATTCTTAATAGAAATAACAGTCAAAACCCTTTAAGGGAATCCTTGTCCTTGTGGGCTCGACAGCAAATGTAGCAGTACAACTAATGTGAACAGAGATGCACAACTTACTTGAAACTCATGAATATGAGCTCCCACCCTGATAAAATGCTCGGAGGTAAGTGACTATCAGTCGTTATCTGTCCCATGGGGACATTGTTCAGTACSTGGTGCTACAAGAGCAAATGCTGAGCTGCTGGTGAGACCCAGGTGTGTTACTCCACCAGAGTAAGGGGCAGAGGGACAGTCACAGCCATCACTAACACTCGACGGGCAGCCAAAGCTGCGCTTAAGCAGCGTGGGGTTAATTTTAGTTTTTTCCTCTGTCTCTCAAGTTTCAACTCTTCATAGATGAGAGGCTTTAAGACTTTGTTCCCATCTTAGATTYGCTGCTTGCAACAAAGCACTGCTCTAAGTCAAGTGCCACTGCTCAGCCCCAAACACATGCCATTCACAGGTCCTTTTTGCTAGCTCGTATAAATAAGAGTTTCCTGACCTGGATGAGAGGGACTGTAACGTAACTTTCCAGCAGTCCCAAAGCACTTTGCAGAGTGTGCCAGGTTATTGTTTTGCTGGGGCTTGGGGATGGGCACACTGATGAAGTTGTGACTTGTTGAACATCTGGCTGAGGCTGGGCACAAACCCTCTCTGCTGTTTCCCGTGCAAATGTTTTACGCAAGGTTCTGTGTCCCTCCTTAGGTGAAATGACCCCAGCAATGGGGGAAGGAGAGTTTACCCCCCCTTACCAAGAGCCACTGCCTTGCCCTCCAGAAGGTGCTCCCAGTGAGCCCTGGTTGTTTGCAGAAATGGGTGGACATCGGCTTCTGTCTGGTCCTCCTGGGGACATCCCGTGCTGGGGCTGTCACCCGCTTTTGCAGGAYCCACAACCGGGAAAGAGGATATGTCTCCTGTTCCCTCTTTCCTCCCTCTGTTTTGAGCCTGGGCTTTCTAGCCACCGTCTCTCTAGTGTTTTTCTTTAGTCTGGGTCTGTATGAATGCAGCCCTACCACTSGGTGGGGAAGGACACTGGGGATGGCACCTACCTCCTCTCCCGGCCAGGGAGAGCTCGGGCAGCTCCTGCCAGCATGCCAGTGCGCTGGATTGGAGGACAGAGCTAAAGAGCAATCGCGGGAGAGGAGCCAGACTTCAGCAGGCATCCGGCTCTTTGCCATCACATTACAACGGTATGCTGCAGAGCAGCTGCCTCGCCTATTTTTTGTAAAGTACAAAACTAGTAGTTGCTTATCTATCTGATGAGCTGAGGGAAGTGCTAAGCGAGCAGTCTTTTCCCCTGCAGGCTGTGTGTGTRGGTTTTTGTTTTTAAAAGGGAAAGAAGAAAGATTTGAAGATATTTGATCTGCAATCTAGCTCTGAGCTGGTTGAGTATTTACTTTGTTGTATACGCAGTTAGTTATTAAAAGCCTTATCGTGGAAGGAAATCAGACAGGAGGCTCATGATTCAAACCAAGTAGGCACCTCAACGCGGAGAACATCACAGGGAGACGGTGCTGCACGCAGAGAAACCTGCTCATTGCCATAACCTCTCTTACACYGTGCTTTCCGTGGCGCAAAGGGCATCTGCTGATCATCGTGCAGAGTCACCGTATCCTCCGGGGCCTTTCTCCATTGAACCCTTCAGCCCCCCTGGTACCCGTGACATGTAGTGCCAGAGCCACCGTTTGTAGCATGATGCTGTTGCCGCACAGAGGTGCTGCATGTGTTTCTGAAACACTATAGCTGTCCGTAACAAGAGTTTTACCGAAGTGCTGTAAACAAGCAGCTGTGTGAGCCAGGAGAGACGGGATTCTGGGGGTGCGCTCTCCTGCGGGATTCCCTGATGCCTGCTGCAAGCTGGCTTCATTTATCAGCCTGTCCCGCCATGAGGGTGACGGCAAGATCTTTATTCGCTATCTCTGTCTTCACAAGACTTCCTCAGTGTAGTGGTTTAAGCCCAGCTGGCAACTCAGCACCACCCAGCCGCTCGCTCACTCTCCCCTGGGTGGGACGGGGGAGAGAATCGGAAGGGTAAAAGTGAGAAAACTCGTGGGTTGAGATRAAGACAGTTTAACAGGTAAAGCAAAAGCCRCGCACRCAAGCAAAGCAAAACAAGGAATTCMTTCACTACTTCCCAYYGGCAGGCAGGTGTTCAGCCATCYCCAGGAAAGCAGGGCTCCATCACGCATAACCGTTACTTGGGAAGACAAACGCCATCACTCCGAACGTCCYCCCCTTCCTTCTTCTTCCCCCAGCCTTATATGCTGAGCATGACATCATATGGTATGGAATACCCCATTGGCCAGCTGGCCTAGCTGTCCYGGCTATGCTCCCTCCCAGCTTCTTGTGCACCTCACAGAGCATGTGAGCTGAAAAGTCCTTGAGAAGTAGACTACCTAGCAACAACTAAAAACATTAGTGTGTTATCAACATTCTTCTTATACTAAATCCAAAACAKAGCACTATACCAAYTACTAGAAAGAAAATTAATTCTATCCCAGCCAAAACCAGTACACTCAGGCTTCAAGGCTTCTACCTTTTTTTCTTTTTTTTCCTTATCAAATTATGTTAAAATATGGTGAGCAGGTTCAAACACTGTTTAGGCAYGTGCGTGTGCAGCCTAAGAGAGAAGACTTCTTTTCCTCGGAAGACCTGGCTAAAACCGTACCTCTGAGTATCGAAACACGACCTGGATGAGAAACCAAGAATGAGAAGAGCCCTTGGAGAAGGCAAGAGTTTGGCTGGAGGCCGTGTGTACGGAGACCCCCGGCAGCGCTGTGCATTCATTTTTGGTTAGCGGTACAGCGCTGTGTTTTCCTAACACAAAGCAAGGCTGGGTGCCTGTCTGCAGGCGGGCAGGACGATGCCGTAACGCTACCCGGCACGAGGGCGGCGTGCTGCTCCAGCCATGCTTCCCTCAACGCGGTGGGGAGCGAACGATGCGGCTGGTCATTAATTTCCTTCCCAACCAGATTCTGGCCCTCTCACGTTTTGCTGTAATTTCTTTTGGGTTGGTGACACTGCACAGCTCTCCCCTTCAGCAGAGAAGTCAGGATGGTTAATTTGCTCCAGCAGCCGGCAGCGGAGGAGCTCTCTTGCTGGCTATTAGCGTCGCAGCCGGCTGCAGAGGGCAATGAAAGCGGTGCTGCCGGCTCTTGATATATTTGGTGTTTTTCTAAAGCTCCACCTCCCCGGAGTAACATGAAGTACATCAAAATGTCAGGTTTCATTATGCAGYAAGTGGTTTGGGAGGAAAACCGAAACACAGCCCTAAAGGCTCCCAATCTGAAGGAGAAATAAAGAGCCCAAGTGTATTATATGTAAATTCTTGCTTTTTAAGTGTTGACTTGTGATCTGTGAATTCTTGAGAGATGGCAACTCCGTGCAAGGTGCTACCCTGCTCCTGCTTTTTATCTTCTCTTTTATTTGGCAGCTTTGGTTGGTATCTTTCCTGGTTAAGCCATGGTGTAGCTAATGGCTTTGAAGCCCTTTCCAAAGCCTGATCTGGCCATGTTGGGTGCATCTCCTCTCTCCTCACCTCCAGTTCTCCTCCCTGGGTCAATCCCTCACCCTTGGCCTCCGTGGCAAACGGTGTAATGGCCTAAAAGTACAAACCCTTTAAGCAAGGCAGCCCTCTCTTCTTGCTTAATAATTTAGGAGCATCTGTCATTGCCAAAGCTCTGGCAGCGGAGGGCTGGGGCTGGCCTGGGTCAAACCAGCATCTCCCTTTTGGGCGGCCGCTGGCRGTGCGGTCGCTGCTGGAGGCACTGCGTGGGCTCCTGCCAAGGACGAGGAAGTGTCTTCAACTGCTGCCTGCTCAGATGCAGACAGGGAAGAGCTGTGAGCCTGCAATGTAGCTGCTGAGCCTGCAAGGTAAGGGTTACATGGGAGGCACATGAGGCCATCATCTGCACTGCTGAGTACCAGCAGCTGCATTTAGGGGTGATGGTTTTCCCTGCAATGCTGCAAAAAAGTAAGGGAGGACAGACAGGGAAGGGGCTGCAGAGGGAAAAAAGGGAGAGAAAGGCCTGGAAGTGAGATAAGAAAGAGGAAGGGAAGATAGATTAGAGAACAAGAAGGTAAAATGGGTAAAACAAAAAAAAGAAGAACCAGGATTTGAGATGTGGTCAGGCTGGTCTGGGATGCCTCTTGTCCTGCTGGATGTTTCTCTTGGTGGGGTGGTCTTTCCCTCGGGCAGGAGGAAACAAAGCCGTACTTCTGTAGAAAGTGATAACCTAAAAATTAGTAATAATTTGCTAATATAAACAGTCTGAGAGGGAAGCTGGAGTAGGTCCACCAAGGAGCACTTTTGCTCATCTATTCTAATGCAGCGGAGGGTCTGGTGCTCCTCTGGGGCTGGTGCTGATGCGGTCCCTGCCCTGTCCCTGCCTGCCAGCACTGCTGGTCTGTGCTCCGGCTGCAGGTGCTTGGGCGCAGCGTGGAGTCCCCGGCTCCATCAGGACCGAGGGCTGGATCCTGCAAGCTCCTATCCCTGTTTCGTSTTTGGAGACTGGCTGTGGGCCTGCTGCTCGGCACGAGGGTCTGCCCAAGTGTGAGTGTGGCTCCTTTCCATGCTGACCCCTGTCCTTCAGCTTCCCATCACGTACTTTGAGTGGAGCCCAGCACCAGCACGGCTCATATCAAAAGCTAAAACTCCTGGTTTGAGCAGCCCTTTTCCCTCCGGTCAGCTTAAAAACCACTTAAACATCCTAACTGCAACAGAAATTTTCAGGATCTGATTTTTCTATTTCAAAAACAATAAAAATGTGCACTTTTCAGCTCTTCTTGTAACCATGTGGGCAGCCAGCAGCTCTGACGTGGCTCCCTGCACCCCAAGTCACCCCAGCAGGCACCCCCTCACTAGGGTGAGGCACATGTTTTTTGGCCCTTCATCAGGTATGATTTTGGGGTGCATGCCCATGTTTGGCCATCGTTGGGCCAGGAGCTGCTGCTTGCAATCAGCCCTTTGCTATTTGGGGTGATGGGGAGAGGGAGGTAGCTGGGCAATGGGGCTGCTGTGGGCACGGAGCTACTAACAGGCACAGCCCAACCATGGAGGATGAAGGGTGCTGGAGAGGCGAGCAAACGCTGCCCACCCCTCGGAGAGGTGCAGGATTGCCTTCGTGCCGCTACTCGCAGGGATAAAGTGCCGATTAGTCATTTGACCAAGCGAGCGATCTGCTGCAAAAACTTGGCTTACAGAAGAGGTTGCAGGGATGAGGCTGCTCCAGAGTTTACAGCAGAAAATCAGGATAATGTGGTAGAAAATGCATGAAGCTTTTTGGTTTCTGCAGCCTTCCAGACTATAAAATGCCCTCTTCTCACCCCCTGGCATAAGGCTGGCCCTAGCCTTGCCCTGTGCCGCTAACAGAGAAAATTGGGCTTTAGATGAGCCTGTGCCTGGGAAAGGGGGGAAATGCCCAAGTGTAATTAATGTGAAGTTAGCTGCATATTGGAGAAAGAATTTGAGTCTTTATTAGTGTGTGATAAACCACCCCCACCCACTTTAAAACATACCAGTCATGTTTGTGGTTTGCTTTTGCTTTTTTTTAAAAAATAAAGATGTGGTTTCTGATGGTGTGATGAAGCATGTAGGGAATCAAATTGCAGTTTCTAACATCTAGGCCTGACTTAGCTGTCTTCATTAGGTGACTGACCACTGGCCAAGGGCAAGCTGGGGCCTGGCTAAATACCAAATGGCTGTAAGTTTGCAGCACCCATCTGAGTGTCTGCGGCCTGTTTTGCACAGCTGCTTGCCAGGGTTTTGAGTACGGAGATATCAAGCAAAAGGATTGCTTGATGCCACAGAGTGGCCGTCTTTTTACAAGACAAAGCTACATGTGTGTTTTCTCCCCAGCAATTTTCTGCCTGCTTGCGATCTTCCTGAAGTTGCAAGGAGTATTGAGTGAGTAAAACCAGCCTGGATCCAAAAAGTCACACCTTCTTTCACAGAGCATMTTCTGAAATGCTGGAGAGCAAAGAACCAAACAGCAGCTCCTCCAGGACAGTCCCTACATGCTGTCACTGGCGGTGGTGGCTCGGGGAGGAGAGGGCTCATTGCCGTGGCCACGCGACTGCCGGCACAGCTGGGCCCCACGGTGCGGTGTGCTGGAGGGGTCGCCCGGCACCCGCACCGGGGAGATGTGAGGCTTTTTATATTTTGAGCCTGTGGCTGGACACCCACAAGATTCGCCATCGCTGTGCAGCAGTGCATCATCAGCAGGGAGCAAAAGTGGACGGACCAGGACTTCCTTCTCTCTTAAAACGGCCAGAAGCACTCGACATCGATGAGACTGTTCCTGCAGGGAAAGAGAGCCAGACCTAACCCAAGGACCTTGCGATGCCTCCTGCTCCAGGCTGACCTGCCTTCCCCCCAGCCCGGCASCTCAGTATCGAGGCATGAAGCGCAGCTGGCTGCGGCGGGCGGAGGGTAGGGTAGAGATGCTCCAGCGCCTTGCAGGGSACGGACGGTGCTGCTGTGCAGTGACACAGGCAGACCCAAATCAAACCCACTGCTGGCAAYGCCAGGGTATCTCTGGCTCGGGTGGTCATTGCTGATTATGTCTGATTATGACCTTGACTGGGACCATCAAACCCAATTCTCTTTCTTCAGTGCTTAAGCTATTAGCTATGTTTCTTATTAGCTATTAGCTAATAGTTAGCTATTAGCTATTTTGCTGCTGATGGTTTTAGCAGAAACAGCATCGTTAGCCATAGGAGGGACTTGGCAAACTCTCCCACATCCCCTAGGGGTACGTGCCTCCTGTCCTCGCCCACACCAGGACAAACTCTTTCAAATTACAGGGGCCCATTGACGAGCAAATCCCCTCGCTGTCCCCGTAAGCGGATCCCACTCGCTTGCCAGGTGAGCACGTTCCCTTCCAGCATTTGGGTGTGCTGGCAAGAGCAGGATGGAAATCTCAGCCCCGGCTTCCTCTCCCAGCCTTGCCATTTCTCTGGCTAACAAGGTGAGACCCCTCATCTGACATCCCGGCGTGAGTCAGCAGAGCCCATGCAGCCTTCATAAGCCAGGTTTTAATTTAATTCCTGCCTTGCTGAGTGGGGTAAGCGCAGAGCCCGACTGCCTGTGTGGACCTGGGGATCCTGCCAACTTCTTGCAGCCCTTTTCCCTTGGCTCCCCATTTTGCCATCGACTCCTGGGGCTGGGTTGGAGCCCATGGTGCTGCTGGACCAGTCCCTACCGCAGGTCCGGTCTCAGCGGGAACCCCCGGAGCACGGGGCGCCTGCGTAACCTGAAACAGCTGTAAGCATGATGCATAAGCGAGGTCACGGTATAATTTGGTTCCCTAAGCCTGCACTGAGTTTTAGGGCAAGGCCTATGAACACATCCCTGGGCTCCAGGTGCTATTTAATGCACCTGAGCTGTGCGACATTAGGTGGAACCGATGGGTCGAYGTTTGCTGCACCTGGTTTTCCCTTGATGAAACAGAAAGACTGTTTGTGGTGGTTAGGGCTGAATCATAACCAACCTGGCCTATTTGTAAAGTATCATCTCTCTAACTAAAAGCGCGTGCCAAGAAAAGCAGACATTCATGGCTCCTGCGCTGGGAAGGAGGCTGCAGCTATGGGACACCTGGTAGGGCAGCAATAAACCACCGTTTATTAGCTGCTATGAAAACAGGTTCTCCTGTCTGAATCTTGGCCAAATTACAAGCAACATGATGAATTAGTACCAGTTAATGTGCTCGTCATAACTACTTCAAGGGAAATTACTAGGAATCACAAATGCACTATTGATTTAAATATTATTCATTTATTTTAACTCRCTGCAAGTGGGCAGATGGGAAGGGATGCAGGGACTAAACAGTGATTAGCACTAACTGGCGTGGCACGTGCTTCATGGAGCTCACGTTCAGCCGGACCTACAAGCGCAGGGGACGCCGCTGGATCTTGGGGAAGATCCCGTGGTCTCAGCATGAAGGTGGTGGTAATTTTAAATATCGCGGCCATTGAGCTGGGCACATGTGACACGGGGGTCGGCTGAGAGCTGGAGCTACCTGGGCAGTTGCACGGTGCCTCGGGGCCAGCCCACGCCACCCTCCTCTAGGCACTTTGGGGCGAGGAGCTGCATGGCACTGGCGTCAGCTCCTGGTCCCCGTCCCGTCTCCTCAGGGCACGGTGCTGAGCCCCGAGTGGGTGCTGCCTGGCAGCCCAGGCAGGAGGGCCAGGCCAGGGAGCAGTTTGGCCCCCCAGAGCGTGCAATACCCACGTGACTGTGTGGCAAGCACGTATCTTCAGTCTTTGGTCTTACACGGCGCTTACAGAAAACCAGGTTATTAAAGTCATGGCACGGGGAGCGGCGGCTGGCGGCAGCCTCCTGCTGCCTGCCCCTCACTGGCGTCCCCTGCCCCCCCTCCACCACCAAATGAGCTTCTCCCGTGTRGGAAATGCGGTCCCCCATTTTGGCCCGTATGGATGCTGGGGCCTCTCTGGACCAAACTCACTTTGGACATGTATCAAAGGCACATCTGATTTTAAACTCGTTTCCAAAYATGCAGACTTTCCTCCCCAGCATTACCCCCTTCAAGTCACATTATCACACRAAAAATCAATTCCACAGCTCTTTAAGAGCAACCCACCCATGCAGCTCTGCCGTACAGATGCTTCGCAGAGCCTCCGAGCGGCCCTGGTGCCAGGTGCCATTTTACACCCACCTGCCTGGTTAGGAACACCCTCTGGGACTAGAGGGTGTTTTTCAGCAGTCTGATGTTTCAGAACAGAGCTTAGGTTTTGATTAAATTAAAAAAAAAAGCAATGAAAATGGTGTTATACAGGCAAGGGTATTACCTGCTGCTGCCGGTGTTGGCAGTGCCATGGCATTCCTGGCAGAGGCAAATGTGGGGTTTAAAGGTCCAGGCTCTGGCTTTTATTTTCTCTTTTAGGGGGATACTCACCTCACATTTTTGATCACCTCACATTTTTGATCATCCCATTTTTGCTTTTAGCAGGGGTGAGATCTCCATGAAATGTAGAGCACCAAAGTCATGAACAAAGATTCATAGCTTCTTAGGGTTTTTGGCTTTTCTCATTGCTGCAGTACCCGAGCTTTTCTTCTGCAAGCTGAGTATTCCCAGTGGGAATCAGAAATAGCTCAAACCTGTACATAATTCATCCAGCATGTTCGTAAAGTTGCTGTTTCCAAAGTGGCTGCAGTGTCACCGTCTGAGCAAGCAGTGGTGGGGAGAGCATCTCATGGGCCATGCATCCCGCTGGGTCCTAGGGGGACTTTCTGCTCCGAGTGCCCTGTTGCTTGCGGTCAGGTTCAGTGAGGACTCCCCTGTGCAGGCCACGTGGCTACAGGACTTATGGAAAAGTCACCATTTGGAGACAGCCATTGAGCCAATGGCCGAGAGCAGGGGAGGTGCACACAAGTGCCAAGAGGAACAGCATCACTTTTCTGGGGCCCCAGGGAGGAGAAACGGACGAGGGGGGCACTTAGCTGACACCGATTATAGGAAGCAAAAATGCATTCTCCCTGCTTTTTTGCAAGGAAAAGAAATGTCTGCAAATTTAAAATTGCAACGTTTAAAAGTACCTTTTTCCCCTGTTTGGTGGGATGGAAAGAGCCCATGCAGTGTCCTTCTGCAGCTCCACAAGCAACAACTGGAGGTAGCTCAAACCTCTCGATGGCTGGGACGTGGGAGGGAAGCACCTCTGGGCTTGTGCAATGCCTTGGTAAAGCGTGGGGTAACGTGGCCGTGGCCCTCTGCTCTTTGCTCACAGTGTGTCTCCAGCTGCTAGAGCGCAGGAAGGGAGCTCAGAGGGGGATTTTGGAAATAGATGCCTAATTTTGCTTAATTTCCCTTTTTGTACCTAAGTTCTTTCAGGCAGCAGGAGAAGAGCAGCTACACTATCAGTTGCTAACACCCCTTCCCAGTTTCTGATAGCCACTGAAATAGAAATACCATCTAATGAGGAGGAAACAGCACGTGGTACACAAACAAGTCCTCGTGTCTCCTCTTCACCCTCCCGAGTGAGGGTGGGATAGTCCTCCAGGTCTTACTGCTGGTGCCCTGTATTGTGGTAGTTAAAAAATGAGAGGAAGGGTAGTAAGAAGGTCAAAGGCCGACCCTATAAACGGAAAGCCCTGCCCAGGATGAGAGGAGGGACATGTTGGCCAAGGGCTGAGAGACCTCAGCACGGTGAGGAGGTACCGCRCAACAGCCAGCCCTCACCCGAGGGGTCAGTGCTTCGGCGTTTCGCCCGCTCCTCCTGAGCTGCTGCTGATGTGATCCACATCCTGAGCTGTGGATGTGAGGCAGCTTCTCTTCTGGCCAGTGCTGCTGGCACGGTGGTCCTCTCCAAGGGCATTTATGTCACCCTTTGCCGTGCTGCGTCCGTCACTGTCCCTTGCAGCCTCCTTTGCACAAATATYTTCCCCCCTCCCTCCCTGTGTTTCCTCTGGAAAGGCAGATCAGTCCTGCACTTCCCCTGCACACTTCAGCTCTTCTTCTCTGCCTTCTCAAGCTTCTTCATCAGTTATATTCAGTCTCCTGTCTACTACTTGGCTGCCAGTCATGCCTGTGCTCCTCAGCATCACCTTTCCTCATTGCAGCATCCCGTTTCCCCCCACCAAGTGCCTGCGGGTGAAATGGGGGTGGTAGTGGCGGCGCAGCCGCTGACAGATTCCTCCTGTGTCAAATAAGCAGTCTCTCACCTGCCTTAATGCCCGTCTGCTCTGATGGCAAGAGAAATGTTTGTGACCTTCAGGCGCTTTCACTGACCAGAGGAAACATCTGCAGGTCGATTTGTAGAGGTGATCCTCTTGCATTTTAAACGCACGATGCTTTAAACGAATGTTAAAGAACTGCAGGAATAGGTGAGCTCCTTGCTCCAGACTCTCTCTTTTATGAGATATCTAAATACCGGTTTGGTAAAAGGACGTGTACATACACAAACACCACAAAGTTTCTCTTTCTTGATAGATTTTTCCCACTCTATTTCCCATATTCCTTAGCTACATTTAAGCATRTCAATTGGTTCAGCTATAACTGATGTATCTAGGAGCGATGGTTGTTAAACATGTAGTTAAACACCACTAATTTACAAGCAGGTAAAGACAATGAAAGTCTACTTGATTATTTATGTTACTTTCCTGCCTCTGCAAAAATAGTTCCTAAAAAAACTTTGTCAAATTGAAAAAGTGGTGAGTGTACGGTAAGTGAACAGACATTTCAGTGGGCAGAAGATATCTGTAATGTATCTCTATTTATTTCTAAAAGTTAAACACTTAAAAAGAACAGCTTTGTCTGGGATCCAATCAGATGCGCGATATGATTTTTATAATTTGAAAATGTGGTTTAAAGAATGAAAAGGGATGAAACCCTAGTATGCCTTTCTCCTTCCCACCATGTGTCACTACCCCGGAATTTGCCTTAGAGGGGATCTAAAGTGTATACTTTCATAGAGTAATAATTCTATAAAATAATCAGAGCATTGTAGCATGGACACAGACTCTAAACCCTTCAGCCTCAATGTTTTGTATTTTAGCTGTGGGAAGTACTGAACAAGAAATCATGCACACAAAATCTCCTCCTAAGAGCCAGCTCGGTTCAACTTGCCACCTGCCAGCAAGGCTGAGGGCTCCCTGTAACRCCAAAGCGCAGTGGCACGGGGACGTCTCCGCAGTCCTACATGTGGGAGCACGTCTGTTGGCAGGGGACAGCGGGAAGGGCAGTGCCACGTCGGGCCTTCTGTGTGCTGGGGGTTGGTCGCCCACGAGCAGGTCCGCAGCTGGCCAGCGATGCTCCGGAAATCACAGCGGACCTGAGCAGCCCTGGGCTTAGCAGAGGTGAGGCGGTGGGAGGCTGTGATTTTTTATTTTCGAAGCACCCAGCACGGGGAAAATAAGCAACAGGGTGGGATCCCACTTTGCAGCTATTCGGTCTCCACCGAGTGCCCTGCYGCAGCACCTCTGCTCCGTGCTGCTGTACAGCTGGGCAGATCGCTCCCGACGCACCACTGTCCGAGGGAGCCGTGGGTTTCATCCCCAGGCTTTAGCTACATGTACTAAAGAAGCCGGTGGTTTTTTGATCTTTTAAAATTTGCTGTCCGCCCAGATACTTTCCAGTGCTTACCCCAGAGGAATTCAAACCTGTTGCCAAACTGCTTTTCTCAGTTATTTTTTGTGACTTGTCTGAAGATGGAGGAAGCACACACTGAAAACCACTGGAGCAAGTGATGGTGGAGGCAGGTATGAAAGACACCTGGTTAAAATGCAAGCGGGAGTACATGCACAGCGTTTTGCAAAAGCTTCAATTAGTTTAATTGTTTCCATTGAATTAATGCAATTCTACATTTAGATAAGCTCCTGAGGTATGACTTAAACTAGTTTTCTTAGGAGAGTATCAAAGTCTGGATGACTGTTATTATTTCTGGCTTCCTAACTCCAGACAGAGCTGAAAGGGATGATGCAAAATCATCCCAGCTAGTTTGAYGTAACCAGCATGCTCTAAACCAAGCGAAGGCACCGTCACTTGTTCCCCAGCACATGTTAAACCGGTCCTAGTGGGAAGCTGTCCTAGAGCCAGCTTGCCTTGCCTGGTTATAGGATGTTTTAGTGCCCAGGCACATGATCAGTTTAGGGGAACACATCAGCCAAATGTCTTCATGTTGCCTTTAATCAGTGGCAAAGGAAGATTTTTTTGGTGTGCAATTACATGTTAACACCATTTGACTCAGGCCTTATGCTGTTGCAATTCTGGGAGCTGGTTTTGAGAGGAGAAGACCCGCAGACGCTAGCAGTGGTGATGGTTGAGGGGATATGTGTGTGCCAGCCCTCCTCATCCCATCAAGAAGTTATAAGCATGAAAGTCACCGCAACAAAACAATGGAGCTGTATTAATGTCAGCAGCAGAGGAAAGCTGGCAGACCGGGGGCTGCTGGTGCAGTGAGGAAACAGAGTGAGCCAATGCTTGGGAGCCTCAAAATCCTCATCTAGTGGGCAAGATCTTTGTTGTTTTTCTATAATTTGAAAATGTGCTTTAAAAATACGCTTACACAAGGACCGATCTTCCCTTTACTGAAGGCTAATAYCCCCCCGGTGGGCAACCTTTGCGGTAAGCCTATCTAGTGTGTTATCACGGAGGTGACAGGGTTAAGTTTGTGCTGATGATAGCAGTGGTGTTTGCCAGATCCAAGGCAGTTCCGCAAGGGCACAGTTTGTTACAGGTCCTACGCAGGCAGTAGCACCTTAAAATCCATTTTCAAGTTGCAAAGCATATGGAGAGGTTTGTTCCTTGGCGGTATCTTTCAAACTGAAGCAAAGCCGGTGGATTTAACTCAAACAAATGGCGTTTCTGTATGTGCTATTGGCTAAATTCAGATTTGAGGTCCCCAAGGAAAATCTGGAATAATCCTGCTGAAGGGCTCCGGATTTAAAGCGGTGCCTCCCGTCGGTGTGTGGCCTTGCCTCCGCTCTCACAGGGAGGAATGCCTCCAGCGGGACGGACCGGCTACGGCAGGCATCATCCTGGTTTACACGGCCTGACGCCAGATGAAGATCAGGCTCTACGTGACTTTGGTGCACACCACGTTTTTTCCATGGCGCGGCAGCAACTGCCGCGTGCGGTATTTTGAGCAGCGAGTTGAGAGGATTACTGACAACAAGCAGCATTGCGYGGGGAGCATTCCCCCACCGCGATGCACAGGGATTTAGGTATGTAACTYCCGACACAGCTGCATAATAGACACAATAAACTGGTTCTGCATCAGTCCCTAATGCTTTGTCCAGCTGCCGTCCCTGGAAAGCACCGCTCGGCTCTGCGGAGAGCCACTGCAGCCCGCGGGGTAAGCARGGCCAGACCCGAGCCGTGCCCTCCAAGCGCTGCGTGCAGAAGTGATGGGGTGGGGATGCTGAACCCCTCCTTGAACCCCCTCCTCCCCAGCCACGGCTGCCCTGAGAGCCAACCTGGTCCTGCAGGGAGAAGAAATCCCTTGCAAGAAAACTGCTGCGCTCCTCGGTGAGAATTTTCGTATTTAAATGATGGTCTTGCCATTTCTCTAATACTTATCAGGGCCTCAGCAGTGACCAGGAGTGTYGCTTGATCCCTGCGCAGCCGCCCAGGCATTTCATCCTTTAATTCAAGTTAATGCTCTAAAGAAATACTGTACTTATCCCCATTACACAACCACACGTCAGGCCGTCCTGCTGGGAGGCGTTTCAGTGCCYGCGTACCTTATTTTAGCACCAACTCCTCTCAAAACTATTAAGTTCCTGACGCTGTTTGCATCATGTTGATTTATTTCATGAATCAAATGAAGATAATTTCTCAAGGCTGTAAGATGTAAAAATCTCTGCRTCAGGACCACATTTTGTTTACACTGATTTAAGGCTGTGGCTGTAGCTTTTTCTAATTCTTACGTTTTTTTATCTTTTTTTGCTTCCCTCGCTAAGAGGTGTGATCTTTAACTTTTTTTAATGTCTAGCAGTTTATGGAGAGATTTTAAAAGGTAAATGTGACTACTCACTGTCTGAACTCCCCGAACTTTTAAAAAAGTGCAGCCTGCGTCCACCCTCTCCTCTCCCCCCGCTCTCCGGCTGTCAGTGTCTGCCTTCCCCAGGCTCAGAGCACTCACGGCTTGACAGGCTCCTTCTTCTTACAAGGTAGAGCCCCAGATCCCTGCTACCTGTGTGGGGTTTAGGGGAGGAGGGCATCTGGAAGGATCTCTGCTGGCTTTCGTCTCCCGGGCAGCATCCTCCAGCTCCTTCCCCTTTCAAACCCATTGCTACTCTTTTGGCAGCAACCACCGAGGAGCTCCTGCTGGGAGCCCCTTTCTTTGCATTTAAGGTGCACAAAGGAAAAAAAGGAGACCAATAGGATGGGTTGGTGCCGTACATCAAAGATTCCTAGAGTATAATTAGCAGAGCAAAGGGAGCTCCTCAGGTGTGCTTTTCCAGTAAGCAGGCTCCTCAGTGCTCACCCACACCTACCCAATGGCAGGAACTCACGCGAGGATRTTTGTACACAAGTATGTTCATGGTCTATAGTTTACATACTGATGCTGAGTCAGAATATATTAGAATGAAAAGATTTTCCTGCAAACATCTTTGCATTTCAGGAAGACTTTGCCCTTCTATTTGGAAAAACACAGCARCTGCTGCTGCCCGACTTGTGGCCTTGTTCTCAGACCTTTCTTTCAATCTGCAAACCCTTACATTTTTTTTCCCCCAGCAGTACAGACTCCAGCACAGCAAATTTAAGGCTGCTGACAACAGACTTGCTTTTCTTAGTTGCCCTTCTTGGGCCTCTCAGATGTGGCCTGTGACCTCCTGGGGTGCAAAGCTACGTTAGGGCCCGCAGAACCAGACTGCACGTCCCAGAGCAGCAAGCTCTTTTGCCATCAAAAGTTTAGAAGGATGGTTGTCAAACGCGACAGTTGAATTGGTTGGAATCATTGAGAAACTAAATTTACTTCCACAAAGTTTGCATTGCAAGCGTGCCCTGAGCTTTTCCCAGGCTGTCCAGACTGAGATAAGATTTTTTCTGAAGGATGAATAAGCACAGTTTCAAGTCTGTAAAGAAAACAACAGCCGACAGGAAAGAAAAAAAGTGTGGGAAGCAATGTTTTATTTTTAAATGGTTGAAGTGCGAATGTGCTCAGTTAAGGGGAGACTGTCAAAAATATAGAGAGGGATTCGGTGCCTAAATACCACTGATGTTAGCTTATTGAAATTCTCCCACGTTCTCCCACGTACTTCTGTTCTTGGCTAAAATCCAGCCCAAGCCACCAGGCAGCAGGGAGAGAGGGGTGTTCCTCCTGTCCCTCCTGGGACCCACTGGACAGCCGGCATGGAAACTCCCGCTCTCTCTTTCTTTGACGCGTACTATATCCAGCTCCCCGGCAGATTGAAGGCAGATTTCTGGTGGTGACCTGCACCAGGGTTCAGCCTGAGCTCCCAGTGTGGGTAGTCCTGTCCCAGGGCAGAAGGCACTACCTGCTCCTCGGAGGTGCCTTCCAGGCCTGTGTTTATGTCATTCATTGGAACGTGGCTGTAGAAAGACAGGAAAATGTTTCATTTCACACAAGTTAATGAACTCCCATTTTCAGCCCTTAGTCCTTTAAATAGCAGAACAGGAAATATGAGTAACTTGCAACATCTGACAGAAAAGGAAAGTAGCTGCTTAGTTCTTTTATGGCCTGTTACCCTATCGAACAATGACGTGAGAATGTGTTGGGACAAACCTGATGAGGTGCTCTCTGCCGGCAGGTGCCTATTAGGCTGTTTGTTTTTCCCCTCTTTAAAGGTGTCATTTGCCTTACGATGGATCCTGAAAATACCCGAGGTAAGCACATGCCCAGCGCTGGCCGAGAACCCCGAGTAGTGAATTGTTATTGCAAGGTCTGAGAAACCATTTGACATCTGGAAATTATCCACTTTACAAACATATTCTTTATAAAGAAGTAATGCTTTCCAGGTTTTAGGAGGGATTTCCAATATACCACGGGGGAAAAAAATCTTTTGCAAAAACAGAGCGATTAAGGATTTTAGCTTACACTAGCAACCCTGGCGTGAAGCACCTGGCTGGATGCTCGGTGCTAAGACTGCTGACGGCTGTGTCACCATGTCTGCCTGTGCTCAGGAGACTGGCGATGTGCGGTACCCACATTCAGCTAGCAGAACAGATGGACCCCAGTATCTTCTTGGCTTAACTTGTTTTAGCAATTCAAATCCAGAATGTTCTCTTTGCAATTACCCAGGACAGATATATTTTATTGCTGTTCAGGACACAGATAGAGTCTTTTATACCACTCTCCTTTTTCATAGTTTAATTGTTTCCAGCCTTCCTTACTGGAATTGAACTAAATATGTATCTAGCATGGAAAAAAAAATGAAAAGAGGTGTTTCAGACATATGTGGGAAGATGCAACTAAAAGCCTGCTTTAAAGTGTTTCCAGGTCTCAGTCTTAGCTTGAATAAAGTTTTGAGAAAATCTGAAATAATTTTGCAGTGCACTTTGGGGAAGATGGGAGAAATGGGTGTCATCATTCATAGGAAAATCAATGCAGTGGACGCTAAAATTTTGTGTTAACTCTTCATTTCAGCCACTGAGGAGCATGTATTGATTGAATGGTGCCTTGCTGTGCTGTAGGCTCAGAGCAGATGGATTTCCCAAGGTATACACAGAAATCAAAAGGCAACTGGGCATCATATGTTAATGAGCAACCGATTACACTGCCACGAATGTTTTCAAGCTGCTTATCTTCCACTTGTGAACAAGACGCCACACTGATTCAAAGCACGTGAAACAATGCTGCAACTGCTTTTATCTGTGAAGTGTTGGAACCAGGGCTGTGCCAGCTCTGATATAAAACCTATAATCTGAAGATTAAACCAGACATTGCAGTGTGTATTAAGATTCAGGAAAGGCTTATATTTCTTTAGGGCTAATAAGACTAACAATAACTCTTACTATGATAAAGTTTTTATTTTTAAAAGACACACACCCTCCTACTTCAGGATGCAGATCAATCTCTTCCTGCAAGTGATGGTAACCGAGACTGAATGAGACTGTAATACACCATGGTAAGCATTATTTTGGATAACTGGCCCCAGGATGTAATCTCTTCCTAAACCCATCTGCATGTGCAAGATTGTACCCTGATTACATCAATGTGAATGGTCTTCCCAGGAAGGGCCGGCAGCTATCACAGTCTGCTGGAGCAATTTGTACACTTTTTGTTACCAGCATCCTGAGCAGCCCGCGCTGCCTAGATAAATTCAACCTTCCTGTCTCTGGTAGCTGCTTCCCCCTTCCTGTGAATGCTGTTTACATCGAGGCAGTCAGGACACGGGCTTCCGAGCACCGCTAGATTGCTGACTATTCCAAAGCTTCTTTGCAGTAGCTGAAAGATATACACTCACTGTATTTAATTACTATCACATATATTGCATTGTCTTAGAGTAAGGCCATATTGCTTGCCTTTAAATAAAGATGGAAAAATTCYATGGCTGCTTTATAAATATCCTACCATTGTTCAAGAGCTACTTAACATTTTTTTCCCCACTGTAGACAACCACATTTTTAAATAGATGTATTTAAGGTACTTGGAGCTAGAATATTATGCATTTGTTTGATCAGTATGAAAATGTCGTCCTCCTCTCTGCCTCCCAATTCTTTACTATAAGCTCTGAGGCTGTAAGGGTTTCAGTTTCACTAAACTCTCATGAAAAACTTCAAGATCATTTGCTTATATTTGAATAACAGTTATAAACAACTGGCTAAGAGGATTTTATCAGCCCTGAATATCTTAGCTCTTATACCTAAATATAATATCTGACTATAATATCTAAATATACTATCTGACTATCTTAGCTCTTGTATCTAAAATCTATCACCAGGAAACAGGTTTCAAAATAACGCAGGAAACCCTTCTCACAAATTTTAGAGGAAAAATCCCAAACCCAAATGAACCACACTCAGCTCACGTGTTCCACAGCATCCTCATGTGGAAGCAAGCAGGTACCCTCTGAAGATGAAGCCTCTCCTGCACTTTGCTTCCCTGTCCGGCTCAGGTTCCCGGAATGGATGTGACTGGAACTGCAATCCTAAAAGAGTCCTGGAAAAGACACCTCCCATACGAAATTTTGTCCTTGCTTTTGGCAATTTTTTGTAGGCATTTGAACTTCCTCCAGTAGCATGCTGGTTTTGTTTCTTTCACTTAGGTGTGTCTTCTTTAGTTTAGAAGCAAACAAAACCCAATGGCTTCTTTCTTGCCTGAGAAAACGTTTTCACAAAACTTTTCTATACACAACCTCTCACAGTGTGCTACTCAGCCTTGCTTGTTCCTATTTTCTCTACTAAAACTTTTTGTCCAACTATTTCTCCTATTAGAGGGAAGGAAGTAAAAAATGAAGTGTTACAGAGATCACTCACCTATGGTGTATCTAGGCTAAATTTAGATCATACTCCCTATTTTACCAGTAAAACGAGCAAACTCTAGTTTCATGGTTTAGATCTGTTTGTGCTTCTAGTTAAAAGCACGTTGTCACTTCTACAGAAGTAGACACAACTGCACTGGCTACCGGAGATCACATTTACTTCCATCCACTATAAAGCTGCTTTGTACGTTCACACTTACTGGATTCCCAAAGAACCAGCAGAGCGTTCAAACTGAAAGACCCACTCTGCGTGCGCGTTCCTGGGAGGCAGGGTGTTTGCAAATGTGCAGCTGGCTCAACCTTCTAAAAACTCACCCTTCACCAAAACCTTAGCCAGGGCTCATGGCCGATGGACTGCAGGATGCAGGTCTTGCGATAATTCTCGCTGCCATTAGACTGCTCTGCAGCATCTCCAGTCTTCTGCACGGCTTCCTGACATAGAAACAATTTTTTCGTATTTCTAAATCTTGGCCTTCTACCATTTTCCTTTTAAGATCTGCCATCTTTTCACATCTTGAGTGATGCGCTATATAAATTTTGTACTGGACATTATGAGATCCTAAAGTACACAACCTCTGCTTGCCAAAACCGCTTAACAAYGTTTTCAGGGAAACTTAATTTGGGCAGGGTGAAAGGTAAATCCCGAAGGCAATTTAGTTCTTCCACTCATGTTCTTAGAGGATAAACAGACATACACTTGTGTATACACACACAGACACACACACACACATTTTTTTATGCTTCTTTAGCTGACAGCTAAAAAAGTTAATCTGCTTCAGTATTGGTCAAGAACCACTTGAGGACCATTTGGATGAAGTCACACAAAAATCAAATGGAGTTGCCACAGATCTGGCCACCCCACTCATAATTATTATGAGTCATAACAAATTATTATCATAACAAATGCAAGAAGCCTCAGTCGGTTGAATGTAAACCTTCATTATTCCAGAAAAAAAGTAGTATGAGCTTGTATTAGTGAAGCAGAAGCCTGAAGTGTAACACTCAGTGGTGTTGCTCTGCCCTCTGCAGACTAGATCATATAATCACATTTTATCCCAAATTACATACTTTTAAAGCACATCTAATGGAACAGAATAAAAATTGTCAATGTGAATTAAACTTACATGGGCACTACCTTCTAACAGTGCACCGTGGCATCGCAAGTCGTAAGTAAGGTAAGTCAGTCAGGAGGGCTCCTGAGGCAGTGGGTGTTTTCTGCRTGTTCTCACCGAGTCCACACTGCCCACCCAGCCTGGGAAGTAATTACTGCCGGAACAGCACCAATGCCTGGAGTCCAAATTCAGCATGGAGTATAGGAAACATTTGTATCTGTGACTCTGATGTATGCCACGCAGCATTTCTTCACGATGCAGAAACAAGATTTGTTCCAACTCCCGTACACAAAGCAACCTCTTCCTGGTACTAAGAACGGCTTTCTACAGCGAGATCTAGGGGACAGCAAATGCCGATTTCCTGACYGATCTCCCTCTTTTAAGTGACCAGTATGAAGTTTGTGATAACCTGCCTTGACTGATACCCAAAGGTACCAGCATCCCACTGTGCAAGAAATTTAGCTCTATGCCACCTCCCACAGCAACTGGCTCCATCTTTTATCCTAGGTAAACACCCAAGAAATGTGGTAAATGCATCCACTTTTATGAGCTCTTACTTAATGTGCTCGCCTCATGTTACCTGGTAAAGAATGTTAAAGCTCATTTGCTTCTCAGGTATTTGCTGCATTTCCACTGATGTGAGAACACATCCAAGTACTTACTGTTTCTTATGAGCTGGACAATGTTTTTATATTAAGGGCATTTCATAATCCTTCTGACAGAGAAAACATGGTCCTACATGATTTTCATAAGGCTTCTCTTGGATAGTAACAACACAGTAGAATTTACACAACACAAAATTCAGATTTGTCCCAACTTTTTATTTTATTGAAGTGTCGGCATTTGAAAAAATACTTTCCTCAAAGCACACATGCCAAGTCCCAGGCACCGTATGTGGCCCTCACAAATGAGCAGCACCTGACGCTCCTTTACTCCATCCCCTTCCAAGCTGGCCTGTCCRCGGTGTCACACAACAGACAAAACTGGTGAGGTCTTGAGCAAAAAGAGCCTGGCAGGAAGGAGAATTTGCCTACGCAGCTCCCAACACAGTCCCTCCCTTATTGTGTGACTACCACATGTGCTGGGGACATGACCCAAAGACTCTTATCAGGAGACAAGTGATCGGTCTTTCAACAAGTGGCAGCTTCCAGTGCCCAGCATTTGCAGAATACCTTCAGTACAAAACTGAAATGGGCGTTCCGAAAAACAAAATCTTTATTCAATTTTATACAATGCAGAGCTTGCAATATGTAATGTTATTATGCTTCTGTAAGTTAAATTTTATGGCAAGGCAAGATCCTTAATAATTACTCTTCTGAGCTATATTCAGCATCTGGGTTGGACATCCTCCACAGTTTGCAGGTAAAACAAGTGAGATATAGTTAGAACAGCACATTAAAATTTGATAAAGAAAAGCTATCAAAATGTACTATGTACATCAGAATTGGATTCCTATCCACAGGTACTGCAGGAACACAGATTTAGAAAAGCTGGTATGACATTAAACCACTGACTACATTTCCAAGTGAATGCTTTTGCGTGGATTCTCATTTTGTCATCCTTCATTGCTTTTGTTTTGTTGAGGGATCTGCTGCAGACTAATGCTGCAGGCTAGAGAATTTCCAAGCATATCACTCAAGCAAAATGAAAGTCTCAAGTTTTTGCCTTGCCCATTTCACAAACAGCAAAAAAAATGGAGGAAAACAATGGTCGCATTTATACGTAGCAAAACTGTTCTCCAGTCCTTCTGTTTGACAACAGCTGAATGGCATTCTTAAACAAAATTCTTTACATAATCCCTGCTATCTCAGATAACCGACACGGAAGTATCACTTAGGGTCTGGGCTACATCTTGAAAACTTTGTGCAATCTTACAATACCTTCATCAAATGAACCTTCAAGCTCCAATTTTACCTTTTCTTACATTCTTTTCATTTGAGGACTTCGGAGTGGTTTGTAACATGTAACTGAAGAAAGCACAGGAAGGGAAATCCAATACTTAATACCACTCCTCTTTCCAACAAAATAATTATATTTAACGACATAGTAACTATTCTCAGATCTAGAAATATGCTAAAGTCTGTAATGAAAACCAATACAATAAGCACTATTTCTGCACATGTTCAAAACCTCACTTGGACAAAGAGTTGTCATACCCCACCATTCTGACCAAGGCCAGAAACAAGTAACTACACTTGAATAAACATGATGACTTCAGGGGAACGCACAGGTTTCCACTTACATTTACCAATTAAGATTCTCTTCTAAAGTTTTCAGTGCTTGGAGTGCAGTCTTAATGGCATTAGTGATACAATTGCCTGACAACCATCTCTATCCAGAAAGAGAACCCTCTTTCTACAACTCTCCAGGCTAACAGAAAATTGAGGGATGAGGTGACCTAGGAAAAATGCTGACTAATGTTGTCAATAGATATTGGTGTTAATCCTTTTTACTTCTCCTACACTCTTAGTCCTTTTGTCTCAATTCCTTCCTAGCCTCCACTTTTCAAGTGCTGCAGGCTGTTTTCTTGTCATAAAAATCACTAGAACGGATGTCTTGAACTTTTGTTTCTGCACGATTTGCTCCACATACTTGGTAGTGCAAACTGTTCCAGAGGGGGTGACTATTTCTGTTGGTTTGTTTAAAACAGGGTACAGGAGACATGCTCCTTTTCCAAGTCACATAAGACTTGGTCTCATGAACTGAGATGGGTGTTAGGATTTTCCCCATTTCCTGCTCACAAGTTGCAAGCTTAACTTGTTCCCTACATTGTGGCACAAGTTCCAGTGCAAATCCAGGCCAAAAGAGCATCCTGTGGGACTACTGGGTCATCAGTTTCAAATGGCCTTGGAACAGGTAAGCCAAGGCAACTCAGCACTTCTTGAAATGCATTCTTCTTCAAGAGGAATGGAAAGCAGGTTTCTTCTCTAGAGCTTGTTAATAAATTACATACTACTGCTGGGTTCTTCTCTTACCGTTAGCACCGATGTTCTCTGGGAATGGAAATCGCTCAGGCCCACCTGAAGAAAACCCAGGAACACTTACTGCTTACAGTCCACACGGGGGCTATCTCTTCACAAAGGACAGAAAGGCAAGCAGACCTCTTTCAGCAGCTGATTGAGCATTAATCAACTGGTCTCTGGGTCTCTCT
Source organism: Oceanodroma leucorhoa (assembly GCA_030449065.1). Classification (NCBI taxonomy): domain Eukaryota; kingdom Metazoa; phylum Chordata; class Aves; order Procellariiformes; genus Oceanodroma; species Oceanodroma leucorhoa. The sequence goes on along the minus strand of JASVER010000004.1, from coordinate 13,926,372 downwards.
GTCTCCTGAACCTGCAGTTTTAGACTCTAGCAGATGAAACTTCAGCCTGAAACACCAATTGCATTGAAAACAACACATGACCCTAAATATGTCTATACCATTACGCCAAGTAATACCTCTCCAAAGCCAACTCACCTCTGAACCTACCAGCAAGGCCTCATGTGGCACTGGAACACGCACGCTAGAGCACCAAAGCACTGTGTACGTAAGCACTGCCAGGCCTCCCGGGCACACTGCTGGTCCTCCGCAGGTTCTAAAAAAACACTCACGGAGGGGGAAGGTGGGCAGGACGCAGAGTACATTATGCCTCTGGTCACTACCAGGATCTGCTCTTTCAGAGGGGTACAGACAAAGCGACAGATGTGAGAGATGACCTCTATAAGAAAGACCATGCAATTGTTTTGGATAAGCTCAGAAAAAGAACAGATTGACAATGTATAGATTAGGGCCGTGAGCAAAACTTTGCAAAGAAGATAAATGGCTCTGTCTAGCTAGAATTGCACAAAGTAAGTAATTTTGAATTTATCTGTACAGTATCACATACTGCATAGCAAAAATACTGACAGACTTCCCATTTTGAGACATTTTTCAATGTAGTAATTGCCAGGACTGATAATCCTTTCCTTCCTCTCTGCCCGCCTAAAACCCAAATTCATCTCCTGTGTTATTTATATACAATGAAAAGAAAGAGCTCATAAACTATAGTGACGTTAACTGTAATCAAGACAATTCACCAAGTAACGTGATACTGGAAGTAGTTTTACAATGTTACTGGGGGAAGGGAGTGTGTCGAAACAGGACAGTTACACTTTCTGAATATGTAGTATTTTGAAGTGAAGCTGAAGTGAAAGCTCAGTGAAACTGAAAAATACCCAAATTTGACCGTCAGTGGGGATATATATTTTCTCACTCTTAAAAGCCTGAGCCTTTTTTCCCTAGAAAATATTGATAGAAGTCATATACTCTTCACAATCTCTTTAAAATTGCACAATATTTAATAATTGCACAATAACTTGTTCACCTTTTGCAGTGAAGGCTGAAGGGAAGTCCAAGAAATTCACTGTGGTAAAAGTCTTTAGTCAGCAGAAAGTGCTTTGAAGAAAGCAGTAGGAACTGGAAGGAAATTTCCAGCACCTGCAGTTTTTGGCTACTGGTGGGTAAAAGAAAGTAAAGTTTCGGGGTGTGCCGAAACCTTCGAGGTGAGAGCTGATCTTGCAGTAATTTTTTAAGAGATCTACAACCACTTGCTCATTAACAGCTATGAGCAAAGCAGAACAGCAGTATTAATTTCCATGCAGAAATTCATATGCTTGTGTGTCATGGCTGCATCCCAACCCACCATTTTGAGTCCAAGATTTTGCAGACATGGGAAATAATGCGCTCTGCTAGATATGAGGAACAGTCTCAAGGTGCTTTGCCCCATGCCTAAATCTGTCTATTTTCTCTTCCTTCCTTTAACACTACTGAGTATGAGCTTTAACCTCATTTAGCTTCCAGAAAGCCTCCAGATTGGTTGTTTCTTCTAATAATTCAACTCCCCATATTGCTTGCAAGACAGTTAAATTGAGAAAAAGTTTTCAGGTTGAAGTCTGGGTGTTATAATCTATTTCTAGATATAAGGATTCAGGTTTCCATCTGTTCTTAGAAAACTGTGTGGGAAACAAATTGAGTTTATGATGTGTTTCCACACAAGTAGGTACCACACACAAGAGGACTTCATTCTGCATGTTTACCACAAACCCACCGAAGCTGCTGGTCTGTTTGGAGGTCAGTTAATTCATCAATGGATCTCCAGCTGCACTGACAAGCATATGCTCGTGCTCCTTTCTTCTTTATCATCTTCACTCTTAGTTTACTGAGCTCAGGCATGTTATTCCTGCCAATCAAGTAAATTCAGTTTAGGATCATGCATTGTTTTTTCTTAAAGAAAAAAGATTCATGAGGGCATTTCAATTCAGAAAAGCTCTTAAGAACATTTCTGAGTACCGCTGTTATGAATTAATTGAGGGATATGTTTAAATTCTGTTTTGAACACAACCCTTTCCTGACAGCAGTTTTGGTGTGTAGTTGCTATATTCTCATATCAACTGGAGATTGATGTTTTTGTCAGCGATGTTCTCTGTTGGCTTTAGAGACCCTGTGTCAGCCTCCAGAGAAAGAGTTGGGAAGAAAACCAGGTAAATTCTTGTGTTAAGAAATTATCCAAAAATGTATTTATCTTATCAAACTTACTGTAAAAATCCCTATGCAGAATGGGTACAACTACAAAGGTAAGCTTTTCATTGGGAACTGTTACTCAGGATGGTTGTTAAAGTGACTGAAATGAAATGACCATCAGAGAGAAGAATGTACATCAAACCACAAATAATTCCTGTGCAAGCATCAACCACAACCAATGAAAAATCAGCATGGCTATCACAAAAACAAGTTGTTTCAAAAAACAAGTGAAAATTTAGCATTTCAACTACCCCTGCTCTCATGAGCTCCTCCTGGCCATCAATTACTGACCAGTGAATTGCTCAAAAACAGCATTAACAAGCCCAGCCGAATAAAGAAAACCCCAAACAAACATCAAAGGAAGAATTTTTAGAAGAAGAGGTCAGACACCTATTCATGGAAGGCAAATGTTTAATCTTCAAGGTCGATTTTTAAAATTCAGGTTAGTCAAAAGAAATAGCTAAATATCTTGCTAAAAATTACAAGTATCCGATACTAATGCCTTTCACATCTTTTTTTTTTAATTTAATTAATTTCAAGATCTCAGAAGCAGAATAATTTAGACTTTGAGTAAATAAAAGAATCATACTTTTATTTAACCTTTCCAGCTACCAAACTCAGCTCAGGAGACTAGTGCAGCACTGTATTTTTAACGCTGCTTTAAATAATGGGAAAATAAGATCTTCATTCAAAGAGAAATAAAAATTTTGAAACGGCAAGGAAAATACAGGAAAAACCTAACAGGTAATATAAGAAAAATAATGGAAAACAAGATGATGTATCCATTACCGTTCTACTCCAGCTGTCTCACCTGCTGGTGGCCAAGCACATACTCTGAACACATCCGCTCCCTCCACCAGTTAATGGGCACATACAGAAACTTCATTAAAATAAGAGGAATTCAAACTCGATGTGTGTATTAGGAGCATGCCTACTACACTATCCTTCACTAAGTCTTGGCATTAGATACAGTTTTAGAGAAACTGGAAATAAGAACTCCTTAATTTTAAGTCTTCAAAAAAATTGAAGTAATTAAAGTCAAAGATATCACAATACAACAAGAAAACAAAAATCCCACTCCTCCATTTAATCAAACCTTGCTTCAAAAAGAAGTCTGTTAAGAAATCAAACTATATGATTTTCACTGAACATGACAGCATAATACTTGATACTGGAAAAAAGAAAATCTGACCTGAAACATTCACAGTCTGTATGACTGAAGGTATGGTGAGAAGTACATGTTGAACAGTCTGCATTTATTTTGTAGGCATCCTGCAATGGCACACCAGAGGCCAACCCATCACACAGATTATTTGCTTATTTCAGCAGTAAAGTTGCCTTTTGATCCATGAAACTTGAATTCTTTTTAAAAGCAGAGAGGGATAGTGATGGGGGAAGAAGTGGAAAGGCATGAAAACAGGTTATGGGAGATGTTGGATCCCTCTTCCTGCAGACTTTCCCACCTGATCACCAAACAGGTTGCACACATGCTCCTTTTTAGGTAACACAGGAGTGCTCATGACTTTTCATCTTTCCCGTTCCTAGCAAGCCCCAAAGCAGAGTAACACAATACTAATATCAAACCCACGTCAGACATACCTGAAAAAAAGATAATCACAGGAACGATCCCAGATGTAGTCATTGAAAAGCGACACACGGAAGTCACAAGCAGTACAACGTAGTTGATCACACGTTCTGGTCAAAAAAGAACAGAAAGCTCCAAGAGTTTATTACCATCAGAGAAGCTACACAAATCATAACTGTTTTAAAGTACAGCACTCACTCAGAAATACTATAAGCAATGTTACCCTGTAATCTTAATTTTTTCACATCTCTGGCACATTCATTATGGTATGTGTTTTAACTAAATGATCATGTGTTATTTTTACAGGTTCCTAACCTCACTGAACACATAAAATAAACTGATATTCTCTTGATAGATTCTCTTTGGTCTTCCTCACGGGTATGGCACCTGACCAGCATCCAAATATGCATCAAGTGCATAATTACTTACTACAAAAAATCCCATATGGAAATGCAATAATGTTCTATAGGATGTTGGGGATAAATCTTTAAAGTACCTCTGCTACTAAGTTCAGCTGCAGTTGCAAAGCACTGGCTATTTTCAGTCAGGATGATTTAAACCAGCCCACTGATTTAAGTCACATATTCGGCATCACATAGAAAGCTGAAGAAAGGCAGGGAAAAATAACAATATAGCAGCAATTTCCTTAACTACATGTCACTGACTTTTGGAGTCTCATGTCTCATTTGCACACATCTTTCAACTCCTCAAATGAGCAAAAGATCTAGTGGTCAACAACAGAGGACTGGAAGGGACCAGCTGACTTCAACTGCAGTTACAGGCAGCCACATGCTTAGATGAATATGGGGCCGTCCTGCCCAGTTCAAACGCAGAACTCTGTACCACCACAGAAACACAGTTGTGAATAAAAATAATGACAAAACAAGTAGAACTTTTTTTTCACGTTTCCTACCTTTTTGAAATGTTTGTTCCTATGCCACATGGTGAAGAGCTTCCACCCAGGTATACTGGACAGCATCTATATGGATTTCATTAAAAAATATTAAATTATAGCAAAATGTTTTGGAAAAAGTAGTACAATGCTTCTCTTAGTTTAAAAGCATGGTATTTCTAAAATAATATTTATTAAATATAGGCAAAGCATCCAAATGCTTACAAACTATAGAATTGTAAAAGTTCCATTACCAAGGTGTTCAAAGAAAAACTCTACGACAACTCTCTATACCAAATATACATGGGACTGTATATTGCAGCATTTGATAAATGTATATGTCCATAAGGCAAAGGAAGCTGTTGTTCAGTAACTTAATTAATAAATTTATAGTAAATAATTTTGATTACATGAAAGTACATTAGCAATTCTTCAAAATTATCTTTGTTTATCTTTGTTTTTCTTTAAAAAGAATGCTTCTCTAAATACTCAGTTTCTTTCCTAGTTAATGTCAACACAGATTAAACAGTAGCAATATTATTAGATTGACAACAAGCTATAATCAAGCTATGTTCAACTAGCAAAAACATTCTTCACTTACCTTTTCCTATGGGCCTGTACAACAGCACTATTGCTTTCAGGCGTGAGACTTGCAGAGTTAGACTTCAATTTCTATTTAAAAAGCAATCAAAGAATAAAAGGCAGCATTACAGCAAGGTAACAATATTCTGTTTTACTTAATAAGTAGGAGCCAGAAAATCTCAGTCACAGAAGAAGGGGACTAAGAATTTGGGAATTTTCTTGCTCAGGTTTCCGTGAGGCTCTTTGAGACAGAAGCTGCTGAGGTAACAGATAAATGAGGAAGGCTTCTCTTCCCATACTGTATTCSCAGCTCTGCCTGAAGGAATTCAACACCACATGATCACTTTGACTTAACAATCAAGACTTAGTATTTCATGCCCTCTTTTTAATAATTTTGCTTTTAAAAACAGTTTTAATTTAGTTTTTATTTGAGCTTTTGTTTTACTGAAAACACATCAAGGACTTATATTATTCAAAAAGATAAAGTGTCTTTGAAAAGTTTCTTATTTGCTGCACATAAAACAGTTTATTTGAATTCTAGAACACTAGAATTCTAGATCCTAAATGGGAAGTCCTAGGGATATAAAATGATAAAATTATACAAATTTACTGACATAATTCTCTCTCACTCAGACAGACGTATTGTGGTATACAAGTGTTTTTTGCTGGTTCAGATTTAGCCACTCTGTGAGAAATCGAAGACAAACAAAGCAAAACCAACGTCACTCATGAAAATAAGAGAATCTGCACAGGGGGTTATGAAGTATAAATAACACAATTTTCTACTGATGATACCTAAATGAATATCTATTTTCAATGTCTTCTATCACTCTGACTGTCTTGACAATGTAAATTTGCGGCTTCATCTCCATCTCCTGCTGTCAAACAACAGAAGTCAATTGCAGATGATACAAAATGGGGAGCAGCGGTTCATATGCCAGAGGCCTGCGCTGCCATTCAGAGGGACCTCAACAGACTGCAGAAACGGGCTGAGACGAATCTCTTGAAGTTCAGCTAAGGGGAAATGCAAACTCCCGCCCCTGGGGAGCAACAACCGTCATGCACCAGAACACACTGAGGGCTAACCAGCTGGAAAGCAGCTTTGCAGAGAAGGCCGTGGGAAATTTGGTCAATGACAAGTTGAGCATGAGCCCTTGTGTGCCCTTGCAGTACAGGGAGCCAACAGCATTCCTGGGCTACATTAGGAGGGACATTGCCAGCAATCGAGGGAGGTGATCCTTCCTCTCTACTCAGCACTGGTGAGAGAATCACAGAATCATTTTGGTTGGAAGGGACCTCTTGAGATCATCTAGGCCAACCCCCCTGCTCAAAGCAGGCTCAGCTTCAGCAGCTTGCCCAGGGACTGTGTCCAGTCCAGTTTTGAAAATCTCCACAGATGGAGACTCCACATCCTCTCTAGGCAGCCTGTCCCAGTGTTTGACCACCCTCGCAGTAAAAAAGTGTTTTCTTCTGTACAGATGGAATTTCATGTGCTTCAGTTTGTGCCCATTGCCTCTTGTCCTGTCACTGGGCACTACTGAGGAGAGTCTGGCCCCTTCTTTACTCCACCCATCAGGTATTTACACACATGGATAAGATCACCCTGAAGCCTTCTCTTCCCCAGGCTGAACAGTCCCAGCTCTCTCATCCTCTCCTCATATGAAAGATAGTCCAGTCTCTTAATCATCTCCATGGCCCTTTGCTGGAGGCTCTCTAGTAGCTCCATTTCTCTCTTGTACTGGGGAGCCCAGAACTGGACACAGTACTYCAGATATGGCCTCACAGACATGTCTGGAGTGCTGTGCCCAGTATAAAAGAGACATGGACATAATGGTGATTAAGGACTTAGACCATCTGACATACAGGTAGAGGCCAAAACAGCTGGAATTGTTTAGCCTGGAGAAGACAAGGGTCAAGAGAATCTTATCAATTTATAAAAATACGTGACGGGGAAGAATAAAGAAGATGTAGCCAGACTCTTCTCAGTGGGCCCACTGACAGGAGGAGAGGCAACAGGCACAAATTGAAATACAAGAAATTCCAGTTAAACATATGAAAAAACTTCCTTCCTTCTTGTGAAGGTGGTCAAACACTGGAACAGGTTACTTAGAGAGGCTGTAGAGTCTCCATCGCTGGAAATATTCAAAAGTCTCCTGGACATGGTCCAGGGCAACCAGCTCTAGGTAGCCCTGCTTGAGCAGGTGGCTGGACCAGATGACCTCCAGAGGTCTCTTCCAACCTCAACCATTCTGTGATTTTGTGATATTTGACACTACGCTCTATCTTGAACTAGCATTTCCTCTAATTGCCTATTACTGCCTGGGTAAGACCAAGTCTTTATACCTCTCCTGTTCCTCACTATAGGATTGTTGCATTTTCCTTTCTGCTTTATTTTCCAAGTTTATCCTACAGCTTGTTCTAGTTCATTTTTTACTTTAAAACAGTTTTAGTTTATGGTGCTTTTCTTTCCATCGCTGAACCTCATCCGTTCTGCATTTCTCCAGACTCCTACTCACCAGAGGTGTTTTGGCAAAGCTGCTGTCATTACAGATTTCATCAATAATGTCGTCTATATCTTCTTCACTGCTGCCAGCACTCATTAACAGTTTAGCTGATCTGAAAAACAAACAACAGCCTTCATTTTGTAGCATGACCACAGCAGTTCTAAGAATTGTAAATTAAAATATAAAATTAGTTACAGCCTTTTTCCTCTAATATTTCTGTAGTACCTAAGGTAAGCCATCCAAATCATGACTGGACAGATGTAAACTGCAGGATGACACCTTTCAGTCTGCTGAACTGTCCCATCATAGGTCTTTGCTTGCTTCTTTTATTTCCAACCACTTCCAACCCTGAATAAAACTATGATAATACAACCCATGCTGCACTTACTGAGCAACAAATTGCGACGGCCCTGATTTTTCACATTAATCTTCAGCAGCAGGATTATAAAAAGGTCAGAGGGAGTTCTCTCCTCATGCTATACAACTGCAGCAGTTTTGAAGGAATTCCTGCCAAATTGTATGCATTTAGAGAGATTACCTGCACTTTGCTTTCACTCAAGTGAGGAGTCTTGTCACTCAAGTCTGATGTTTGCTAGCTCTTTGTCAAAGGGAGGCCTGTAGTACTGCTGCATCAACCAATCAAGAACAAATCTACTCCTGAGAAAGAAGAAAACTCTGTGATTTTTTTTACATATTGTAATTAATTATTGTAATTAATTTTTTAAATATTGTAATTTAGGTGCTCATCTAACCATTATGCAAACAACAGGGAAGTCCAGTAATGTGGCCAAATGAAGTGGGCTTGTTGGTCCTGCATTAGTCATTTGGCTCTTCAAGATCCCAGATGCCCGGAACTCTGAGATGCCTACTGGGTAAGCGCTCAGCAGCCCACCTGTGGACATCTGGCCAAGCCCCTCTGGTCCACAGACCTTCCAACTGGAGTCTGAGACACCAGTGAGGGCCAGGATGGAATCCTGAGGGCAGGCAGCGGCGTGGCAGACCGCCTGGCAGTACTGTCAGCAGTGATCCTGTCACGACCAAAACTGTCAGTATTCAGACCGTCATTTTGAAAATTGTGAAATTTGAGGTGGATACATGAAAGTGGAGACTGTAAGTTATGCGCTTACTGTAGAAGATAGGGTTAACAGAAAAAGTATGAACAGAATCCATAAATGACTGAAGTAGCGACAGAATAAAATGTTTGATAATATTATTGCTAAAGTTCTTCCTGCTCTAAATCGCAAGATTTATAGATATTTTATATATACCACGAGGTCAGTTATAGAGCTAAGTAATCCCTGATCCTAACTCACAAGCAAATTAGTGCAGCTTTTAACGCCATATTTAATCCGAGGTTGGGATACTCCCGAAAGACAAAGACTATGTGAAGTAACTCAGCTCGCTGGCACACGACTCGGGTGTTTAAAAGTAAGGACGACAGGGGATATTCGTTGACCGCCGGCCAGTGTTTCGGTTCCCGAACCTCAGTTATCTTCGGTTCSTGAGGGGTCTCGCCGGACGGCGACTCCCTCCCGCCCCGCGGGGCGGGCTGCGCGCCACCCCAGCGGCCGCCCGGCCGGCGGGGAGGTGCGTGAGGGCGCCGGCACCGACGCGGGACCGACGCAGGACYGCTAACCTGCCCTCCTTCGCCGCTGCCGCTCCCTCCTCCTCCTCGCCGTCGCCAAGCCGGTGGCCGCCCGCCGCCGCCCGCCCCGGCAGGCGGCAGAGCCGCCTCTCCACTTCATCCAATAATCGGTCCAAGTCGTCCGCCATCTTGCCGCGCCAGCGGTTGCCAAGGCGGCTCCGCGCCGCCCGGCGCCGGCAGGGGCGGAGTCTTCGCGCCCGGCCGGGTGTGGGGGGTGCCTGTAGGGCGCCTGTGGAGGTCATCCGCAGCCGGGCCCCCGGCCCGCCCTGCCTGCCGACATGCCACTCCGGGAGACGGGAGCGAAAGGGGAAAAAGTAAAAAATCAGAGAGCCCTTGGGCTCTCGCCGTAGTCGGCAGGATTCGAACCTGCGCGGGGAGACCCCAATGGATTTCTAGTCCATCGCCTTAACCACTCGGCCACGACTACGCATGCTGAAACGCTTTTCCCCGCCGCACTAGCTCTAACCGCCCGGGCTGCCGCCGCGCCGAACCGAGCCGGGCCGGGCTGCTCCGCCTCGGCCGGCCTCAGGGGCACGGCCAGGCCGTCGTCAGGAACGGTTTAGGGAAACGTTACCTGATACAGCTGAGAGGATTATGGTGTGGTATTTCGGGCATGTCTCTTCATGGGGTCGAGTGAAAGACATAAAATAGAGTTTATGTTTAATGTATTTGTAATATAGTTCAGTATGCTGTATATCGGTCTGCTTAGAGCACAAAGAAATAGTTACACTTTGCTAAGCCCTCCGGGAGAAGCCTGTTTTTTTGCGTAGATTAGAAACACTTGTATGAGAGAATGGCCCTAGCCCCCCTAAAAACAGGTATGCTCCCAAGCAGACGTCCCCTGCAGCGTTTGGGGAACTCGCRGCAGGCCCTGGCAGGGACAGGGACGTACTGGCAGTACTGGGCTGGGGGGCGCAGCTGGTTCCAGCCGGTTCTGGCCAGTTCCGTCYGGTTTCAGCTGAGGCGCTGAGGGAAGTGGCTGCAGCCCTGTGCTGCCTCCCGCCTGGCTGTGGGGTTTCTGGGGCTTGGTAGTAGTGCAGGCCTGCCTTTCCCCAACAAAGAGACAACTTACGCAAGTGGGATTTTTTTTTTTTTGCATGCTTTATTTAGAATTTTTGAGGAAAGTCCCATAAAACAGGGTCTTGGCTATCACTGTGTTAATAAAGCCAGACAAACATTGGGGGTGTCAGTGACCGGTCTTCCAATGCATGCTCTGGCCCCCTCTGTCTTAAGACACAAGCAGAAGGTCAAATGTCTCAAGGTGGGTGCACCGCCAGCTTTGTAAATGCCAACGCTTCGAGACAAATGATGGAGGTGAATGCTGTGTATTATTATATTTGATTAGAAACCCAAGGAAGCAATTTAGAGAGAGAGAGAGAGAGGTCCTGTTAAGCAAAACAGAGTGTTGCCGTCTCCTCAGGTCAGCTGACAGAAAGCTCAGTGCTCGTCCCCCCGTTGCCAAGACTGTTCAAAATTTGTCAGCCCGTGATGAAGTGGGGGTTGCAGTCCTTAACAGCTCCAAGCAAAGCCTCTCGGTTACAAGGTGTTTTACAATTCTCCTGGTATTCCAAGTAATGACTTGCAAGCCCTGTTTGAATTCCCCCGTACTTAAGCTTTTATTTYATCGTTCCATTTTCCTCCCCACGCATCTCGGGGCTTCGTTAATACTCCAGCCCATATCATGGCAGTGCTGCTGGGGGAGATGTGTTGGGTAAAACAGTTGTGAGCCTTCCCTGGGTTGATGTGATGGAAGAAACTAAATAGTGTTGATGCTGCTCCAGCTCTTTTAAGTGGTCCCTTGGTCAGGACTCGGTGTCGTGTAGGTAAATTCAATCCAGAAGAAGTGGATTTTTTGGTGGAATTTTTACATTCATCTCTTGCAGCTGTGGAGAGTTTAAACTAATCACAATTCTCCCTGGTATGCTATCATCTCTGTAATTTGAAAAAGGATCAGGAGCCCACAGGCTTGGAAAATCTTGAAGAAACTCTTGTCCTGAAATACATCATCACATGTGGAAAAGACCACTTGCTGCATCATCTTAAAGGAGCTTAAGAATGCCGAAATCAAGTATCATTCTGGCATTCTTTCAAATGGCCTTAGAAATCCGAGTACATTCTCTTTTGACTGCAAAACAGCTTCTTTCCCTTTCCATCAATCCTGTGGCTGTCAATGTGTCTGCTGCAAGGTGCCAAAAATGTATGGAGTGTCTATGGGATAACAGTGCCAAAGTCAGGGGTGCCTCAAGGCCTTCTCCTATGAACCCGCTGCAGCATTTGCTCAGTTGGAAAGCATTTGAAACAAAAAAGAAAAAAAAAAGGAGGCACAGACCTTTAAAAATTCCTCAAACTGCAAAGATTGTTTTTATGCAGATTGCTGCCTGCTGTTTAGATCCTTGTTGTTCAAAACTTCTGAAAGGCCTGATGCAATCAAAGAGACTTACTGGGTCAAATTGATTCCAGACCAGACCCTGGAATCACAGTGAGGTGAATCTGACATATTGGGCCTTCAGCTGAGCTGTGGCCAGGAGAAAGGAGTTGAGGTCACGCCCTGAATTTTGCCCTCTCTTAGGAAATGAGTGAATTTGCTTGTGGAAATCATGTCTCCCACTGACGGCTTGTGGCTTATATTGGTGCGAACAGAAAGGTTACTGACTGCTGAGGGCTGGAAAAGTACAGAATGACCACTTTGTCTGATGCTGCTGCCTTTTTTTTTTTTTTTGATACTTTCTCAGTGTATCCTTAGGAAGAGAGGACAGAAAGCTGGAAGGCTGTCCTGGGTGGAAGCCATCATGTTCTCTAATCCTCAAGCTACTGCAAGCTTTCTCAGCAGTGTTGATAAAACTGGATTTTGCCACCGCAGTGATGAGGACAAAAAAACTTCCTAGGGCAGGATGTTAATTTGCCTCCTCTGTTTCCTCTGGGAACCAAAGTGACCCTTAATTGAGGTCAAGCAGAGCTTTCCTCAGCCCTCTTCTCTGAATGATGAACTCTCCAGGGCTAGGGCGATGATAGAGGTCAGCAGAGCCRGGGAATACAAAAGCTGTCATTTCCTAGTGCTACCCACTGCCAGCCAGGAGGAGAATGAATGCAGGGAGGCACTCTTCTTTTTGACGTGGTGACGGCATGTTGCAGCCCCTTCCGTCTTTCCATCTCTTGCCTCGGAAGGTGGGATGGAGGTGGCACAGTGACTGCCTCTCACCAAGGTGTTATGCTGCCTCCAGCAAATGTAGAACCAGTTCAAGTTCTTGCACCCAGTCACAGGATATTGCTCTAATCCTGTTCCTGGTCACACTCCAGTATAATATCATTTTGAGTGACACCACACATTTTCCAGTAGTGGTACAATGCATCAACATGAGCAAATTCAGGCTGAATGTAGATTTTTGGCCATAATTTAACCACTAGCCAGCATTTCTGTGGATGAAATTATTCTGTGTAGAGATATCAGATTGGGAGAAAACTTCTTGAAAGACCGCTTGGCAGCAAAAATAGCAGTGTGTGCAAGATTCCTCTTATAACATTATTCGTTTGTGATGTTGAGAGACAACCTTGGATCAGAGGACAGTTTAAGCTGGGGGCCAATTCAGTCTTGGACTTCACTGCTGATCCTTCCATCAAAAGTGCCAGCTCAGGGAGGGGATTTTCAGTTCGGTTTTCTGGCACAGCTGCCTCACCCATGGGGGACCAGACTGGCATCAGGACTGGAACAATTTTCAGTTACTTTCAACCTTCCCTCAAATTAATCATTTCAGGGTTAGGGTATGTGAGCACCCACCACCTGGTCCTTGGGCTACCCAGTTCTCTTGCAGAGGAAGATATTCCTGAGAAGAGCAGTTAAGTGTCCAGAGTGACAATCTGAGCCCTTGCCGTCAGGGGTAAACATACTTTTGGATGTTTGTAGCCACACGTGCCCATTTTCAGAAGAGTGCGACATTGTGGTGCTTACCAAGGGAAGCAGAAGGTTTTCAGGACAGTATACAAAGCAAAAAACCTCTTGTCTGGGGGCCTTTTAATGAACCTGGCATAGTCTTGAAAACTGCTTATAACCATGACATTTCGATCTCCATGAGGCATAACAAACATTGTAAAGTCGTTTCTGGAAAAAAACTGTTGGCTTGTAAGGCTGTGTATCAAGAAGGTCACACTTCCAAAGCAATGATAATTATGTGTAACTTCAAATAAAAATGGTGTTACCAGGCACTGTGTGGCTTTACTGCACCTGCATTCTCTGGCACCAAGGGTGTCTGTCCATGTAAAGTAGGGCAGAGGGAGGCACACGATGATAAAGCAGGTTAATGCAGAGGAAACAGCTCATTACAAGGAAAAAATGTTTCCATCTAAAAGATAGAAATAATAATTAGTAGTAAGTATAAAATAATTGGCCTGTTGGGAAGGACCTAAACTGTGGAACATGAGTAGTAAGGAGCAAGCGTCCAGCAGAGAGGACCGGGGGCTATTGTGGAAAAATCCTTCCTACTTGCTGCCCATTGCACAGCTGCAGTGRGAGACAAACAACACGCAAGACCATCCTAGCAGAGGGACACAGGAGCTGAAACCAAAGCAGCGATAGTATTACATCACCCTTGCCAAGGCTGGAAAATATTTTTCAGGGATGATTCTCCAGATGAGTTGTGAGCTGGGAATAACTAGCCCGTAAGCCATGGGGTCGTGGCGCCAGTATGCATGTGAGGGGGAAGATTGCTGTTTGTGTGAACTCCAYGCTAGTATCCCACTCCTCGGCAGCACCCGTTCAGACTTTTCTTCCTCAGACCCCAGGGTGCTGCATCTCAGAGGGAGTGGGAGGTGGCAGATGACAAGGTTGGTGTTCTCACACATCAGGTTCCAGATATACTCCTTTGTTTTACTGCATAACATTTGCCTGACTTCCTTTTCTCAGTACAAGAATCCTGTTCTGTGAAAATATATGTTCAGCAGAATCACACCTGTGTAACATGAATGCTATTTGCATGTGTGATTTTGTACAGGCTTTTACAGTTAAAATAACTTAGGAGAATGTCAAGAGGAACAATGTCTTTGGCAGCTGAAGGCTTCCTTATCAAACCTCTCGCTAGGAGCTTAATAAATGCTAAAAGGAGATCCTCATATCTGTAAATTAGTAATGAGATTTTCATTTGGACTTGAAATAAACAGGTGTTTTTCCAGTGTAGTTAATAACAGTGCAGTTTTCGAAAAGGGGAATGATTAAGGGCAAAGTGAAAATTAAAAGCTAGAATGCCACTGGTTTCAGCGGGGTCAGAATTTCATATAGAAGGTGAAAATCCAGTCCATCTCATTGCAAATATCTGTTCCTTGCTTGAGGACACGAACTGGTAGCTCTCCTTCCAGCTCCAAGTCGCGTCTCCCAGCAGAGGGCATTGCAGGGTGACATTACGGTTTTTTAGGACAAGCTGGCAGAAGGTAAACTGAACTTCAAGGGGTTGTTTGGCCCGTCTAAAATTTATTTTAATGAMCTCCACTGGGAGAGTAGATTATCAGTCATTTAAAACCAAAAGATGCTGCTAGCAAACTCTGTAGTTGGAAGAGAAAAGGAATTTTTCTTTGCACTCTAGAAAACCATGATGTCTGAAAGAGAAAACTAATGCCAGAAAGCATTTGTTCTTCAGTGTCTCTATCACACAATTTATTTTTCTGTTTTCAATGACACTGTAGGCTGAATTGCAAAGGCTTGTTTCAGGCTGAGATCCTCCTGACATTCTGTAAAAAATAATAAACTGTTCCCTATAAAAATGAAATGCAGAATTAAAGTAAGAATGATGTGAGCAACAAGGAGAAGACAGAAACTTCATCATTTGTGGTAGATGTGAATGACAAACATAATTTCAAGAAGTGGATATAAGAAAGGAGAAGATTTTTAAAAAGACAGAGGTGAGCTGTGTATGAAACCAAGAAACTACGGGGTACCCAGGTACCCAAGGGCAGTGCATAGCCTTCAGTGCCAGGTTTCTGTCTTTCCTGCCATCTCTGCCCCAAGCCCTGCCGCCCCCCACATTACATGTCAGGAGCACATCCAGAGGACAGACAGGGATGTAGCTACCACGTGGGGCAGATGAAGTGTCCTCTGACCCTGTCCCCACATCCTGGCCAGTCCTGTCCTGTAACAGTAGTGCTAATCCACTTTCTGGAGGCAGTGGATTTACTGTACATGATCAGGTTGACTCTACAACACAGGCATCCCGTTAGGTCTCTGTCTTCAGGCAGCGTTTAGTCCAGCTTATTGTGTGGCCACCCAGCAAACTGGGCACTTGCCTTGGAAAAGGAGAGTGAGGTACTGAGGGGAGAAGGGGGGGCTGAGAGGTGTGTGGAGCAACAGTACTTTCTCTTGTTTTGCATTTGTTCTTTGGCAGGTCACAAGAGGATTGAGCATGTTTGGGAGTCAGTACTATCATTGTAGTTCTACAGGTGGGGAAACTGAGGCACCCAGGAGGTTGCATCCTGTCCGGGCTCACCACGTAAAATCAAGAAGCACTCCCATCTCTCCTGTTGATGAAATCTCAGCTTAGTACATTGTACACTCACTGGGCTGCACTATATTTATGTGCTGCGGTAAGAAACACTTGCAAAGTTAAAAAAGTGCAGGTGGGCAAGAGTTAAAAAGCAAATTCTCCCACCTTGATTTTTGATAGCATTCTCACTCAGGTTAGTTTACAGTGTTAAAACCAAAGGGACTTGAACAGAGCAAAGGTCCTGAATTTGAATTTCAGTGAATGATACTGAGGGAGTGGTTGGGGTATTTTATAAATACTCTAAAAATGCCTAATAGGCATTCTGCTCTGGAGGACTTGAAAGGACCGTAACCTTTCCTACAGTTTAACAACACATTTCTCCATAAAACTAACTTAAGAGAAATTCCCTGCATTCCCACACTGAACACTTAGCAGTCTTTTCAAACTTATGATATAGCAGTAAATATAGCTTATAACCATAAAATTAAGGTTATGTGGACTTGTAACTTTTTATTTTATGCTAGCTCTGTGGGCCACTAGCAAATTCTACAGGGGTTRCTGTCCTGAAGTCTGCAACGAATTACCTGAGTAAAGTAAGAGGAAACAAAAGGCAAACCAGAAAACAACCCTCACTCTTTAAACAGACACATTGGGTGTTTAAGGGGAGAAGAAGGGCAAACAAAGGGAAGGGGAATCCACCATGAAATTCACAACTTCTCATGCTCTACAATTTCAATTTCTTTTAACATAGTTCTTTGTGCTGTACAGGGAACTTGCTAGCTTACATGGCAGTCATTGCACTCATGGGGTGTTTAATGGCTACAGAACAACTCAAGAAAGGGTGATAGATCTCGGATGTAATGAGTAGCGTTTTCTTGGAACACTACCAATGAGATTCTGGCAACCTGTGCCAGGTGAAGCTCAAATGTTGTGCAAAATTTAGATGATTTTTACTTTGGTGTACTAAAAAAATTGGTTTCCGTGTAGCTGCATCCTTGCAAATTGTATTATGGATTGTGAAGTTACAGAGCCCCGGGCTTCTACAGAAAATGTGCACTGCTTTTATTATGTGGTTTTACAGTGCCTAGAAAACCTTTGGCTTTCCAGTAGTGTAACTGTGAACTAAAACATAGTAAAGTGAGTCTGCTTTTTTCAGTAGTGACTGTAGAGTCAAGGTGCCCCAGCTTTTGGGTTCCTGAACAGAAACTCTTTAAAGTCCTCTGGTTTAAGAAAATAGGTGAGCAGAATTTTGTGGAAATCAGCCCTTTCTAGGGTAAATTTGTGACCTTCTCGCAGTAGTTCTGTTACCTTGAAAACTTTGTAGGCCAACAGCCACCTAATGAACAGCCTTGTTTATCATGAAAGCCCAGTTTACTGAAATCTCTATCTGGCTTCTGCAGTGATTACAAGCATTTGGACAGCATGGAAATTGGATGCATCTTTACTGACTCAGGCCCTTAGCTAAAAGAAATATAGCCACAGCAGGAGGGGGCTAAGGAAGGGAGCAATTCATTTAGTTTTCCAATAGTATTGCAACAACATGGCCATCGTAATTTAAAAGCCTTTGGAACAGTCTTCTTCATTTCCTCCTATCCCACTCCCTCAACTTTTTGTCTTGGTCTGGCTTTTGTTCGCTTCACGCAGCCTGCCAGACCAACCCGAGCCTGCCTGAACCCAACCGGTTGGTCCCTGACGTAATCCCGAATGGTGACCTGTGAGGCCGACCTCAAGATTTGCTGGGCGGAAAAGGACCCACTTGGTTTTAAAGTGCTGGCTCTGTTTTGTGAGGAGCTGGCAAAGTATGTTTTTCTTTTTACTTTTATAGCTTGTTCCAAAGTCCATGGAGGATACACAGCTGGCTGGCAATACCACAGCTAATTCCATGGCTGCAGAGTCTTAAAAAGCCTCTGGTGATGATGCTCGAAAGCAATGCACAGGAGTAGTGCACACTATGTAATATGTATGCTGCCTACAGACCTGCGTGCTCTCCACAAATGCACAACATTTGTGAGGTGTTTCATTAATCTGTGGTGGAAATAAAGCACACATTTCTATAGATAGCAAGTTCTAAGTGCTCCTGATCTATGTCAGTTTTGATTTTACTCCACTGCTCCTTGCTCTCCATGTCTAATGCCACCGAAAGTGAATGACACCTTCCAAACCTGTTTTACATTTTGAAATTGCTTGTGTCTGGGAGAGAGCAGGCTGTTGTTTTGAAACTCTTTAAATGAATATTCTGATTCCAAATGAATTAACATTTTTTCTTGTTTGGTTGTTTATTGATGATAGTTCTGTTTTCTTTAGAGTATATATTTTTATGGGCTTTCTTTTTTCTTCTTGACTTCTGTGGGATTACCAGTAGCCTGAAAAAGTCCACAGGACAAAAAGAACACAATTTTACTGAAATTTCATCTAAATCATGACCCAGAAAAGCAGCATGAAAATAAATAAACAGTAACAACCCTTATGGAACTAATCTCATTTTCTCTCTTCTGATTAAGGGGAATTGCAAACACAATACGTGTCTCTGTAGTAGCAATCCCAATGATAATTCTATGAAACATGGAAACTAGACAGGTGTCCCAAACACTTGCTGGTAGCTAGGATGAGGTAGTATGTATTTTCCTGTTGTTGGGTAAAGTCACCCACCCAGTCTTTACATAATGGCTGCCTGTGAGCACTGACATGAATTATCTTACTGTGAGCATGACAGAGCTCATCACCTTCACTCAACTAAATGTCAGTGTTTCTCAATAACATAAACAGATCAGGACATCTGCAGCTGAAGGTCACATTCCAGTTAGATTTAGGCACCTAAAATTTAGATGRGTTTTAAGCACCTCAGGGAGGCAGCAGCGTCAGAGCAGGAGTTTTGGGGATTTTGCAAGTGGTGCCTAATTCTTTTTTTATCTCATGTTTCCTCAGTTGCCTGCAGTTCTGCTGCTAGGCAAGCTCATAGCCATCTGAGTCCTAGCTTCTAAACCAGGTGGAGATCTAGAACTAGGTCTCCAAATGGGATGGATCTTCTAGATGTTCTCAGAGCCCAGCTTTCAGGGACAACATCAATAAATCCTGAAAAGAGTGCAACAGAGCCTCCTTTTTTTCAAAGGTTACGGCTATATCTTCTTTTACCACCCCCCACTCCCAAAGCCTAGAGATTAATGCCCTTAYCCAGGATATGGAAAATCCAGGTTCAGTTCCATCCCCTGCTCAAAAAAATCCAGAACTATTTTTCCCACCCATTTCACAAAAATGATTTATTCTCTTGTTTGGAGAGGTGTTCTCAGTTCCTCTTGTCGTGCCAAAAAAGAAAAAGAGATTCAATGGCTACCATTTAATGCTTGTTAGTTGTTACATTAATGGAGTTAGCGTTGAGGTGCTTTTAGGGACATACTTCTCCAAGAGTGTTTAGAGTGATTTTTTCTTTCACATTGAACAATTAATGGATAGGAAAACATCTCTGTAGGCCTTGGAGCACAGACTGGAACATGAGTCCCACTTTTTCCAGGTGAGTGTCCCAGCAGGGTATGCAGCCGTGCTTGCATGATTTTCACCTGAGAGCCTGGAGAGATGTCTTGTGGTTAGGGCAGGGAGCTTGAACCTGTCAGACAGAGGAAAGAACTGCTGAAGTGCTCTGTCCAGTAGGCTATTGTATRAAATACTGATGGTAGGATCTCTGTACGCCAGCTTTTTAAAGACCATAATGATCCGTAGCTAGTTTCTGAAAGAAGAGCTTCAGGAGCAACTCTGGAGCTCTTGATCTCAAGAAGAAGGGTGCTCTGCAGCACAAAGAAAGGAGCTTCAGCTGTGAGGTGAAAGGAAGCTGCTGACACCCTATTGCWGCCCATGTTTCATGTGAGCTAGCTCTAGCTATATGTCCCCTTGGTGCTGGGGGTATTGGGCTCCTTTCCTGGGATTTCCGGCTCAAACTGCACATGTGAGAAGCCTAGCTGTGGGGGGGTTGGTTTCTACTTCAGCACCTACAATTCAGGCACTGCAGCTTTCAGCATTCAGACCTTGCTTCTTGTATTGTCAGAACCACAAAGTTGCCTGGCTTACTGAATCTCGCTTGCCCAAAACTAGAGTTCAAATATGCAGCTGTTCATGTCTATCTCAATGGGTTGGGATTAATGAATCTCTTTTCTTTCTACTATTTATCTGGGGAATATATCTGAGAGAAGGTCTAGCTCCATAGTATTTTTATTTGCAGACAATCCAAGTTGTAATTATTGGTTACCTGCAAGGCATAACCATCTGCTCATTCTGTGGGTACTGCTGAAGTCCACCCTGAAACAGGCATCCATCTTCTTCACCCAGGCTTCTGTGAGGTCTCTCCAGTTGGCCCTGGCACAATGTGTGGTAGGAATCCAGACTGGAGTTGGCAAAGGGATAAATAAACGCAACATAGTCCAAGACTAAGGAAAAGAATGGCATTGGATCATTAGTTTAATAAAGTATTTTTAGCTAAAGCTCCTCCGTGTGGATCAAGGATCTTATGATGAGCAATGATCTTTCACTCAACACTTTGGCAAATGCTGGGCAGAGCCACTGAAGCAAAAGGTAGTGAGGTAGTGAGTTGAGCAGTTGTCCAGGAAAGAAAATAATTTGCCTCAAGAGATACTAATTTCATAAAGGTAAAACATTGTGGGTTGGGCAGGTTCAAGAGCTGTGTCCTTTGTTTGCAAGTGGTTTCCAGGCAGCTAAAATACTCCTAGGACATCTGTGTATCTATGTATCTTGATTTTTACTTCCTTGTCTTTTTTCTTCCCTACCAATTTCTTCCTTCTTTCCTTTTCTTCCTTTTCCTAAGTACCTTCCTGGCCATAGGTACTGAATTACTCTTCCTTTTTGTGTCCCCTGCAACTCTACCAGCCAAACAGTGGCCTGGATTCAGGGCCCTGTCCCCACCTTGCACCCTTTGGGCGCAGGACCCCGCTGCTGAAGGCTCTGTACCTCCTTAGCCACAGGTCCCCGGCACCGCTGACCTCCCGTTCCCCTCCTGCGCACGCTGGCGGTTCATCCAGCCATCATCTTCACCCACCCTGGCACCCGCTCAGGGCACCCACTGATGTCCACCTCATATCCTTGGTGTGTCACCTCCCAGCCTTGAGACCTGGCAATATTTTGGGGTTCTTACAGGAGAAAGAGGGGCAAAGATTTGTTCCTAGAGATAAGACATAGCTAGTGGAGGATGAGGGGCAGAGGTGAGGGAGGAGAAGCTGCTGTGCTTGCAGGCAGGAACAGGAGAGGAACGAGGGTGGCTGAGATGGGCAGACATCTCAATGAGGGGAACACTTTCACAAAGCAGCCAGGGACGGGGGCAGGAGCGCTTGGCTGGTGCTTGCTGACTTTATCACATTTATCAAAAAACCAAGGGTGTGTGTGTGAAAGTTTCCTCCAGGAGAAAAACTGGGAGGATTTGTTGTTAGTTGGAGACCAAAGTGTGAGCAGTTGTCTATGCCTACCACCCAAGCACTAACCTCCTGTATGATTCTGAAGGCAGGTTATTAGTTTTGGTATAGTTTTAAATTTTCTTCTGTTATTTGTTTTTACAAATGTCCATGTTATATCCAGCATGGGAAAACCAAGACTAGCCAATGAAAGCTGAGCTGCAAAAGCAAAGTTGTCCAATGAATGTAAAATGGAGTTTTATATAATCATGCATTTTATAATCATTATGATGAATTGTGATTGTTTTCCAGGCAAGAAATGACAATATCTGTAAAACTGCACCTGCAGCAAGGCTGTATTTTCTGTATAGATCTGATGGAAAATGTGAATCATGGATTATTACAGTTTTTTTTCTTGGTAAGTCATGGGTTTTCCATTATTTATTACAATTCCTTTAGGACAACACTGGAGTCTTGAGTATTAAATGTGTTCATATGCTCTGGGGTACCTGCATGTAGTTTACATGCAATTTATGGAAAAGAAGGTAAGTGTTTGAAAAGACTGAACTCTACAGCCACTGGAAATTGGACAGAGATAAATTTTTACAGCTAGATCTCACAGTCTGGGTTAAATCTTAATCACAATCACACTGGTATAAATCCAGAGTRACTCCACAGGGAGCTTAGTACGGTCCTGACCACGCTGCTGCTGAATTAAACACAGMTCATGCCTAGCATGTTGCAAGCCACCCTTTGGTGGAAATATCCTTTGGAGGATGTATGCAAGTCCAGACAAGTTCACAGGCAGGATCCTAGTTGTCTTTTATAGTACTGTTTTGTGGTGCCTTGCTGGAGTTCCTGGTAACCAAAGAAGCATCATACAAAGCTGTAACACTACTCTGTAGAAAATACAGATTTAAGAGAAAAATGTCACTAATGAAAATATTACAGAAATGTGATTCTAAGATTAACAAATGTCATTAGTCAGGTTGCCAGCTCTGTCTAAACAGTGCTGTAGTGACCTTTGAAAGAAAATGAATAGAGTATTTCTGAAGACATTTTAGGAACTAGACAATATAACATTTCATAGGTTGTGTTTTCCCCTTTGTGTGCATATAGTCAGGGAAGAATATACCACATAGGAAAATTAGTGAGCCTAACACATTYAACATCATGGCTATCCCTGGCACGCTTTCCATAGTTAGTTCAAAATTGTGTTCCATGGACTTACATTACTTTCTTTGATTTGTTGCCAATATTTACTTAAGCGAATTGAAGAGCTCATGCTATACTAGGGTAGAAAGAGTGATAAATTGCAAAAATGCAGTAAATGTTAAAGCTAAAAATATTTCAGCAGAAATCTGAAGAACTTATTCTCATGGCTGAAACTTTAACAGATTGAAAGGAAAACATATGAACACATACACAGTCAGTAAGTGAAAGCTTCTGATAGAGGAATGAGATAGGTTCAAATATTTGGAGCACCTGAAGAGATTTTGGCAAAGTATTTTTACTGAGTTCACTGAATCACAGTTCATTAGTGTTCAAAACAAAAGCTTTGAATCCTAGAAAAAGTTTACTAAATATTCTGTTCAAATGTGWGAACTCAGAGGCTAAAGTCTCCCTACAAAAAAGTGCCTGCAGGTCCAGTGTTGACTTCATGATAGAATTTAGCACATTGTAGTTCTTTTAGCCTATCTTCTTGTTGACAAATTTGTATTGCTTTTGTTTGTGCGTGTGTGGAGGAAACCATTGTAGAAATTGTATTTTCGGAGCCCTGAGGCACATAATACGGATGATACGGACCAGAACTAAAAGCCTGAACCAGTACACTCTAATTTGCTGCAAGTCAAATCTAGGTTTGGATAAAAGTTTTACCATTTCTGGGAATCTCTTTAAATGCAAAAAAGACATGCACAGTCTATTATTATATGCACTATATGTTATTATATTAAGTATAAAAATAAAAATAACTTGAAGTAGATTTAGTGGGATGTATTCTGGCTCTGGATTTATACTTGCAGGAACATATGGTGTATTTCTGCAGTTATATTGAAGTACTGCTGGTTTATGCTTGTGGGCACTATTGGAAATCTGAAGATGGTGAATATTGTACAAAAATATTTAGAAATGCTCGTTTCAACAAAAGGAGGAGCTCAGTGAGGTGCAGAACTAATGAAGTCTGGTATCCCATTGCCTTGCTACTTCTAGGTGGAACCTTAAGTTTGATTTAAGGTGGAACCTTATTTGACTGAAGCTGTCAGTCCAATTAGATGGTATTCTCAGACCTTTTAATGGTTTCCGTTAACATGGGGATACCTAATTACTTTTACTGAAAGGTTATTTGTGGAAAACAGGCCTCATCACAGATACTTATTATATATTTGTACAAAATTTTGTACAAAATGTGTGTTGTGAACAGAGAACAGCAGGAAGAAAGGGCATTATGAAATCTCTTCGATTTTGCTCCTCTACATAGACCTTCCAGTGATGTAAGGATCAGGTAATATTGTCACCAGGTGGGGTGGGTAAAACCAAATACAGCCCTTGAATAGTAAATAGCATGTAACAAATAGCAAAAGAAAGAACTGAAGTGAATCACTTCAGAACAATCTAAACAGCTGAAATATGTTCACTGACACAGTTATTTGAACAATTGTGAATAACAACCAGATGAATTAAAGTCAAAGTTTGTCCATAATAATTCACAAAGAGAACAAAAGGCTAAATCCACTAAATAAAACATTTGCTATGAAAAGCTTGCCCAGCTCTAGTTCATATATTGTAAAAGGAGGTTGGCTTAAGATATGCTTTATTACCAAACTCAGATAAGGATACAGGGAAATGCTGCCTGAGGACTTCATTGAAGGACCTATGGACTATGACATCTAAGAGTGGTCAATAGGTGAAACAAAGGTATTTTTACAATTTTTTATGACTTTAGTGTAATAAGAAAAGGATATAACCAATGGAAGTTGGGGGAGGAGGCAGACAGAGGAAAGTCAACATAAGACAGAGTGCAAAAAGATAAAACATCTTTTTGCAAGCTTATTTTGACTTTTTAAACTGGAATGGTGAACTACTATGGACAGTCCCTCCCTTCCACCATTATGTAATGACTTCCACCCTGTTTTCTGTTGGTAGCCCTCTGTCAGTGGACACAGATCAGCTGTGGGTTTAAATTGGCCCTTGCACTTTATGAGACCTTACCTGATTCAAGTCTGTGAAGTTCCTCAAAGCAAACTCGTGCTTCTGCAGAGYGCTGGGCTATTCCTCCTGCTGTAGACAAATGCACGTGGCTTTACTGTGATAACTTCCTCAAGGTTATGTTGACCTTAACTAGTGAGTCAAGTGGATAATATCCTGGTGGGGAGGGAGGACTTTGTGAGGGTGGATAATGAAAAWCCTCTCTCAGGTTCCCTGGGACACCACAAAGAAGAATGCTCACACACACAAAAAGAGTAAGAAAGTGCATTTGAAGGAGTGTTTATCACCAGCATGTTACTTTCTGATGGAAGACTTGCAGGGCGTTAGAGTCACTGTAGCTTGCATCCAAGTCCAAGTCAATGAATTACAGTGCATTCTCTGCTGAGCAGGACTTCATGCTTTTCAGTTCTTTCACACGCAGCAGTTGTATGGATTTCAGGATATAACTGGAAAGGGGTCATAGGTTTGTCCTGAAAATTGCTGTCCTTTCAAATGGGAGCTTTATTAATTTGTGGTCATGTAAATTTCATACACTTTTGCAAATCTTAGACACATCTTCTGTGGAGCAGTCTTTAGACAGTGCTAAGAGTCCCAGATGCTTAGGTAGGTTACTAATCATACATAGAGGAAGGCAGTTGCTCACTTGCAACAGCTGGCAGAAATCACTATGAACAAAGAGACAGGTACCTCTTTCTTGGGTAGGAACCCTCAGAAGAAGGGTCTCCACTAAACAAGAATCTTTAAGGATTTCTTATATAAATTTCTCCCCRGTTCTCTTCCACTTTCTGGGTCATTCAGGGGCTCCTGAATTCCCTTCAGTGCTGGATGGTGAGTTCAGCCCACAGGGTTTCATTCACAGCAGGRTACCTGAAGGACTATAGTTAGTGGAGGAAGTCTTTTAGCTCTAAGAGAGATTTGTATCTTAGTTTTCACTTGATTTTGTGGGTAACTTGGGCATTGACTTCTCCAGTTCCCCTCCATACTGTCCAAATTGATCTGTGCTTATATTGTACTTTTGCAGCTTCCAGGCTGCTTCCATTAAAGGCTGAAAAGGACATAGATGAGCACAGATTAATGGAATGATGTGTCTTGTCTGGTTTCAGATTCCAGATTACCTGTTCTCCCCTACCCTTCATCCAAGGCACTCACAGAAACTGACTTCGTGGTTCTGAGGACCAGACAAATCTGGGGAGGAAACAGGTTGGTCAAATGAAAAAAAAAACCCTAAAACCCAAAACAGTCCTCCCGAAAATCCAAAACAAAGCACAAATTCAATAATACTGGAACTGCTCTGTGACTTTTCACAGGTGGGAGTTGAGGAATTAAGGAAACCTTAGAAAATTGAGGTCATGTCTGCTCAGCCTAGACATTAAAGATCCCGTGGTGCTTTACATACTAGGGGAGGATTTATCCCCATGTCCTGATCAAAATGTAACCTTTTCCCCAGAGCAAAGGAGCATACCMTACTCTGACTAGAGGCTCTTCTCCATCCTGGAAGTGTCTGCATTTCGATGATGCAGCTTGTGCMTTTGTGTGAACACACATACAAGGATATACAGAAGGACTTGGGTATTGCAGGGGACTTTGCACACAAAAGCAAGATTCCCATGTTTGTACAGAGTGTGAACAGGCTTATGGCCATGCCTTGTGAAGTGGGATCCTTTTTTAGATAATCTTCATAATTTATAATTAATATAAAGGTATGGCCAGCAGTGCAAGCAACAACGTGTAACAGCTGTTGGGCTTGACTGGGCAAATGTTCTCGTGTATGGGCAGTTTTACATGAGGGCAGTCCTTTTGACTTTATCGGAACTGTTAGCAGTATTGGTGATATTTACCAATATTAAATTCAAGTTGGGAAAATCATTTAGGCGAGAAAAAGAATTTGCAAGTATACAGTTAAACTTGCAAGAATATTTGCAGAGCATAGCTTTGATTTATCATTAGTGTTTGCCAAGTTCTGTGCTAATGGGTCAGAATTTGTCTCTCCTATTTCCTAATTTWAAAAAATCCCAACACAATTTTATTTCATCTTTTAAAGCACTTTGACTCTAGGGATCAAAATAGCTTGGACTTCTATGCTAAGTTATACCAGAGAATAATTTTTGTTGCACTGTGGCGTAGACTTTGAATAGTTGCTGTTTCAACAGAAAAATAAAAACCATCCACTTAATGTGTAATTAATAGTTTGGCATTTCCCTAAGGCTTTACCCAGGACCCTTTCTGTTTCTGTTTTGTATTACTGAACTCCCTTGCTAAATATTTCCAGATCATATAGATTTAGATAAGACATGTTCCAGGACTTATAACATTTTTTATTTTGACTTTTACAGTATTTATTAGTGTAATGAAAATAATACTTTGACAAGTCCCCAAATAAATGGTAATATTCACCCCTGGATAGCTAAGTGAAATGTTCAGTGGCTGTAGTCCATGGGTTATTTAACTGTGCTTGCATTGGAGACATAAAAAGTATGACAAAAATTTTAGTGCGGATCCCTTGAAAACCCRTGACCCTCTCCTTTGACCAAGGCCCTGATCCTGTAGTTTGAGTAACACAGGAGGACATTGGCAGACATGAGAAATGCCACTGAAATCCACAGAGCTCTCCTGGGGGTACAAGGAGACTGCAGGACTGGGACCTAACCCACTAACGTGATCCTTTTGAGCACCTTTGTGGCATTCTCTGGGACCACTCTTACCTGCCTCTATATGTAATAATAAGGTGTATGAAGAACAATTTGGTGAAAAATCTGTAACTCAGACATGGAATAGCTGGGAAAATATCAGAAATTCACAGATGTCAAAAAGCCAATTATGATAAATTGATATGAACTCCTGCATTCCTAGAGATAAAGAATTTCACCCACATTCACCAATAGCTATGAAATTATTGAGGCCACTTTTATACTTAATACTATATAAATGTGCACTACTTGTGATGAGCCCATAGAAAGGTCCATTTCTGTGTAACAGATTGTGTGATTAAGGCCTTAAAGGCAACATTTGTCATCTTTGTTAAGCTTTTAACACACTTTTGAGACTATTCAAAAACTAAGGAGCCTTTGGAATCCAGGCTGGAGCTCAGGATGTGTGTGCATACTGAAAGAAGGGCTTTGTAGAGCTCTCTGGCCAAAATGAGCACATTTTCTCCTTTATGGGGCAGATCTCAACTTATGGCTCCCTGGCTATATCTTCACACCACAATTCTTATCCTGGTGGATGCAAGTCAAGTGTTCTTTACCTCCACTCTCTTTTGTCACCCACACAGGCTTACAAGTTAATTTTTAAAAAGAGAAACATCARTTCAAAACCAAGAGCTGATGAGTTTCTGTTTGGGAATATTAAAAAATGATGTTTCAGCATTTCCCAAACCAAATATTTCTTTTGCTAAATGAAAAGTTTCAAGATAAAAAAGAATTCCTCCATTTTTTAATCCCAGCCAAAATTATTTTTCCAAATGTGACTAAAACTCATTTATAAGTTTATGCTCTTTCCAAAGTTCAGTTGTTTGATACATTTATTTTTTGTCTAAAAATTGTCTGAGTTGCACCAGGTTTGCTATACGATGCCTTCACCTCAGAAGGCTGAGGAGCACAAGGGTGTTTTCCTGACAAAAACACTTGAGTATTTTAAGAAACTTAAAAGTATTTTTCTCCTCTTGGTCCTTTCAGAATAGACCATGTTGAATGTTGTATTGGGTTTGCRTGGCAAGGTTTTGGTAGCGGGGGTCTACAGGTGTGGCTTCTGTGAGAAGCTGCTAGAAGCTTCCCCAATGTCCGACAGAGCCAACGCCAAATGGCTCCAAGATGGACCCGCTGCTGGCCAAGGCCGAGCCCATCAGCAACGGTGGTAGCGCCTCTGGGATAACACAGTTAAGAAGGGGAAAAAGTTGCTGCGCTACAGAAATTGCAGCCAGTAGAGAGGAGTGAGAATATGTGAGAGAAAGAGCCCTGCAAACACCAAGGTCAGTGAAGAAGGAGGAGGAGGAGATGCTCCAGGCACCAGARCAGAGATTCCCCTGCAGCCSGTGGTGAAGACCATGGTGAGGCAGGCTGTGCCCCTGCAGYGCGTGGAGGTTAAYRGTGGAGCAGATATCCACCTGCAGTCCATGGAGGACCCCATGCTGGAGCAGGTGAATGCGCCTGAAGGAGGCTGTGACCCTGTGGGAAGCCCGCGCTGGAGTGGGCTCCTGGCAGGACCTGTGGATCCACGGAGAGAGGGGCCCACGGTGGAGCGGGTTTGCTGGCAGGACTTGTGACCCCGTGGGGGACACACGCTGGAGCAGTCTGTTCCTGAAGGACTGCACCCCGTGGRAAGGACCCACACTGGAGCAGTTTGTGAAGAACTGTAGCTCGTGGGAAGGACTCACATTCTCACATTGGAGAAATTCATGGAGGACTGTCTCCCGTGGGAGGGACCCCACGCTGGAGCAGGGGAAGAGTGTGAGGGGTCCTCCCCCTGAGGAGGAAGGAGTGGCAGAGACAACCTGTGATGAATTGACTGCAACCCCCATTCCCCGTCCGCCTGTGCCGCTGGAGGGGAGGAGGTAGAGAAAATCGTGAGTGAAGTTGAGCCTGGGAAGAAGGGAGGGGTGGGGGGAAGGTGTTTTTAAGATTTGGTTTTATTTCTCATTATCCTACTCTGATTTGATTGGTAATAAATTAAACCAATTTCCCCAAGTTGAGTCTGTTTTGTCTGTGATGGTAATTGGCRAGTGATCTCCCTGTCCTTATCTTGACCCATGAGTCTTTCATTATATTTTCTCTCCCCTGTCCAGTTGAGGAGCGGGAGTGGTAGAGTGGCTTTGGTGGGCACCTGGTGTCCAGCCAGGGTCAACCCATCACAAATGACATTCAAATTTTCATTTCCTTGGAGCATGCCCACTTGCTCATTAACATATTTACAGGGGTGGGTGTGATTTGTTTAATGGAAGCTTCATAATTGGAAGAAATTCCCTCCTGCCTATCTTTTCCCAACATATACTTCCATGTGTACATAAAGGGTATGTATCTGACTGCACAAACACATGGAGAAGTTTGAGATTCATTTGATATTAATTCTGAGCAAACATTATTTCTTTCTTCAATATATGGAAGAGCGATCAGTTCCTTGTTTGGTATCACTGCACAGACATTGTCTGAGACCATCTGGGAATGATTATAGCATCTATGATTGGAAATCTCATGTTTTTACTCTGTCTTTCCTATAAGACTGTGAAACTTCACGTGCTGGTCCACACATTACCTCAACCCTTTGCACATAAATTATTTTTATAACAGCTCTAYAGAACTCTCTCTTTGCAAAAAGCCACGCAACTTGCAAACTAATTGGGTCTGAATGTAATGAATCTGAAATTAGCCAACTCTCAAGTCTACTGTCCACCAGTGTATATGCAGAACATCCAAACTTTGTAATCTCTTCCTTTCCTCTGGGTATTTTTTCACTACAGCTACCATTATGTGATGGATCAGTGGCGACACATGAAGTACATTTCTTGATGATTAAGAAGCTAAGTGGTGGTAGGTCATACTTATCTATTTATGTGTATGAAAAATTAGCAATATTTTTGAATTGCTGAAGGTCTCCTTTGAAACTAAAAGAAAATTAAATCTTTCTGATTTAGTGTGATTAAAATAATAAATGTAAGATTAAAGTATGATTAAAAACCTGATGCATGACCTGCCAGTAGAGTTAATATATTAGCAAGTCTCCTCCCAAACACAGTTTCAACATTCTTAGTGACATGTTGAAAAACGCTATTGGCATCTCTGTGCAACTTATGCTTTCCTTGTTTTGTTCTTGTATCTGAATTCCTCTAGAGATTATGGGGGGAATTTGGGACTCTCCTGTGGGTGGGTGCAACAGGAAAATGACTGGAAAGGGGGTAGAAAGGTAAAAGAGGGACAGAGTAAGAGCAGTAAGAGAGRGTTGGGAGGGAAAAAATGGCGGGTATTGAATCCCTATTGGGCAGGTAAGGGAAATTTCTTTCCAAGCAATCAAGCTACCATTCTATGTTATTTTCCAAAACTCTTATTGTAACTCCTGTTACCTGTAGCCTGTTGAAATGGATAACTCCCATGACTTCAGTGGGAACACAATAAAGTGAGCCCTAAGTATAGCTGGAAATCCTACCTTCTGTGTATTTTTAAGGTTACATGTTCAATTTACACTGGCCATGTGCACAAAGTTGGAGCACATTCTTTTTAGCTTCAAAAAGGAGAAAAAAATTCTCAAAAAACAAATGCAATTCTTTATCTCTGAGACAGTTTTGAATTTTCAAGGCACTCCTCTGAGTTTCTAGGTCCTACATATTTTTGTGTCCTGCTGACTGGAAATATTTGTATCTRAACTAAGGCCTAAGATATGTTGGAGCTTCTGCTTCCCTAAGGTTTTTATGACTTCAGGGTAAGCAGTATTTGAATGTGTGGGCAACTTGTCCTGGCTGGGCTGGTGGCAAGTGGGTTCTGCTTGCTTAGGTTTATCCATGTGGAAGCCTCTAGATGCAGCATGCTGTTCATGCAAGGACTTGTAAATTTTYCATAACTTGCCAGAGTTACTCTGAAAGAAGGTCTTGATTGTTCATTTTTGTCAAGAGCAGGAAGATCGCAGACGACCAAAAGAAGTGGCTTCTTATCCATAAAGCAAATAGCTCATTCAGTTGAGGTCTGTGAATAGGGCRAAGGGAAAGGCAGGATGGAACCAACAAGTTCACATTTACTTAGACTGGTAACAACCCAACTTGAAGTAGCTGTTGTCTAAGTCTAGACTAACTGAGTAAAATGATCTAGGGTTCCTTCACCTGCAGATTTCCTTGGGGTCTGGAGTCCTTTTTTCAACAGCCTTTTCACAAGCCTTGTCCTAAGCCCTTTCGAGAACAGCTGAGGGCAAGGGAGGGTAAAGACATGTTAGGAGTCAAGAAATCAGAATCCTTTTTGTTTAAGCTCTCATCTTGTGTTTCTGCCTCTTCCATTTATTCATGTTGCAGGCATGTTCAAGAGAACAGCAACACTTTATGGTACGCACTAACAACAGGTGAGTTGAAATGGGTCTTTTCAAAGAGGGGGTCCATGCAGTGTTCGAACAACAGCCAATTAGACATGCTCTATAGGACTAATTCAGCAGAGAGATTAAAACAGATCTGGAGGCAGCCATAACTTAAGAACACGTGCAGAATAATACAGATGAGCAAGTGGTCAGCATATTTGCCTCCTTTCCAGGTCCTCCAGGCTTGCTCTAGTTATGCTGGCACTGCCGGGTTTTTTGGCAAGCCATCATTTTTGCAAGTGGGCTTGAGAAAGAACACATCACAATAAAGATCTGAAAACACTTGAAAAACCAGATGCGTGGTTTACCCTCATGGTCTTTTCCATGACATCCTAAAGCTTGACTGAAATCTCTGAGTAAAAAAAGGTGAGGTCTGAGCATGGAAAAAGCCAGCAATGTGTCACAGAATCACGCGACAGACTCGAGGGGAGAAAACAGAGCCTTTGCTGAATGCTTAGCTACYGTTTCCCAAGTGAAAATACAATGGCTTCTATGCTGATCACAATTATGCTGTTATAAATCTACTGATTTCTTCTGCATTACCTTGGATTTACAGCATTGTAACCAGCCTCACAGTCTTTGGGTCTGCTGCTGCCAAGGAATTGTATTTCCTCACCAAGGCACACTCAGGAGACTTCTCTCTGCATTGTCACCCAGCAAGTGGTCTATCTTCTGAAGATAAAGCATGAGATACAGCATGTCCAATTCCTGCTTCCTTTAATGAGTAGTCCTTATTTAGTCAGGGTTAGGAACAAAAATTTGGTTCTAGCTGGCATCCGATTGTGCTTTGCAACCTTCTATTTTGATTTTGATGTTACCAGGCTAATGCCTGAAGTTTTCGCTCAGTCATTTGACAGACAAACCCATTGGCTTCAACGTGAGGCTTATCTGTACCACAGCTCAGTCACAAAGCTATAGGGCTGGAAGGGGTCACAAAGTGTCCCACCCCCCATACCACAGCAGGATTCCACGATAGACACATATGTCTAGTTTGCTCTTAAAGATCTGCACTGTCTTCCCCAATAGGTTGAAGCTCTGGTCCACTGCTCACTCTGATCACCTCACAGACTGATAACTCCTTCCCTCTTTCCCTGCATCGCTCTGAAATCTTCTTTACTGCAAATTAATTTTTCATCCTTTGTGGCCACAAAGAACAGTTCATCATCTGTCTCCAACAGCCTTTTTCATACTGGAAGACTGTTATTGTGTGCCCCTTCAGTCTTCTCTCTCCTAGACTAAACAAACCCAGTTCCTTCAGCTTTTCCCTCATAGGTCATGTTTTCTAAACCTCTTAACATTCTTAGATTTTTTTTTTTTCTGTGTAAAAGGGAAGACAATTGTTCTTGGAAAATTATTTCTCCAGCATTCGGCCATAGTGGGTCCCTGCTGTGAGACCGTTTCTTCCTTCCTAGAGAGTGTTACCCACCTAGAGTTAATGCTAGCCTGAAGGTCTCACATTATCTATTGTCAGTCTCTGCGACCACTGTGTGGTGTGGAAAATGAAAGTAGAACGGTGGGGAAGTATCAGTGAGTAGCGGTAAYGTGGGGTAATGTGTGCTAAGTTGTACAGATTGAGCATACAAATGAGAAGTCCACCCATTTCATGGTTTCCAAGAAGCCCATCTCTATGAATCTCTCCTTGAAGAGGGAAGTTAGGTGGTACCCTTCTTGGGAGATGCTGGAGGATGGACGTGATGGAGTCATGGAGCATTGCTGCTGATGATCTGAACTAAGAATTGATGTTTGCATTGCCAGAGTGAAGGCTTTCTCTGTGGTGGAGTAGAAATGTATTTTCTCCCTCTGACTTTTTCTCCCTCTGACCTCATAGCAGTAGAATTTCTGGAGGAAGAACTGRTCAGGCTTGACCCAAGAGTCCAGTTAGCTTGACTCTCCTCTAGCCTGAACATGCAGGAGTTCTATGTTCTACTGGTTTTTGTACCTGAAGCTTGAACCCTCTTTCCTCTGTTACTCATTTTAATGAAGTGCACCAGAAAATGCAAGGATGCGGAAAAGCCTCTTGAAGTCCAGGATTTAATTTGCTATAAGCCAAGGGGTCCCAGCCCAGGGATCCCTTAGCCCCATGGCTAGTCAAAATAATGTGGGAGGCTATATTAGCATTTTCACATTTCCTTTCCATGGGGTTTGAAGACTGAAAACTGTCTTCAAATATCTCCAAATCCATTATCTTGTTTATTCATCATCATCATCATCACTTATTGCCCCTAATTTGATACATCACATTTTCCATCCTTTCTGAGTCTGGCATTGCTGAGTGGCTGCAGCCTATTCATTCTGGCCTGCAGTATTTCTGTGACGATCACACAGCAATTACTCTAACGAGTAACATTTGCCACAGTCTTACATGCTGATGGGAATACAAATCCTTATAGATTCATCCTACAAATCTAGGGTTACCTCTTAATTAGCCCAATTAATTTCTGCTGAGCTTAAGCCCTGTTTACACTGGCCATGACAAAGGACTTCACCTCTGCTAGAGGACAGAGTTAAGCCTACTTCCAGCTGAGATGGCTTATGAAATGTTTTCGCAAACCTGTGTGGATAGTACCAAACTGTGTCAGAGCCACATTTACAAACTGTGTTCTCCTTCAGGGACTGGAGACCCAGTTCAGAAAAGGCTGAAAGAGCCACTTGTGTCATAGTTTACACTGTCAGAGCACAAGGTGAACACCAGCCCGCGGGGTGCAGCTACAAASCAGCCAAAGCCTGTTGGGTGCTGTGTTAGCTGGGAATAAGGAAGGCACAGACACTGCCTCTGCCCTGCCTGTGAGCCCCAGTGGGGGATTTGCCAAGAGAAGCCTGTGGGGCTGACCAGGACTGAGCTGCGAAGGAGCCAGTAGAGAGGTACAGTCATTTTTGCAAAAGGTAGTCTAGTAGTGGATGTCCTTTGTCCTTGATGCATTGCATTTCATTGCTTTCCATATACTAATGCAGGAGGGAATTTACTCAAGGCTCTAGAGATATTCCAGAAAGCCACCAAAGAGAAGACCTTATGAATCCTTCTTCAATCCAGCACCTCCTGGATACATCCTCAGACTGACTGCCTGGATCTCCAGATTGATCCTGAATTGTTGCTGATCCCTTGTGCAGCCTGGAAGAAAGTCACAGGCTTCCTGGACCAGGTTGTTCCTTCAAAGTAATTTCTATCTTCTATTTTCTGTGTTTGAATGATAAACACAGTCATACCCATGTAACATTATGGGCAACAAGGCTTCCTAAAAACTGCAGAGATCTTTCTAACCTTCTGCCATTACCTGATTATTTTTACCAATTTCCTGGACATTCGTAGGGTGTTTACTTTCCCATTTTATATTTTTGCAGAGTGGAGATGCGTATCATCAGGGTGCAGTCTAACGCGGTTAGTTAAATAACACCGTCCATGTTCACATACAAGAGTGGCCAATTCAGGAACTGCTAGCAGTTCTGCCACAAGCTGAAACACGACATGCTTAATTTTGTTACATTAAAGTGCAACTTGCTAAAAAATACTCTTCTTTCCTCCACTGGGTAGGATTAGAACTTGCCTGGTGCTTTGTTTGGCAGCAGGAAGGATGACTTCTTGGACGGATGTGTAAAATAAAAAACAGTTGCTGAYGATAGCAAGGCACTTCAGCTTTCTGCCATGAAGAATAGCTTCCAGAATCAAGAAAAATGTGAAGTCTGTGTTCTGTGTTCTTTACCGATCACTGGTGCAGGATGCTATGGTCTATCAGTTGTTAGCACAGACCTTCAACAAATCACATAACTCTTTCAACCTTTCTACTTTAACTGTGCAAATGAAAAAGTAACTGTAAATCTTGTTGACAATTACTTCTATATCTATTGGCAGGCGGTCAACTTTGGCCTGAACAACGTGGGAACAATATGTGCAGCACAGCCAATGCCCATTAATTGTCTCTTTAGTTTCTCCTGCAACTTGTAGAGCACATTTCTCCCAGGTGATCTGCTTCTCTAAACATTAGTACAAGCCTGTCTGGCACAGAATGCCAATAATTTATGAGTTAGATTCTGCTTTTCAGTAATATTTACAGTGTGCTCTGATGTAGAGCACATTAGATACTTTAAGTACAGAGGAAAATGTAGGAAATGTGCTTTTTTTTGGTTACCTTCAAGAAGCAATTAAAAATTACTCTTATTTTTCTATGGTCTGTTTCATCAGCTGACACAGTCCCAGAGACCATTTTCTTCCTCAGTCCACATATGTTTGCTCACTAGCAAATGGCACAAGGACACAGTGGAAGCAGCTTCCAGATACTTCCCTCTCTGTGGCACGGGACTGCTCTCTGGATTGCCTTGTCATCTTGACTCCATGATGTACTGCTGTCCTGTTTAATCACTGTTATTTTAGTTTCTGTCACTTCTCCAAGACCTCTCCCACATTTCTGGGAAGGCGCTGTGACAATAGGCAATAATAACTGCTTGGCTGTGATGGATACTTTTCTAGTGGGAACAGTTGACCTTTCACTTTCTACTTCTGAACTAGTCTCTCAGTGCTGAATGCTTTATAACACTTATTTAATGAGCAATCTCTTCTCAGCTCTCCCAAAGACTTAATAGCAGAAGCTGTAGCGAGATCTCCTATCATCATCCTTTTTTGTTCCAGAGGCATTGCTGAACATGCACCAGTGTTTTATATAGTGTTGTTACAGCTAAATCCAGGTTACACACAAAAGCAAATGTAGAGGAACAAATACTGCGTGAGTTCTACCTCTTTAACACTTTTCATTCAATTTTATTGTACAATTTAGTCACTGGAAACCCACTGAGGCTTGGAATACGTTAGGCTATTCTAGTCCTATTAAATGAAGGTTCAAACTATTGTTTAGACATGGAATGGAGTTGAATTAAGTCTTCCTTACAATTTTAAGGATCACTTGCAATCTCAGGCTCTTGAGTCTGGGGTTTGGAATCAGACTTGGCTGTTGTCTTTCAGCAGAATCAGAAATAAATCTGCTTTTACTGTTGGGGAAACAAACCCCATTTGAGATACRTGCAGTGTATCATTTCCCTCATTTAGAAACCTCTTCATCAGTAATGACCTTCCTAGCCCTTTAGCTGCTTTCTGCTGCTTTGTTAGCAGCCCACTCCTTGCCAGCAGGCTCTRGAAGGTTTTCACTCGTTGGCAACGTGTGGCTGCTTGCTGATTTTCAGAAGGAAGGCACAGTAGTCTTCCTACTGATCATCACAGAGACTCAAGCTAGAGAAAAAGAGGTTTCAAGGAAAACTGATGGCCAACCTTTACCTAGTTCTACTTTTATTCTAATACAGCTGTAACTCTGCCTCTTCAGAGACTGTCACGCTTGTATTCCTTKGTGTCGGAAGGGAGTGTTGTCCACAAAGCAAACTGAAAACCACGCTGAAGTTCATTAAAAGGATCCTGGCCTGCTTCGGTGTGTTTTCTAGCAATTTTCTTGTCTTAATGTCTGGGTAATGCTGTGCCAGGTACTGTATTGAGCCTGAAGCAACATCAATTGTCAAAAAGGTTTTTTCTTACCTTTCAAACTTGAATAATCCAGCTTAAGCTTGTTTGAAGACCTGAGAACATTGGAAAGGATAGATGGCTTGCTATTGAGGTGTGTCCTTTTCTGCCCACGTTCAGCTGTAACAGGAGGCCCCTGGCACCGTCAGTGGGATCGGTCAGTAGTGCACAAGCTGTCCGTGGGAGTGAGGCAGGCTCCTGGGATCCTGCCGGTAACGTAGCAGTGCRCTTGTTCYTCTGCGTGTGCGGTAGATTTATCTCCCACAAGACTGTGCACCTTTTTCACTAGACCTGAGAGATGGAGCAATAGGAAATGAAGCGGTACAACGTGTCTGATACCCTGCTGGCAGCCCCTTTCCTTGCTGTCCCCTCAAACAGCCCCGGATGAGCCAAGAGGGCTTTTCAGTTGCACCCGCTCTCCACRAGGAGCTGTGAAGACCTCAGAGATGTTAGCTAGTCTGCAGCGGCTAGTCCACCTAAAAGCATTGCATGGGAGGGGTGCTTGGGGCTGTTCACAGTTTTGGGCTGGCTCTGCAGGGATGTTCTCCTGCCTGAAGCATGGCTCTGGGCCTGGGGCATTCCAGGGCAGTGTTTGTTATGCCAGTGGCAACCAGCTTTCCACCAGGACCAGTAAATAAGAGAGAATGGGCACAATATTTAGTCTCTGGGGAACTGCATTTGCGCTAGTGAAACATTTAGCCCTGGATGTGACGATGCTTCTCAGGCTTGTGTATGGGCTGGCCAGAGAAGATACAACTGGATTACAAGGACACTCACAGACCTGGGAGGATTCTCCTTCGACCTTAGCTGGTTTAGTTGAGCAGATACAACTTTTGTTGCGACACCCAGCCTTGGAGTTTAGGGCACTCTTCCAGAGAGCAGCACAGACACAGCCAGGGTCTTCTGCCCTCTCTGAAGATGGCTGGAGTCATGCACAGAGGTTGCTGGGCACGTTCATTAATGCAGTCTGCCCGAACTAGTATATGAGAAAAGAAAAGCACTCATCCTGCAGAGCTGTGTCTGTGGACAAATGTCAGGATTCCCAAATGCTTTTTTTTTATTCAGCAACACTTGAGTCACTTGTGCCTGTTCCTGCAGAAAGATCTTCCGTGCAATATCTCAAAAACTCATTTATAAGCCTCTGAGGTGACGAAGTCCCATCTTGGCAAGTCTGGCAGAGCTTTCCCAGCCCTCCTCCTTGCCCTGCCTGGGTTGCAGATGATGTTGGACAACCTGCCTAGTTCCTCCTGTGGGATGGCGTGACACCCTACCCTGGAGCATGCTGTCTCTCTGCTCTGCATCCTGTCAAGCAAAGGCAGGGAGAAACTTGCCCATGGTCACAAGCAAAAACTTCAGTATCAAACTGTCCTGCTCAAATTGGGACCTAAAAAAATGTGGCTTTTCCAAAGGTGCCAGATCTTTGCAGCTCCACATACTCTTTTGGGGAATTCTTAGTGCTGAGCATCTTTGTGTGTCAAAAATGAAATATGGGAGGTCTGAGTGATTCTCTGAATTGTTGTTTACTCCAGGTATTCACATCTCTATTATTGAGTTTATTCCTGGTGGAGGTGGTGGGGATTAACCCCATTCCCGTCTCCAGAACAGGGAAATATATTGTAAAATCAAATTTTCAATGCTGATATTGGCTTAGATGAAGACCAGATCCAGTAAAAACAGTTATTGCAGCCTTCAGATGAAATAACTGACATGCAGTAGCTTTCCTAGATGTACAGGCATGAGGARGATGGCTGGATTCATGTATTTTCTCACACATATCTGCTAATGGAGAAGTCCCACATCCCACTGTAAATGTAAATATCCAGTAATGTTATATAAAGCTATGGCTTTCCCCGGAGAATTTTTGCTTCATAAATTTTTGGCAGCTCAGGACGAATGTAATCTTGCTCCTATGTGTTAAGTAGAAACAGGGCCTATTGCTGTCAGACCGCTACACCGAAGCCTTGAGCAATAAGGGATATCTTATTAATGGTCACTGAAATACACTTGCCATGTATTCTGAGACTAAGAATTTAAAATGTGCCTGAATATCACCTTTGAATAAGGTACTGCCTCCTGCCTATATTGTATAACATAAGACAGGGCTATTGCTTCACCAGAATACACGAGAGTGGCTATTGCCTGTGAGGCTTGCATACCACAGACTTGGTTTGGCCTTAGGTAGCTCATTTAAGTGATACTGCATCATGCCTTCTTCCAGTGATCTGAAACATAACAAAAGTGTATTCTCCCTTTTTGCCTCTGACCTGGTTGGGGTTTGCCACAGAGGACATTTATTTGCCACTGGACATAAAAGCAGTGAAGGATCTGGTACTGGTGATATATTTAGTCTTTTTATGCTGTTGGACATTTTCTCATCTAAACCTCTGGGCACTAATTTTGCTTATCTTTTGTTAAATTACTTAAACATTTCATATGACCTCAACCTGATTTTAGACAATATTTTATGTAGCTCCAGGTTAAAGAATGACTAATGAATCCTTTATATCTATGTTCACATATCTGTTGGCTGAAAGATGACTGTATGCTCAAATTGTGTAAGGACCCCTGGATATGTAAGAATAAGTCTCACTGCCTAGTCTGGAGTTGGACCTGTCTTTCTGAAGACCCTGCAGGACATCTTGGTACCCTTTCCAAGAGGGACATCCAAGTCTGGGAGCTTTCCAAATGGGGAAACCCATCACAAGCTAGATCAGCAGTCAAGATCCATCGAGCTGGCATGGAGGACCTGGATGTTGTTCCTAGGCTGATTCCAGATATGGGATCTTCAGACACCTGCATGAGCTATCTACATGTGAGTCTCTATCAGCAGTAGGATTTTGTCCAGAAGTTTGAACTTCATTGCTCATCCAGAGAGATGTTTATTCAGCGTGCTCTGCTCTAATCCTGTGGCGTTTGTGGATGCTGCATGAACACAAAGCAAGTCAGTTTGTTTGGCAGAACACAGTGGGGATGGTGTGTTAAGGGGCAGAGAGATCCTTTTGTCCCTCTATCAAATATATCTAACACGGATTGTTGCCACTAGTAAAAATACCACTTAAGAGATGACAAAGAGCACATGTGCATTTTACAGGTTAAAAATGTGTGTCTGTAATAGTATCACTCTATGGTGCTTACAAACATCCTGGAGAACCTAGCTGAAATTTATGATACGTGCAACACAGTCTTAAGGCATCATTGAGCCACCACTGTTTTAAAAATCTGGCATCCCCTTTACTTGCAAGGCTAAACTGTTTTAAATTTATTTACACCCCACCATGTCCTTAGGGACCTGTTTTCCATAAACTAATGAGGCACTGGTGCAAGAGCTTTGCTGTTATTCCTGGCAGAGACTGTTTTGACTCAGAGGCATACTTCACTGGGTTTTTTTCTTCAGTAGCCCACTGCAAATAATAAACAGGAGGAAATACATTATGTTTTTTAATATGGGGGACAACTTGCAGGACTGCAAAAGGTTAAACAAAGCAATTACAAGTTGAAATTCATACTATCTCACTTGTCCCCACGATTTTTCCTGTCTTACCCTTTTCACCTGTTTCAAAATTGCACCTACACTTTGTTGAAGACCAACTCAATCCACTAGCAACGAAGGAGCATGAAAGCTTGCAAAAGGGAAATAACTAGGTCAATATTCCTCATCATGTCCAAAGGGCTGATATCCCATTCCTCTTCCCTTGGTTAACAGTGTGCCACACAGTGGATCTTTCACTTCACATTTGAGATACAAAAAGACTGGGTGCTGCTGAGACATACAGGACTTTCTAAGCAAGGGAAAAGTTTAAGGTCAACTTTTAGAAGTAAAAATCCAAGGTTTCAGTGGATTTTCAAAGTGCTGAGTGAGGGTTCTGTAAAGGGACTGGGCACTGTAATGTATACACCCAAGTACAAAATTGCATCCAATTTGAGAAGTAATGGACATCAGTGTATGCAAAAATATGTAGTATAGAAATCAAAACCTTTTCTTATGTAACTGTTTCAATATGCACTTCAATTATTCACATCTTTGCACTAAGGCCCATAAATATGTAAAACTGATTTACCAACGAGGGAAAAAAAGGTTATGAGAGTGATTACAATTGATTGCTAGAATATTAAGAGTACTTTGCATTAGCATATCTATCAGAAAAATGTCAAAACGAATGTCTATGATTAATCTCAARGCATAAATCTCTTCCCAGTGACATGTGAAAACATGTTGCTCTGCCCATGGACATGGGAGGATGTGCACGCTGTCCTCTTTGGGCATCTAAAGCCAGCTGCCTATGTAAGGGTTTGCAGTTCCTCTGGGGTCACCGGGGAGAGAGAGGTGAGGGCAATTAGCACCTCTGAAGATGGGCTCCTGCTCCCAGCCTGCTTGTAAGGAGGATGGAGCGTCCTTCTGATTGACTGGCTGCAGAGGAGCTCGGATGCTCACCTGGGGAAGGGGGGAGGGAGTACTCATGCTCCTTCCCAAGGTTATTAACTTGTTTGACATTTGTGAAATCACGGTAGGCAGGAATAACATAATTTTCCGAAAGCCAAGGATCAAACATGCCAAAGCTGAAACCAGAAGCCAAGTGTCCTGATTTGCTGGACACATACTTTTAACTAAAAGACCACCCTTCTCTGGAGAGGATAGCTCATTATTAAACACAGGAGAGGCAATGTACAGAAATAGTGATGAACTAGTTCTATAAAGCACAATTTGCTTCTTTTCTTTTTTTTCCCATTTATGCCAGTTTTAATCTAGTTTCTTTAGGCACTGAGAGCAATATARTCCTTTATCTTAAGCCCTCATGAATGTAGAGCAACCAAATCTGACAGAGGTGAAGGTTTCAAGCACGGGACGTCCCTGTATATTTCACAAGCCGAGATGGCCAAGAGGAAGAAATCCACACGAGACCAAAGTGCCAATGGACCCGGTTTCTACAGAAATACTTCCTCTGGCCTTTCTTTCCCTTATGGTGTCAGTAAGCTGGTTTACTCTTACATGAGTGTATGCTGATGCTTCTCTGTTAATAACTGCTCATTTACAAAATTTACTTTAATAAAATCCACTTTGGAGATGAGATGAGCATTAAGGCAAATATAAAAATTATAAATAATTGATTTAAAAAACAACTGATGATGCTTGAAGTCCCAAAGTATTAATGAGTATGTGTAGAAATGCATTAGTCACATTTTGCCGTGTATCATTTATATGAAACATGAAACTTGCAGTAAAAGAGAGGAAATTTTTTCACACTGAGAATAACTATCACAAGATGCTTCTGAATTGCACTTGAAAGAATACAGTGATAAGTATAATTTAATTCTGGTGAATTAAAACACATTATACAAAGACTACTGTTAAAAAAGAGTTCAGTTTTCTGATAYGTATCACTAGATCTCTCTAATCCACCCTGGTAGCCCAAGTTTAAATTTTCCATGTGAACTTTTTCTTTCTTAAATCTTAGAAGATGATGAGGTCCCACATTTGTAGAGCAATTCAGACTTTCAATTTCTTTATTATGTGTGTATGACGTAAAGTGCTTTTATGTGCAAAATAAACARTGGCTTTTAGATATAAGCACTCAGATCTGTGAATTTAAATATTATTATATATTTATAACTGCAGCCAGATTATTTGATAATGCCTGTGTCTGTCTACTCTCACAGAACACGTGAGTGTTTTCYTTTCATTTTATGATGCTGTATTGCATGTTAAGTGCGTAAGCACTTGAAAATATGCTCACAGATGTACAGAAATGATGAAGCCCATGCTCAGCACCTAAAGCGGCGGACAGACCCTTGACTTGAGCATGCTGTTGGCAAAATTTGCTGCTGATTAGGGACAGAAATTAATTTTTACACTAAACGTGCTGAATATGTCAGGTAGTGCATTTGGCCAAGGGTGCCTACAACCACAGGCACCTATCCYGGCGGCCAGCTACCAAGATGCCCAGCGTGGTGTTTTAGGCAGGCTGTGAGCTCCCACAGCCTGGCAGAGGTCAGGCAGGTGCTGCAGGTGGGAGGTGGGTGGGCAGCAGCAATGGTGAAAGTCACAGCAAGCCCCGTTCCCACCACTCCTGCCTCATCTTTGGGGGCATGCTGCCCCTGGTGAGCGCAGCACGTGGGTTTCCCTCTCTTCTGCTCCCACTCAGGCTTGGTCTGCAGGAGGGAAGAGGAGAGAGACCCTCTTCCTCGGGGCTTTGAGCCCACCAGTGATGTTACCCCTGCGGCTGCATGATATTYCTTTGGACACAAATCCCTGTGTGGAGTTAGAGGAAAACCAAGTTTTGATTAGTTTTGGACACAGCCTCCATCCCAGGCTGCCTGTTCCCATGGCTTTGCTTGCACTGAGTGGAGGTGCCGGGGAACCACCGTGGTGAGCTGCGTCTGCTGGAAAGCATGCACATGTGTGCAGGCACGCACGCACACGCGCACCCCCGGTGCCTCTTCTTGCAGCCGGTGTTTCGTTGCAGAAACCAGGGTGAGATGAGGATGGGGCGGGAAGGGAGCACAGGACCACCGCTTTAGTCAGCAGCCTCCAAGGCACGCACAGTAAACTCCTGCTAAAGCTGCCCGGTGGGTGAAGATATCAGCAGGGTGGACGAGATGACTTTGGGGTTATTCAGGGAAAAAAACAGGTTCTTCATAGACTTGCCCAGGTTTTACTCCAGTTTGTCACTGACTGTAACTCTACGTACCCCTTGGTGTGCTTATTTTTAACCATTGTCCACTCTGACAACAGCATGGCCAGAAAACAGGGGTCTGGTTTCCTTGCACCCCTTTCCTGCGGCCTCAGCCCCGTCCCACTYGGTGTGGAGTGGGGTGGGAAGCGCAGTGGGACTGCCACGAGGAGGGGATTAGCAGCGTCCGACTGCGCTCCGGGGCTAAAAGCCACCTCCGTGGGACACTGAGGCTGGGCTGCACTGAGAGCCAGAGAGCACCTTTGGGAGATTTACTCCTCTACTTAGACCCTCATAATTTTTTTTTCCTTACCTTTGCAGAAAAGCAATTCAATAAATCACCAAAAAATGCCTCATACGCTCACAAGGAAAAATCATTACCTGCACGTTTTCTGCCTGCGTACAGCATCACATCTACATTACAAATGTCACAAACATGTCTTAGAATCAGGTTCCTTTATTTTTTCCAGATGGCAGAAAAACAGCTCTCTACGGCTGTTCCTTAAAACATATTTCTACTTAAATAATGGCGCTCTGCTGAACAATGGTACTAATAAACAAATAATAATGCGTGAGACCTAGACCCACTTTGCACTATTTTAACTGACTAC
The DNA here is from genome assembly GCA_030449065.1 of Oceanodroma leucorhoa. Lineage (NCBI taxonomy): Eukaryota > Metazoa > Chordata > Aves > Procellariiformes > Oceanodroma > Oceanodroma leucorhoa. The sequence continues at coordinate 13,882,063 of JASVER010000004.1, read as the reverse complement.
CCAAGACACAGAGAAGTGATGAATTTTGGTTACAGGCTCTGACTTTTCTTTGCTTTATGGTGTAATTGATGCTCATGAAAATTGTGTAGAACAGGTTACCAGATGTGGCAGCATTTTTTCCACCCTGAGTAAAGGCTTTGAATTTAATTTGGTTATATTTTGAAACAAAGTAGTGCTGAGCTGGAGAACCAGAATTTTGAACATCAAAACTCCTGAGACTTTTAATTTTGATAATTTCAAACCTTTACAAAATGCTCTTGAAAATGTTGAAAAATCTGTCTGAATGCAGCTTTTCCTGTATAATGTTTTACTTCTGGCAAATCTGAATTTTCTGAGAAAAAAATATTATCATTACATGTCCCAATTAACTCCACTTGCCATGAGGAGTGTCATTTAAATTTCTTGAAAATAATGTGTATTTCTCTGCAAAAATTCTGACATTTTATCAGGTGATTTATGAGCAACCACAGTCAGATGCAAGTAAAGGGAATTGCAGGCCTGCCTTTAACAGTTAGGGGATGTCCAACTTTGTGTTTTTGGAAGAGGTAAGTCCTCAAAGCTCTCACCTTCATCTTCCATCTTCCATCCCCCTGAAATCATCACTTCCTTGCTGCCATTACTATGTGAGGGAAAAGCTGATAAAAGAATCCCATGTGAAAGACAAACAACATAATGTTTTAAAAAATTCCTTCTGTCTTCCGGTACTGGGACAAATAACTTCTTTTTTTCTTCTTTGTGCTCCATTTCCTTGTCTGTAAAATGGAGTGCATGATCCCGGCCCTTGTGTGAAATGGTTTGGTCCCTCCTAATGGGAGATCAACATTTCCTGTACAAAAAATGGGCCAGATCCTCAGTGGGTGCGACGCAGTGCAGCGCATACAACACGGTTGGGTTTTGCATGTAAATACCAATCTGCTGAAATCCAGATTTCTGCCCGGCTGCTCAAACTAGTTTCAACCAGAATGAAATTTCTGGTTAAAAGCAGTGAGAGAGAAAGAGACCTTCACCCATCTGCTATGGAGAATTTTATTACAGAGACAAAAAACACTGCAGAAAATTCAGAGGAAATGAAACATTGCGTGGCATTTGGAGCAAATAAGCCACCTGTAGGAAGCCTCCTTCCCAGGAACCTCTGCTGAAAGGTAAATTTATTTAAGAAGATACACTTCACTATGTTGTCACAAACCACAGAATAACTTCCCGTCAGAAAAGATTAAAAACGCCAAATATGCTCACTCTTGCCTTAGTAATGGCATATTGTGCCAAAGAAACATAAGYCTGTTGAAACTGGCTCAGAGACGTGGGTACGGTATAGCATTGCCACGGAGAGAGCGAAGGGCACTTTTGCCACTGATTTACCCTGTTTTTCGTCCCCAAAGACCCAGCGTTCACCATGACAACCCTACCCTATGTGTGCACGGAGTACCACAGCTCTCTGGAGCATGTTGTTAAGAAAACAAACACATACCAAGACATGTATGTCATGTGGACTTGTATTAATTTTATAATGTTTTGAAGGAAAAATATGCAGGACACTGCGATTCCTCCCTCCCCTTTCCAAACTTTGTTGGTCATCTGGGAGGTCGTCCCTGTGCTGCGTTTTTCTGGGACCTGTTCAAGTCCTGCCCACGGCCGGGTGGGGGAGGTCGGAAGAGGGCAGTACACCCATGGGATGAGTTTTGGACCAGCCTGGAAAGGTGTTGGTGAGGCATCCATGCCCCTGCTGCCTCTTCGTGCAGCGGTTCCTCCTCTGCAGGTTTCCCGTGCAACACCTATGCTCACTGTCATTTTTGCAGACAGTGCAGAGTCTAATTTGGGGTTTTGGTATGGCGTGAATTTACACTATTCACTACACCCACAAGAAGATGCTCCAGGTTTTTACCGCAGCACTATTGTTCACAACACACACACTCAGGCTTGGCTCTCTAGTAAGGGTTCTCCAGTTGTTTACAATCGGCTCAAAAATACTGCCGTGCTCGCAAGATTAGTGACACTGTGTTTTCTGAAGCAATTATCTCTCTGTTGACCTAAATCTAGGTCAAGTGAGGTCTCATTTGGATGTTTTCAAGACAATYATCTGAAAAGAGATTAACAAATTGCATTCCTGAAGTTGAATTTTCTTAATTGGTTTGCAGCCTATTGCAGATCACAAAGCACAGCCTTCCTTCACTCCAGAGGGTGTTATACCAACTCACCAGGTCTTTTTGTAAGGTTCATTAAAAAAATGTTACTGTTTGTATGATGTGATTCGTTTCTGGAAGAGTAACGGCRATTTCACTAAGGCAGAGTGGCTTCCAGTGGGTGATCCAGCTGCAATTCCTGAAAGTGGGTATGTGTCCTGAGCACGCAGGTTGGAATATTGGTGCATATTGAATGGGAATGATGAGTTACACCAAAGGTCTCTTGGTCCTCTGTTGTTGCAGGAGACCAAGGGCCTCCAGCTGTTAGAAGCTCCAGAATGCATTTTCCCAGTCCTACATCCACATTACAAACACAGACCTGCAGTATGGCACAGAGGGGGTTAAGCAGATGCCTAACAGGTGGAAGAAATATCAATGACATTAATGGCAGAATTGCAGGTTTTCAGATATTTTAAAAATTTGCTTCTACAAACTTGTTGTGAGCAATTCTGATCTTAGGTAAGGCCTTAAGACCAGAGGAAACTTCTGTAATCAAGCATGTGCAGAAGACCTAGGATACTTGTTTGTCAGCCCAAATTCAGGTTTGCTTGTGCAGTGCTGCATTTGCAGCCCCAAGCAATTCACATTAGCTTTAGCAAATGCTGCTTATGGTTGAGCKCCACAGAACTAGGCCACATTAATCTCACCTTTCCTCATGTGGGCTTTAAAAAATGGAAATGAAAACAGTTGAGAGAAAATACTGACCTTCTGGGAAAAGGACAGGTTCTGCCTGCTGGTCCCAGAGGGAATATATAACACCAGGATTAGAGTTACTAGGGAGTGGCTTAATGAAGCTGGCTTGCTCTGAGCTGGTTGTGGTTGTACATGTGGGACTAGCACCCGCGTGCCAATAGAGCATGGCAGTCAGTTGTCTTTAGCTTAAGAACTGATCAAATAAAATTACAACAGTGTTTTCATACATTAWTTTTTTTTTTTAATTGGGCTTAAGCAAAGATTTATTGATCCTATATAAAGATGTAGGGAATAATGTATGATAACTTAAGTCTGTTAGAAGGCGAATCATATGAATGATGTTTGCTCATCTGAGCCAGCAGAAACTGGCCTGTAAGAAAAGGATGTCTCTGCAAAGCAGCTGACTGTCGGCTTCTTTGGCTGAAGTCTACCTGAAGGTAGTCTTGCTCAGATATATCATTGCATATATCCTGGCATTTAAACAGGGCCATTMCTGGGCCTGCATCCTTGAGGTAATGCAGCAGCTCTCCTGCTCTCACAGTCACGTCAGGCAATCAACTTCTCAAACTGAATCAGCTCCATTTTAAAGCAGTTTTCACTCTTTAGAAGTGCATACCAGAAGCTCACTGCCATCTGACAGTTAAAGCCTTTTAATTACCCTCATTCATGTATTCATGGCTAATTTTATACCAATCCATTCTTGCATTAGTGTTATCTTTTAATCATCTTGTCTGCTCCACAGCCTTTACTATCTCTAAATATAAAGTAATATTGATAGATCTTTTACCTGCCTTTTTTCCTCCCTTTCCTCCCTATTGATCCCTTGCAGCCCTGCCTTGCTTTGGTGTGCGCTGGCCTCGTCTGCGCCTGGTGCTGCCTGTATCCAAGCAAATGCCACTGCCCTGCAAAAGTGCTCAGCTGGTGTCATTCCCAAAGCCACCACAAAGCACTGGGTCAGCACACCTGAGTGCCTTTTTGCTGGAAAAATCCATACATCTTTCGTCAGTCCCATGAAAACATGGCATAGTTATCTACAGTTACTGTTCTGCTGCAGGTGTTGTCAGATAACCTCCCTGATTATCTGGCAACAACTTTCACAATGGGAAAAGAGGGACCATTTCCATAGCTGGAGAAAGGGATCTAAACTCTTTTCCGTGATGCTGGTTCAGAGAGCTCAGCTGCAATCCTGCCTTGGAGAAGAGCTGTTCCAGTTGGTCTATTGGTCTAGGTATTTAAACCTAGGCATGCTTAAATCACTAGTATAGCTATAATCTCATAATACCTTCCTGCCTTACCAGCACCAATATCTCTCAGGTCTGCATTACCTGCCATTGGTAGAGGTGAGGTCTGCACCTCTATGGTGGGAGTTACTGCCATTATGGCGGTGTTGGACATTTTGGGAATAGCAACACTTGCTGGATGGAAAGGGAAAGAGAAGGAGGAAAATGGGGAATCTGAAAGAGGAACAACTTAGTGCAGGGTGCTATAAATTATTAACAGTCAAGAGGGCAAAGAAAGGTTGCATTCAACAAATGTATTCTTAATTTGGTTTAAAACCTCCATCTATTTACATTACAGTTTATTTCCTAGATTAATCCTGCAGTTTGCTGTTAGCGGGGCTGGCACGTGTGCTGGTATCCTGAAGCAAAAGTACAGCCTGCAGCTTACCTATCTAGCAAACCCTTCAAGTTGCCTGTTGATAGGAGAGAGAGCCCGCCTCYGAGCTCTCGCAGCTACACTGAATCGTTCTGCTCTTGCAGTGAGCCAAATGGTGCAGTCAGGAAATACCACAACACAGAAAAAGGCTATTTAGATAGAAAGGAGAACACATTTTTCTGTATCAAGTATGACTTACCGCATCTATTTTGGTAATGCGTTCTCAATTAAGGTTTATTACAGGAGACGCCTACCCATTTTATGGGACGATATCGGATTAGTTGTTTCTCGAGTGACCATTTCTTTTTCTTGTATAGTTTTAAAAAAAGATTTTATGATTCATGAGAAGTACCAGATTTACAGTGTGGGAGATAGAAATCTGCTGTTCAAAGAGCAGGTGAAAAACGACCTCACTACCAGTGGGGCTTAGGTTTACTATAGAAAGGCCATCTACAGCAGTAAAATGACAGTTGAACCCCTCACTCCCATTGATCCCATTTTTTCTGAGGTTTTCACCTCCACCAACATCTGTTAACCTGGAAAACAGTGGCATTAGGATTTCTTGACTGTCTCATTAATACATTATATTCAGACATGCACCTTCTGGATAACACCCGAGCAATCCCACTTTGTCAGGCTAGACAATTACTGCACACTACCTTCTCACCTGTGGCCAACGGATGTTTAGTTCTAGTTGCTCAAAAGCTTCCCAAGGCCCATAAGGCAGCATCAGTTCCTACATGCCAACACTCGAGCTTATTGAAAAAGATATGGCACTATCTGTGACCAAAACACTCAGCTGCAAGAAGTTAGGGCAGTAGATGAAAGTCCCTGGATCTCCATAGAATATACTTTCAAGTAAGGGAGAATTCCAAGATAAGAAGAGAAGGAAAGGATGGTTTGGAGAAGATGTGCCTGGTTTTGGAGGCTACTCACTAATGGTTATTTAAATACAACAATATTGCAGATTCTAAGGCCATTTATTAATTTTTGTGAAGCTCAGCTGTCCCAAATTTAAAAAGCTTCCAACTTATGCAACCCCTAGAATCAATTTCTTCCAACCCAAACAATGGCAAATCAGTGAATCAAAACAAAATTTTACATGCTCTCAAATGCCTCCCTCACCTGGAGGGAAGTCTTCTGGAAGATCCAAAGGACCTTCTTATTCACTGCCCCAAGCCATCATCATTGGTTGACAATCCTTTGGTCACAGGTCACGGTCTCTCCCCGACTCGTCTCCTCTCAGGCTGTTTGATCCTGTCCTGGTTCAGAAAAGCCATCCCAGCAAACCAGGGATCCATACCCACCTGGCTTCTGCTCCAGCCATCCCCCTTCTTTATACTCTATGAAAGCCAACTGAAGTTAAGCAGGGGGGGCATGTTTTTATTTCTTTAATAAATTAAAGTCAAGACCCTTTACATGAATAAAAGTCACTCCCTGGAGGTTCTTAAACCTTCCAAAAATAGCCCTCAAAACTCAGCCAAAGTGAATGCAGCCACAGTTTCCATGGAAAGCACCATCAGATGGAGGAGGCTGTGCCAGCCAGCACGCACACGATGGCTGTTCAGTCCCCTCCACCCTTCTCACCTCAGCAGATTTTGCAGGGAGACAGGAGGAAGGTAATGGTTGGACTCTGAGATGATGTCATACCCTCCGTTCAGGAGAAGATCACCAAAGSTTTCAAAAAGTCTTTCACAAAATCGCTCACAAGAGGGTATTAAAGAAACTAAGCAGTCATGGGACAAGAAGAAAAGTGCTGTCAGGGATTAAAAATGGGCCAAGAGACAGAAACAGGAGAAAAAGTAAAAATGACTGATTTTAGACAGGCTGGAAGAGAAACAGTTGCAACCCATGCTATAGAATATCATCACCGATGATGATGCAGAAAGAGGTGAACAGTGAGGGGAAGTCTCGGACGGGAGCAAGGTTACCCTGCCTACCAAGCGCCATGCATGGCAACTCTTGGGAAGGGGTACATGAACCGCTTACAGGACATATGGTGCATTTAAAATGAACTATTATAATTCATAAATTAGAGCCCAGCAGACAGATCTATGAAGCCCTTTACTAAATTACCAGTGTCCAAAACTAACCAAACAAAAGATCCTACTGTTTCAAAAGAGAATGCTTTGATATCATTGCGGTGATGGGCACAATAAGGAGAGGGAAACACATCTTCATCTGGTATGAAATGATGCATCTCAACTGGAATTGGTGGTGCAATGCTCCCTTTAGATAACTAACGAGGATCTGACTTTATTTACTGACATAAATATTGAAAATGGAGAGCAGAAAGAATAAGGACATAAGCCAACTGCTAAAAAGAAGGTGGCATCTTAGAAACAGGTTATTCCATAATTTGAGTGTCACTGGGATTTTCAGAAATTTCCTTTGAAACATCTTGGCAAGTCTTGAAAGCAAGATATTAGACTAAGCAGATTGTGGCTTGTTGGACTATAGCAATCCTTATACCAATGGGAGGTCTTCACTAAAGCCTGACATGGTACAGGCTATTGCTAAAGTTAGAACATACAGGATGAATTAATAAAAAATACATATCTTTTTTTTAAGAGAAAAATAAATCCCCCACTTAAAGCTGGTCTTTCTATAAACTGTAGGGTATCCACTCCTCTCAGGTTAGTAAGGTATAGCTGAAAGATCAGGTTAATGGATAGGAATTTTTCTCCTGTATGTGCATATGTTTCTATATGACCATGTGCACACACGAGCATACTCAGTACTCTGTGCAGAGACTAATGGATCTGGTGTGACAGATTCAGCATCTGTGAGTTTCCCAAATTACCACACCTGCAGGAAAAAAAAGGGTTGTTTGAGTCCCTCTGTCCATCCCTGGTGTCGGACTTGTACAAAGCTGTGTTTCACACAGCTCAGATCTTTCAGATGCATCRCTTAAGCTAGCCATGAGTCGGATGAAGTGTGGGGGACACTGAGAGGGAATGTTTTACAGAAATGAAGGGCTTCAGGSAAAGGATTGAAAATGGAAAAAGCCATGATGGACTGTGCTTCTCTAGCTGTCAGATGCAGCTTGGAAGTCAACCAGGATGTCTAGAAAAGCAGTTTTTCATATCCTGGTGACTAAGTTCTTCTTCTTCTTTCTTTTTTTTTCCTCTGAMGGTTTTTAAAGTCTTTTAAACTTCACTTATCCAAAAAAAAAAAAGAGAGTTTTATACACAAAGTTCTGTCTCCGACCAACCGGGGCAAATGTGGAATTGGTGCCAGCATTGAGGGAGCTGCACGCACAGAGAAAGTAAAAAGCTGACCAAAGCATCCCTGGAAATCCATTTTTTTTTTTCAAACTCTGGTTTCTAAGATTATGATTGTTAGTATTTTCTGTTATTAGAGGCCCTAGGCAACAGTGGAACAGCACTGGGCATGGGACTCACAACAGCAATTCCTGCTGTAGACTAAATAGGCGAGGTGAGTGAATAGGAAAAAGGTTGCGACATGCAAGGCAGAGATCAAACTCTGTTAAGTGGCGATGCTGGGAGCTGAACATGTCTCTTGGATCCCACAGCGTTAACCACAACCTCAGTTTCTCTCACCTACACCTTGCGCATTTAAAGGTATCACCATCACTGCAGGCTGCAACCACCCATGGGTCCAAGCCACCTGCCCTTCCCTGCTGCTGGGAAGGAGACACCTGGCGCACAGCCCCACTGAACACCAAACTCTTGTCTAGGTGACTGCGCTGACCGTAAAAGTCTCTGTCTAGTCACCTGGCTTGAAAAATTGCTGTTGCTAGAAAGCAAATCAATGTGGTTTTTTTTTGTTTTCTTCTGGTTGGAAGTTGTTTTTCACCTGATTAGTGACAAACCCACACGTGGTTCCCATGCTCTAGCAACTCCTGGGTTGCTGTATCTGTTGGGGCGTGTTCTCGGGATGTCCTTCTGCTCCCAGCCAGGGATATAAAGATTGGAGCCATCTCAACATCTTTCTGGCTCCTTCTCATCAGCACTGAGAGTTCAGGTCTTTAGAGACCTCTTGGAGTTCATTGTATATTGCCTTTCTTATCAATCTGTTATGTAAATATTCAGTACTTTGTGTAGGATATCGCGATAGCTTTCTCTCTATTTTTTTCTTTAGGACTCTCATTTTTTTTAATGTGGATTTCTAGGAATAGGTGACCTGCAGGGTGCCAGGTTTCCATGTAACACTTATTTTATTTTATGGAATGAAGTGGTTAGGATTCAGCCACGTAGGTGAGAAGAAAGCAGTGTTGTCTGTGTTTGAGCTGAGGTCACCTTCAGGACTTCTGTGCACACCTTCAGTGTGAACGGTTCTGAGAGGGCTCTCTAGTGAGAAGTTAACCGACCATCGTGACGGGACCCAAAGACAGAGACAGTTTAGCAGTGCCCGCATCAGCCAGAGGCTTGCAAAGGACGCAGAAGGAGAGGACAATCAACACAGCAAAGTGTCCCAGCACTTCTCTTTGGGAACAGCTGATCGGCACTTTCTGCTGTTTGGCACCACCAGTCAGGCAACAGTCTCCCTGCTTTTCTTGGAAGAAAACTTGGTTCTTACTGCAAGGGATTTTTGTTATTGCAGTGTTCAGCGACTGGATCATCACTTAGGAGGCTGCCAATAACCTAGGAACAAAAAGACAAACTGTGATTTAGGCAAAAATAATTGAAACCTCATGTCTTTCCAGTGATGCTGGATTTCGTAGGATGCTGAGCTGGTTCGAATTCCTGTATTGGAGAGGCTGTCTCTGGCAAAGTACAAAACGAGAAATGCGAAGAGCAAAATGTATTCAAATTGTAGCTCCTCCTATTTGACCGCTATCTGAATGTGATGTTGCTTTGGGTTTAAGCTTCTGTGTCAGCAACATGTAGGTTTTGATGCACCTGCCCTACCACGCAGAAATTCATGAAGTAAGTTGTTACACAGTGTGCGGCTTGGTATGGTTGTAGAGCATCTGTAACAAGGGCTCTTCAAACCCTCTCTTCCAAGGGAACAGTCTGCAAACAGCTTTTCAAAGTCCCTTTGCAATGTTTGCTTTTTTCCATTGGACTACAGGTAATATTTGGATGATCATAGAATGTTTCCAGGGATGGGGCATCTACAACCTCTCTGGGCAACTTGTACCAGTGTTTCACCACCCTCATAATGAAAAAAAAAAAAGCTTTTTGTACATTATGCTTTTCTTCCTAAAAAAATGTCAAATTCTAATGAGAGGAAATTTAGCCTGTTGGCTGATATGAATTCTTTGTGGGTTTTTTCTGATGAAAATATAAGCAACATGCATATATGTTTACGTACATATGTATATGTATATACGCACCTATAAAAATATACGTAAACATGTATCTAGAAATGCTTCTAGCTACTGCATGAAATGATTTGGATAGCACAGTGACAATTAAATGGCACATGATCTAACAGGGTTGTGAAGTTAATAGTGGGTTTTTCCCACTTTCTGGGTAGAGGAACAGATTGAAAAGATACATAAACAGCTACTGCCTTGTCATGGGGCTGGCAAGTAACACAAGCTTTCAGAGGAGCTTTTAGTTGAGAATCCAGTCCTGGACATCAGCACAGATTGGATAAACACTTTTTTATACTGAACCCATTGAAATCATCATGAGCCATGCGGGCATGCTTTCCAATAGATTCCCTTGAATAAGAAGTTGATAAATAGCTTATATCACACGCTTTACATCACGTGTAGAGACGATTTACTCTGGAACCCACAGAAGTGTGACAGTGGAACTGGCTCAAGGCTTGGAACTGTTAAGCCATCTTGATGTCAGAAAACCAGATTGTTTTTACTGAACCAGACATACTAAGCAAAGCTCTTTACATTGCTTTCCTGCAGCTGCAGCCAGTCTGTATGCTTGTGCAGTAAGTGCACTGTCATCATCCACCCTCATAGGTGGCAAAGAATAGGAGCAGGCCAGACAAGCAGCCAGGTGTCAATCTCTTCTGGATCTATCTCATCTCTAAACATATATAGTGTCATTGACCATTGGACAATTCAGATCTGCACTCAGTGGACCTGTTCATTGTTCACAGTGTGGTCAAAGGGTTGTGGTCTGTCTGCAGCAGGAGTCCACAGCTCCGTGGCTTGCTGACGGCAGACTAAGGATAAGCTTTTTCTATAAGAGACTGCTCACTCTTTTCTCCTTTGAAAATTCTTGAGCAAATACAGTGTCTTTCTCCATGCTGTCCTGATGAAGTTGAGCACATCCAGTTCTGGTCCATCATCTAAGACATCAATAAGTTGTAGACAATCCAAGATCAAACAGCCTAAGTCCTGGGCTATCCATGATCCTCATCATTTCAAACACTTTTGCAGCATCCATCTAGGACAACTTTGGGGTTCCTCAAAGTAATATTTTAATAGTTTTACAGCTGAAGCAAAGATAGGGATAAGCTTTGCATACCATCATTTATTTCTAAAGAACAAACATAATGTTTGCAATATTTTCAGGGCTGTGGCTTTTGTAAAGACTAAGTCAAATTTTATTCAAATGGCAGGAGTTTCTTCCCCAATAAAAGCCAATTCTGTGCACAGAAAGTGGTATTTGTYAAAGTTCAGTTTCAGTCCTGTTGTGTTGATGCAGTAGAGAAGTCTTTTTCATGTACTTCAGTAGAGTACAGTAACATCATCCAGACCATAATGAGCAACTAGACTGGTTATTGAAAGTCACGGACATTATTTTCAGAAAAACTATGTGGCGTCTGATATGAATGCTTTAGGGCAAGCATTTAAAATGGTAAATTATTGTGTATAATATGKGCTGTGAGGTCTCTGCTGCCTGCCAGCAGCATTACTTGGTGAGACACACTCTGTACAGCAAAAGTATAAAACATCTTTGTCCATCAGAATAAATACTTTTTCAATGGTGACATAGTTACTGGATATGCCTATCACCATGGCTTCATCTGGCCTCCTTAAGGTCATGCAGAGATGAGTATGAAAATAGTACGAAATTGTATTAAAATAATATGAAAAGCCTTGTTCCTCCCTCTGATTACTGGTGAAACCCATTTCTAAACTGGATCCGGTTACTTCAGTACCATTGTTCCAGGCTCATTTTCTTAAGCTCTTGCGCTACAGGTGTTTCTCACCACAGTGGCAAACATAATTTCTGTTGTCCTTCTGTCATACTAGGTCAAATAGTTATTCTCTGCACAAGGTCTTTTGTATAGCAAAGTTTTACTGGCATGGTTTCTTGTAAGAGTTGTAATACACTTCGGTGGCATTGAATTTGTGTGTCTGTCAATTATTTGCACRTGTTAATACCTGAAGCTGGTCTCTGCATTGGATGGGGTATCAGTATATGGAGTATAAATTTTGTCAGGTATTAAAGCTAAATAAAAATTCAAATTTATGTGTAGATAGACAAGCACAGGAAGTTTGTTCTGCAGGCAGCTCAGGAATGTGGTTCTGCAGTGGCTCTARACATTGCAGATAAAATGACTGGGATAGTATAGACACTGTAGACAACTGTCCAGCTTTTTTTCTGTAGCCCATGACTGTCCTCCTGATGTAAAAGAAGCATCCACAATACTGCATACCACACCACATGATGGGTTTGCTACTGCATCTAGGYTTACTCAAAACAGTTCCCCTTGGCCCAGTAACTTTTGATATCTGTTGTGGAAGCAGAGACTTCTGCTGAGATTTAGCCAAATGCCCTGTTCTTCCATAGCGGTTTGCACTGAGCTTTCTTGATTGAAACAGCCACATCATTTGCATTGTGCCCTCATGGATTCATAAGGGCTGCATCTTTTCCCTTGCTAGTTAGCAATTCATAGAGCATATGGATGTGTGTTTGTGTTACTGTAATTCTCCATTAATCATTATTATAAACAACATCATTGCTGGCTTAGTGTACTCTGGGTTATCACTTGCATGCTTATTACAGCCAACTTAGTCTCATCAGTGATGGTTAAAAGCTTCTGCCAGATCTGGATCAAGTGGGAATACACTCGAATCCTTTCCATCTGCCATGCTCTGACTGACATGCAATGATGTGCTATTTTAAAGAAGCAGCACAGTTTTTGTTGACTCACTTGGCTATTTTCCATGCTGCTGAAATTCAGTGTTCACCTATCACATTTATTTTAGGCATAAAAAATTCTTAAAAAGTWAGAGTGTGTTATTGTGTTTGTCACTGGCAAAGAGGAGTGCCTAGGATGCAGACCTGCCTGCAGATCCACTGTGGTTATGCACAGTGTTTCTTCAAAAGCTTATTGCTCCTAATAGCAATTGTAGTTTTCAGACAATGTAGTCCTGGCAGTAAAAGGAACCACAGACTCCCCCGAGGCTCTACAGGGATACGTTAGGTGATTCAGAGTCACCAGAGATATCTGCATCACTGATTTGTCTATGCAGTGACTAGAAACCAAGAGCATGGAGTTTAGGAGTGTGTCCCCAGGAAGGACCAGCCTGCACAATGCATGGCCATACCTGCAGCGAGCCGCTGGGTGTCATTGCCAAAGGTACCGGAGGGCTGGCTCCTGTTTTCTCTTTTACCTCCTACCTTACCCCCAACGTTTGTGCTGCTCCCTCTGCCGTCACCCATCTCACCCACACCACTCCCTCTCCAGCCACTGTCGCAGCTTTACTAGCCGATTTCATTTCAGATTCCTCTTTTCCCTTTCCAGCACATAAGCAACTACGCAATATCTAACTACCAGCCTCAGTACTGATGCATGGGYTTTTCTATACCAATGGAAGTGTTTTTCTATACTGTACCTGTGTGGACGTAATCACGCAGGCCAGCAGCCATATGAGACTCCTTGGGAGTCGAAAGTCTAACAGACTAAGCCCTGGTTTGCTGATCCCTGTACCAGCGAATGCATGCATTTTAAGAGGAACATAAACAGAGCTTGTCCTGGCTATAGGGCAGCCAGGGAGATGCAGCTGAATTTGCAAGACAGTCGTCCTTCTTGGTAGATGCCTGGGCTAGCAGCCAGAGGACTCAGGTTTAATTTACAGTTAAGTCATCTATGTTTATTTCTCAGAAAATACATATTTAAAAAATTCTGAAATTAAAACATGGCTAAAATTCTCTACAGTAAACAGAGGTCTTTAAAGGAAAGAATGGCTGCCAGCTTTGCTTTTTGTTCAAGCTGTAACAGATTTGAAGTTTATTTTATACCCAAGGCTTAAAACGATGCTTGAGACAGTTCTTCAAAAGGAGCTGCACATCTGTGGAAGCACTCGCTGAATACTTCAGATAATGCTAAATTTGGATTGGATGCCCCAGAGATCAAGTCAAAGAGAGAAGTGATTGTTTTGCTTTTGATATCTACACCCAACCCCCCTTAAAATGGGTGACATTTCAGCTGCAGGCACATTATCAGTAGCCTGAGATCAGAATAGCTGTCAAGTACTTTCAATTTGGAATAAAAAACAAACAAGCAATAGAGGTCATGAGTTAAAAATGTAGGACATGCTGTTAAGGTTCTCAGACCTCGTTGTTCTCCCACAGAGAGGAAGCTGTAATATCTCTCCATATAATTTGTGTGCCATGGTGGTGAAGGAAGCTCTAACACAGACCAACCACTATTAYGGAGAATGCTTCTCCTGTTTAACTACTTGAAAATGAAACTCTGTAGGACAGGGAGGTTAACAGGACAGACTGATTTTTCTCAGGGTTCTCATGTTTATGTCTTCAGCAGAGCCTGAGTGAAACCAGTGTGTCCCCACCTTCACAAGATGGGAACAAAATGGCTTCATGCTGACTCTGTTGAGTCTCCTGTGTCATGCAGTGCAGGACATCCTGGTGCAGCAGAGCAAATTGCGTTTTGCAGTTTAGGGGTCTAGATTTTCTTTTCAAAACTCCAGAGGTCTTAGGCAATAAAGTGAGTCAAATTTACTGCACTTTGCCTTAATGATAATTTCTTCTCAAAGAGGCTTTTGTTAGGAATGACAGAGGGTTTTGTTAGTGCTGAAATGTCTTGTGGAGACGGAGCCCCTCCACCAGAGTTTGGCTGAATGAAGAGTCCATGAAGTCTTCTGCTCATCTTAATCCCCCAGTGTTATTCTGTAGATGAGTCCTGAGGATTTACATCTCCTAAAGCATGACTGGTGTTCCAACACTACCTTCTGACCTAACAAATCTCAGTCCTCACACTCTGAGCTCCTTTCTTTGGGGGTCCTGGAAGACTGCAGGTGTTCATATCCCATCCCGCTGCCTTCTAAACACTCAGAATCACTTTCTTTTTTTTTTTTTTTTTTACACACCTATCTATCTTACTCCTCCTGATCTCAGTGTTAGGAATCAAGGGATATGGTAACCTATTCCAAGCAGCCCTTGCAGGTGTTGTCTTCAATGTGAGAAATCCCTTCCCTGTCTTTCAGTGGACAAACTTCACCCTGTCAAGAAGTGTTTCAGGACTGCCTTTTGTATAATTCCCTATTCTGTCAGCCAAGCAAGACTTAGCAGATCTTCGTGAAAATSATTTCCTTCTGTTCACAAGCTATGAATGAAGATACATCTCAAGCCCCCACAGATCCTGCACAGGTCTTACACGTTTCCATCACAGTCTTTTAAGGTGTATCAGACAAGAAACACCAAGTACCACTAGCAGTGTGAAAACTTGCCATAGCCTGCCAAAAGTGAGCTGATTGTCCAAAYGTCCCAAACACATATACAACTCACTGCAGGTGGACTCCAATGAGCTTCTCAATTCTGTGAGGTCCTGAAGGGAGCTAAGGACTAGTCAGCACACTTTAGCCTGCTGTAGAGTCTAGAAGAGCTTTGGTGACCTGAGGTTTGTAGTGGAGATCACTGAGCCCAGTTCAGAGTTCACTGCGTATTCTTTCCATATCCTTTCCCTGGCTCCCAGGGAAAGTGGAGGAGTGGTTTGCTTTCTCTTAAAGCCCTTTATTCCACCAGTCCTCTGTGCATATGCAATAGTTTACAGAAGCATGTTTGAGGAGGCCTGCCAGCTAGGGTAGGTGAGCAGTAGCAGTGTCTTCTCTGGGATGGAGAGTGTGTAGGGAGCTCCCTCTATTGATTTTCCAGGTCTTAGGAGAAAGGTTGGGTTCTCCATGTCCTTCACTGGGGAGAAGCATGAAGCTTTGTGTGAATTCCCTGCTAACGGTATTCACTCAGCCTAATGGCATTGGGATGCACTCATACCACCTGATTATTGACATCTTGAAGTCAGGTGTCTAATCTAGTTTCTTGGCCTCAGTGGAGAGAAATGGGTATCTCCAGGTTGATTCATTCAAGCTGTCTTAGGCATTTATCTTACAATAAGTTGCCCTTGGAAGGTGACCATCACTCTGTATTGGTTGAAGGCTGGATGTTGAGTTTTTAGACAGTCAGATAAGGTGGAGCCCACAGCAGATAACTTTTTCTGACTGACCTCTTAAGAAAGAGTATTTCTTGACTTTTTGTTTTCYTTCTTTTCTTTTTCTCTAACATGAAAGAATATCTACTTGCATAACAGACTGTGATAATTTAAGGACTACGCAGTCAATATGTTCAAATGTTTATTTAGAAGCTATGGTCCTGCTCAGTTTAGTTGTCAGCCTCGCTCATTAAACTACAGTATGTTTCATTTCTCTTAGTCTTCCTGTATTTTTGCTATAAACTGTTTAAGAGTTTTAGGATTCTGCTTATCACCTCTGTTTGCAGGGTCTATCACTCACCTGGAAATGTAAAAACTATACTGTTAGCCCACAACTTTAGATGTCAACTCTGAGTCAAATACGTTTTTTCTGGATACAGGTCAGGGAGAAAGACATTCATTACCTTGCAAGTATAAAAAGAGAAGGTAAAAAGAGTATGCGGTGCTCAGAAACTATGGCAATAGGCAACCAGGTAAGTGCTTGTGGAGAGAAAGAAATGAAACATTTGCTATGACAATGGAGCAACTGCTGCTGTACTGCAATAGCAAAACAAATAACAAATATTCCATTAAAGGATGAGTTATTATTACTGATTGACATACCATAAAAAAGATGCAGCTGCTTGAGAGAATTAAGTTGTGCCTGATGCTGCGAGACACAACATCTCACAGGCAACAGGGAATATTCCCTATAGTAGGGAATATCTTCCCTATAGTAGGGAATATTAGGGAATAGAGAGAAAGCACCCCCTTGCATGGAGTTGGAGGCCACATCTTAGCGGGGATGAGTGAGGAGGGGTGGGAGATGCTTTGATTTTGAAGTGTGCTTTCCTCTCCTGCTCACCGCAATCCCGGTGAAGGATGCCATCCTGCTTTTCCGGCGGGTGCTCTCCAAAGCCTTCCCTGTTTGTCAGGGCTGTTGGGGAGGGCACAGGCTTTGTTTGATTTACCGGTCGGCAGCCCTGTGTTTATGATGGGAGTCTTGGCTTACAGGGAAAGTAGGTGGTGACCRGTGGAAGTCACTGTGGTTTTCCGAGACATTCTTCCACATTTAATAAACACAGCATTCAAACAACAGCTGATGCTCAGACAGTGAATAGCTGGGTTACATYAGGACCCTTGTATCAGGGCCCTGAGGGCACCCACAGCCCTGACCGCCCCTGCCCCGCCGCTGGGGCTCCCCCCACCCTGCCCAGGACCCCAGATCAGTCCCTGGGGCCTCAATCTCTGCCCCTGCGGTACCGCAGCAGGGCCGGCCTCCAGCTCCCCACAGCCCTGCCCTGCCCAGCCACGGCCCCGCTGAGCCGGGCGCGCCGCCAGCCCGCCCTGAGGGGTTGGCGGCGGGGCAGGGGCTTTGGCCGTGCCGGGCGTCAGGCGGGCGGCGGGCGCAGGCCGCGGGCCGGGGCGGCAGCAGCCCGAGCACCCGCTAGGTGTCCCTCGCCGTGTGCGCAAGATGGCTGCGCGGAGCGGCGGGCGGCGGGGCCGGGCTGCGGGGAGCGCCATAGCCCTGCCGGCGTTGGTGGGCTGGGCCGCTCACCAGAAGGCTTGTGCTCATTTTGTTTCTAGCCGTGGATCAAACTTAAGAGCAGTTTTTCTAACTTCGGGCTGTTCATACAAAATGAAGCTTTGATCCGAACTACCCTGATTTTACTTTGCTCAAACCCAAACCAACTGTCATTCTGGTTATTTTTATATGAAACCAGGGCGATGCCTCTCCTTCCTCCCCCCTGACTCTTGGGATCCGGCTGGGTGGGACCCAGATGCAAACCACTGCTGGTTGTGGATTTCGGACCCAAACCCACAGAGCCAGGCTTAGCAAAACCAAACCCGCGCCTCCCGGTGCCCGCCCTCGCCCAGCACCCCGAGGGGCAGGGGCGGCTGTGGGGCTCGGGGAGCCACCGCGTTTGGGTAGGCGTCGGGGCAGCCAGTGGCCGCTCCCGCCRGCGGACGGCGAGGCCTGCGGCTGAAGCCTGGCGTTTCTCTCGCTATGTCGCAAAGTTTTCAGCAGGGAATTAGTGGTTTCGCTGGCCTTTTGATAGTCATCATTGTTTTAAGCTATGGAAGTGGTTTTCCAAGATGATCCCTGAAACAGAGTGAAGAACTATTTTACTTTTAAATACAACAAATAACTGATCATGCATAAAAATGTCAGACCTGATTAAGAATTGGAAGTAGACTTTCTGAAGAGTGTTTCAGATCATAATTTACCACCATTTTTCATGTGCATGGTCACGGATTCCTTCTGTGACTTGCCTTATGCTAACTAGCTTCACCCACGGTACAAACGTGCGACTCATCCTTCAGACTGCCTTTATAGTAAACACAGTGCACGCTCATGTAGTAGTCCAGCTACGATAGTCAATAAATGTTGCTCTTTTGCAGCAGGGGGAAAGCCAGCTGATGTAGACAGACCATGTGTGTTCACTCCAAACAGACGCTAAGGAGGACGTTCAGATGCAGTTGCTAAATGCTGCACTTTTTTGGAAACAAAGCATAAGATTTTAAAATGAAAGGTATGGGTAGGTTGCAAACAAGGCTTTCAGAAAAGCAGTCTAGGGCACTCTTTGAGCCACTGGTAATGTTTCTCAGTTCTGAAATATTGGGGGACTGAAAAGAGTGAAAAAAATCCTGATACTATTCTGCCATCATTTAAAAAAATCTGAAGATAATGACTTGTTAAATGTGGCTACATAAAGACCAGCCAGCTTCACATATGTTTTGGGCAGATTATGGAACTGTGGAAACGAGTAAGTCAATGAATGCTCAAGAATACTAAAGGAGGGCAGTCTCATTCAATGGCAATGCTTACGCAACTTGATTTTCTTTTCCTTTTTACTAATGAGATTATGAGTCATCTAAAATTTAGTTATGTAGTTTCATTCATCTGGTTCAGATCTAAGTACCCAGCCTTCTTTGGCAGATCATAGAGAGACATATGTGGAAAGCAGTCATTCTCATATTAAGAAGGATCTGTAGAGTAGGTGGGATGAGTTGCTCTTTGGAGACACTGGTCCTCTATGAGTAGGACTATAGAGGCAGTCTGGGCTAGAAGTCCGGCTCCTAGATGGATACAGCCAAATGAGGTGGATCCTTTCCAAAGCATATACACATAAAATTACAGGTACTGCAGAGGTATGACAGCTCAGATTTTAAAAAGAACAGCCACATATTCAAGAGCAAAATTAGACATTTTAGAACTTTAATAATGAGAATTAAAGGTGTTGATGGGACCTCAGCCCTTGACAATCCTGACAATGGTTTTATTAAGACTGGATGTTCTTCTAAAAGCCAAGCTCCAGTTCAACTCAACATGGAAGAGGAATGAATTCCTGAAGACTTTATGCTAGGAAAGAAGGTAGATGGCAGACTCTTCTGCCCCTGAAGTCCATCAGTCTAACAATACTTCTCCCTTTGCTGCCTGATATAGCAAGAAAGATTATATAGCAAGAAAAATAATAAAACTGGACTGGGATGATAACTTGAACTGAAATGAGTGAAAAAGAGCCTGTCTTTGGCTGAGGATGTAATTAAAAATCATAATAAGAATTCTCCAAGTAACAAGTACCAGTACCAAGTTCTCCAAGATCCAAAAAAGTACATTGTCATCTAGGATATAACTTTGGCAGAGTTTAGGCACCCAACATCAAGATGCAAAAAAACCCTCTTCCTAAACCTCCTGAAACACAGCAGCCACATTAAAACACCCCCAAAAAAGGCCAGGGGAAGAGATCCCAATTTGCATAGGAGCCTAAAGCTTAAAGTCCTCATCCTACATTTAATGCAGARCGATAAAGAAAAAGGTGGGAAAGAGAAAGTGAAAAAGAAAGAGAGAGGTAGAATGGGCATATGTGCTTGCGTACTCCTTAGAGTCATAAGAAAGCTTTTCCAGCTCTCAGAGATGACAGATGAAAGAGGAGAATGTTTGGATTCATTCTTGTTTTTATTTCTTAATCTATGATAATAGCCTGCTTTTCCATCTGATGAGGACTTTCCCATAAAAATTTATGGCTGAATACAGGCACGGATATACCCAGTCACAGTTATTTAACTCAGAAACACCGCTCTTGGAGGCCAGATGTGCATTCGAGAGCACCATCAGAGAGACTTAGGATTTCCATTAGGGATTACTGTGTTTCTATTTCCTGCTAAACTAATATCTGTGAAGCTCTACCTGAAAACACATCCCTGTCCTTGTGTTTTATACAGCAGGAGTTCACTGGTGCAGCATSGGCTTGGGAAATTTGCATATGGTCAGAAGTTGAGATATTTTTCTGTATTTCATAAAATTCTACAGCAAGTCAGAGCACATATGCTACAGCAAAATTTGTGAAAGTCCTCCTTGGACAACAAATGGGGTGCATGTATTTTAAACCATCTCTGGTTTAAAATCGTAGGTGAGGCATGAGATAGCTGCTTTTCCCTTTTTGACTGCATTTGCAGAAGTCATCTGGCAGAATATTCATCAGGTTACTGTAAGAAGTCCCGTGAGAACAAAGTGACATGTTTCTATTGCTGCATTGCATCGTGTGTTGTGTCATTCCCATGTCATCATGTTATCTCGTATAGTTTTGGTGCCTGATGTCCACAYTGAGAAGGGAAATGCCACTGTGCCCAGCATGTTCCTTCCTGGAAGAGTAGAGGAGGAAAGGTGGTGGTGGCAGGGAGGCAGGGAAAGCAAATACAGATATCTGCACAGGGCTTTTCAATCACTAGGAAAAAGTACCGTGAGTGAAGATTTCTCACAGGCAGAGACTGTCTTATGGAGATGCTGGAGGGAAAGTGCTAGGACACAGCTGACCTTGGAGACATTCCTAATTGCAACCCTTAGTGAGTTTTCCAGGTGTCAGGAGGTTCATTGCTGTCTTAAAAATGAGAAAACCAAAAAGTGCAAACAGAGGAGTTCAAAACAGAAAGAGCAAACCTCCTGCTAGGCTGAGCGGCTGGGGCTTGAGCGGCTCTTTTGCTCTGCCTGCGCAGAGAAGAGCAAGTGAACGAAGCTGCTGATGGAGTGCCTGGTTTTGGCTGGGCTACAAAAGCCATTAAAATGGMAGAGCCAAGATAGTGACAATATTTTGGCATGACTTTCCAGTGGTCAAAGTGACCCTATATATCATTTTATCTATTTATTTTTCTATATGTATACAGTCACCTCAATGACTTGGCGTGCTTTCTAGTCACGCCAGCCAAACCAGACCTTTTCTATTTGGCTCTACCTTCAAACTTTCTGGCATGTCGACTTCTACCAGGAAAGTTGGCTAGCAGAGGAGCCTCTGGTCTCAGCTGGGGTGTAGCTGTCTTTTTTTGCTGCAGTCATCAGGGCACAGAAGGGAGATAAGATAGATAAGAGATAAAAAGAGTAAAGATGATTAGAAAGAGAGCTAAGCAGGAAACACTAGAGTAGGTGTTACTTTTTAAACCAAGTAGAGTGTGAAGTTTTTAAAAATAACAGCATAAAACCACATATAGTTTAAAGCTGTCTAATAAAACCAGTTACTAGAACAGTCTCATCTGAAAACACCTGCTTGCTTTAGCTTAGGAATATTTAAAACAAGTATTTGTCACCTTCACATCCTTTGCAGAAGTGTGCAAGCATGGGGTTATCAGTCAATTTCTCCTGAACTACAAATGTATCTTAGTGTTTGGAAAAAGAAAGAATTAAAAAAAAATTCCACTAACTATCAGAAGTAGGAAGATGCATGAGCCACGAAGTATAAGAACCTGCAGGGATCCACTTTCAGCTTCACAAATGGCTAGTACTACATTATGGGTGTAATATTTAATGCTTGCTGTTTGCCTGTGTACTCACCACCTAAGGACACAGCAGTTACAAGCTATACAGTGCTTTAGTGAAGCATCATCTTAGAGCCTGCATAAAAATCAGAAACAGACATGGTCCAGAGACATCCAAAGGGAAGCAATGCTTTTTGAGGACTGGAAAGTAGAAATGTCAGAGGGGCTTAGTAGTTCCTATCTTGTTGACAAAGATACCTTTCATGACCAAGAGAGCATGTTTGAAGAAACTACTGCATGAGGAAAGGGAGTGGAAAATGTTATGTCAGCAACTCATGTTTCATCTTTAATGACATTTTACACTGACATGGGGATGGTGCTGTCAGTCTGATCTCAGGGAAATGTCTTGAATGATCTTGTGAAATAGGGAACTTGATTTCCTGAAGCAAGGAGCAATGAGATCCTATGGTGGTTAGCTGGCGAAAAAAATGTGAGTATGCAGCTCCTCACTAGCAGGCTGGGGTCCTGAACATGTAACTTACTGTATTCTTCTGGATCTGCTGCTTACAGGCAAGATCCCATGCACAGTTGTTATAGGAATAATTCTTTGAGTGAGCTGCCCATTATTACCATTGCCATATTATTAACGCACTAGAAGGAGCTGACTGCAGTCAGGACTACTGTCCYGTGGTGGAGGGCTGTTGTCACATACTTCATGCTCTGGAAAGGCTACACTTTAAAACCATGTTTAATGGAGTATATAACAACAACAACAACAAAGAGGTGATAAGGATAACAGTGCTAGAAATTCACAGGTCTAAGGCCTTTTAAAAGTTAAGCAATTAGAGGTATGGGCAAGTGTTAGTGGAGCTCAAAACCCACACTTTCATTTGGGAGGAACAGGATATACTGTACCACTCTGCTGAATCTTCTAGTGAGTCAATAAATTTTTAATATCCATAATAGCTTATATTTTATATCAATCATTTAATATCTGTGACATCAAAGATAGTCTTCAGATAGCTGTGAAAAATTGTTTTAATACATGGCAGAAATGACCATGCGTTTGCACTGACTTAAGATTTTAAGCAAATGTTTCGTACATTTATACGCAACACTAAACAACTACATAAAGAAATTCATCAGGATGCACACAACCTGAAGGCAAACAAGGGCTATCTGTTGTTGATTTGTGAGTGATTCAATGCAACACCTGAGTCACAGAATCACAGAAATATTTTCTGGAAGAGACCACTGGCAGTCGTCTAGTTCAACTTTGCCTTGGAACTGGACTATTATTTACACCAGGTCAGATTGCAGAGAACTATCTTCCAATGTGAACTAAAAGAACAAAATGCTGGTATGACATTCTGGTGGTGTCCAGTTATCCGAAGACAGAGTATTAGTTTCACACTGATGTTGTGAGATGCAGGTATATAATTATTATATATGATGTAAATTAAATTGTAGGTCTGATTGCAGTACAGGAAAGATAAATGCTTTGCTCCACCTCTGGGCTGTGAATAGAAAATATGCATCCTGGCATATTCTTTAACCTTTTTTAAGTGTCATGAGTTGTTAGGCCTTCCATAAAAGTATTGCTAGTATTTTTTTATCATCTTCATCATTCCCTGATTGTACCTAAAAGTATGCAAATAGAGTACATTGATATAAAATCTCCCAAATACCTGCTTTGCCAACACAAAATGTACCCTGTTATCATTCAACGTGGCATAAGATTTGGACACCACCCAGGTAAGGAGCACAGATAATGCTGCTTGGCTGAGCTGTGGGTGCTGTCTGTCCCCATGCATGCTTACAGTCTGGGCAAATAGAAGGGAAAAATGTCAGCTTAAACTTCAGCAGGTATTTTAGCTCAGCAGATGCATGGTGACTTATAAAACAGTTCTGTGTTTCTTATCCCTTGAAAGACATGGGCTGATAAAGCTGGCAATTACTATGAGATACTCATCTAGTAAACCTTGGCATCTCATTTATCACGTGTGTAAGCTGAACAGTGAATAGCAGGCTGTGAGGACAATTTCTTAACTCCTTTAATGCTGGCCTTTGCCACAACATCTGTGCTGCCACCAGTATTCCAGTGAGGAGAGACACAGAGCAGAATTGTGGTTCTGTGCCACCCGTCCTGCCCCCTACGCAGTACTGAAGTAGTTAACTCTTCRTTTTGCTGATCTCCTCCTCCCCTTCACTGTTGAGTCCTTCTCACACTATGCCAAAACTGTGAGAACTGGCACGGCATGAACCTCACTGAGGGATCTGGCTCTTGCACGTACAAATGCTACAGCTGTGTTTGAGTTTGTATTTGCTAGCAAGACGGCCATAAGACAGATGTTTGGGAGGACTGTCCATCGCTGGGTTACAGAAAAAGAGAGCGAGTATGTTCATTTGGACCATGGCCGCAATTTACATTCAGAGTCCTTCAGTATACTCCGCTGTCCATCACAAGGCTCCAACGGAGCCAAAATATTTCCTTTCACCTCTTTGTTGCTTGATTTGCAGTAAATATTGGAGCTCTTCGTTTCCTCCGTAACTGGCTGGCAGATTAGGTAGGGAGGAATGATGCAGGCAGCAGATGTCCAAGCACCTGCTGCAAGGTCTTGACTCTCAGCATGGCACTACAAGAGCTGAGAGTTTGCAAATGTGATAATGTGTGCTCAGGGGACACCATCCAGTGCTGTCACTCTTGCTGGACTGTAACAGCATCTTTGAGCTCCTCTGACCGGCGGGCAGGGGTGAGATGATGAGCACTGGACTCAACCTTGAAGTATTGAACATGTCAGGAGCTGTAGCTCCTTTGAGTGACCTCCACTGGCTGCAAACCTGAGAGCTCTTCAACGTGGTCAAGCCAAGAATATGGCCAACCTGGAGAATTCATGGAGAAAAATAAAGGAACTAGTTCTCTAACCCACTACTATTAGAATAAAATGAACTGCATCTGTTTAAACCACCTGTAGATCTAGCCCATAATTTTCAGGATCGCAGCATCCTGTTACAGCAAACCACTCTGAAGATGGTTCAGATATAGTGTCAAACAGTGACTGTAACCAAAGTCAGAATGTTTATTACCAGTTAATTTGTACACATGCCTGTGGCTCTTATTGTTGGAAGCAGCCTCCCTGTGTGAATGTGAAATGCTGCTATTTCTGCTGCAAAAAGTACATTTTTCCTGCAGCAGACTAACTCATCTTGGAAGTGCTGCTCAGCGGTTTCTTGAACGTCCTTTTTTTGTGTGTAGGAACTTCTGGCATAGTGTGGGAGACAATGTAGCTGTATGGCACCTGCATCCACTTTGTTGTACCTGTAGGATGGGGGATTAAATGCAGTCTGGGTGCAAGCAAAGGAAATTCTGCTGCTACGAGAAAATGTCCCTATTGCGTACAGGTCTTGTTCTCCTCCCACAGAACGAAGATGGGGAACTGACTTCATGGTATTATTTGAAACCATCAGGAAGAAGTAAATAACTGGTCTGCAATCCCCAGACACATTCTAGCGGTAGATTTTTAAGGCTATTTGAGCATTTTGAACTACATTGTTTCCCCCTGAGCTGAAAAATTCTTCCCTGCCATTCTGCACCTTCTATTGATCATGGTTCAAGGATCAAAGTAAAGTGCATTTTGTGAGAAGCAAAGGTTAAAGTCATTCGCAAAGTTTCTTGACTCTGCTGGGAGTTCAGGGGCAAGCATTTGGGCAGCAAATACAGGCTAGAGTCCTCGTGTCCTGCTGTCTGTCCGTCCTCTGGCATCTGTTCTGAAAATCTTTTTGCTTTTGCAAGGGCTGCATATAAAACCCAGCACAGGATCGCAAAAACATGGAAGAAGTCACCGCCCTGGTGTCAAACCCACAGACCTGTTTATCAGTATGGTATTTTTCCAACATTCACAAATGAAGCAGTTATCCCTCTTCCCTTGTTAATGGCGGGAGGATTTTATCCCTCGGGTTTAATTAAGCACCAAAAGTCATGGCTTTATTTCTTGATAAGCCTTTCCAGGGTGCCCGTTGCTGTAGCATCTGAGGCCACTCAAGCCGTGACCCTGCCGCATTCCTTGGGAGGCAGGGAAAGGTCTCCGGGGTTTATCGCTGCCGCCTGGGAGTTCACCCATCGCTAACTGAAATAGCGCTAAATGTGCAACCTGCCGATCCCAGAGTCACCACTGACTGTGGAGGTGGGGTGATTATAACAATATTTGACTTGCTATGATATGAGACACTGTACTTAGAAAACAGTTTGAGGGAGACTGGATGGAAGAGACAATAAGGCAGAAGCTGTTAATCCCTTAACATGTGCACGATAATTGGTATAAAAGCTTACTCACCTGAATGTACTTGAGATAGAGAATAAATGTGAAAAGAGTGCTGKTTTTTTGTAAGACCACTGTCAGTATTTTAAAAGGTTCTAATAAAAGCAAGATCCTGAAAATGTCATGTGAAGTTCAAATCTAAAACTTTCATCTTTTCTGGGTTTTCCCATTTCTGACAACAGCAAAAAATTTGTAGCTTAGGAAAACTCCCAGGAGAGGAAATATTATTTATAGCAGTGTCTTTTCTTTTTCTTCACAATACCATGTTACTGGTAAGCACATACTTAGAAATTAATTGAAAAATAATAATAACAAAAAATTAGAAGAACTTTTCACCTCTGTGAATACCTTTTTCTTTTCCCTTACCAGTGCTGCATATGGAACGGGGAAGCAGGTGTCATAAATCCACAAAATAATTATTCCCATTTTCTGTATTACATTTTATTTATATTCCCTGGCTGTTATTTTATGTTAAACCTGCAAGTCCTCTTGTTAGATTTTAGTTTCCACCCCAGCGAATGAGCACATARCACATAACCACTGTTGCCGCAGAGGTTTCTTTTCCAAAGCTTAATTACTGTCTGGTTATGTTCATGAGAGTTTTAAATATTTCTGAGGGGCCTTGGTAACTGTAAATTTTTGCCACAAAGTTGCTTTTTGATTGGAAATACTGGTCTATTAGGCACAAAATCATCAGATGTTTTGCCATTAAAGGTTAAATTGACTTTCATATAAAACCTAATAAGGTTTTGACCTTTTAGGTCCAGGTAAGCTGTCCCTCTCTGTCACGTACCTGGGGAAAAGGAACTTCAGACTTTCATGATGTTCATCTCAGATTGGAGAGTTTGAAAGGAGAGAAATTTTGATCTATGACAGAACCTGTTGCTTTCAGTAGTGAGGACCTGTTCTCAGCGATGTCCTGGGTACCTACCAGACATAAAGAGGGAGATGTTAACTGCCATAAGGAGCAAGTAGTCAAGAGGTGATGGAAGAGATCAGAGGGAATAAAAGCAGCTAGAGGCATTTTCTGTACAAATCTGTAGGCAGCCTCATAAAATGTGTCTGAATAGATAGTTCAGCAGAATATAGCAGAGCCTTGCAGATAAGCTCAGAGAAGCCCAACCATGGATTTCTCTTTTCTCTCCTACATTTTAGATAGCAGTGTGGCATTCCCATGGTTTTTTTTTTACACCATCAGACCTGGTACTGCTTGCTTCAGACAAGCTCTCTCAGCCAGGGTGAGAGGCTGCAGACCGTAATGGCACACAGGCTGTCCGGCCATGCCGAGCAAAGGAGAGTAGAGCAGAGGCACCCAAGTTAGCACTCATCAGCACCGATACGTGCAGTTGTCTTAAGTGTGGGCCTGGAAATAATATTGCTGTGTTAGCCTGCCTCCACACCACTGCTAAAGAGGATTACCTTTGGTCATGCTATACTGCTTCCACCTCTGGACGAACGTATTTCCCATTAGCTTGGGAGTCTCTGAGCCATGCTCCACTGAGTGGAGTAGTCAGAGTAAAATTTCCCTCTATTCAAAGAACACCACTTTGCAAAACAGCAGTGAAGTGGAACACAAGCGTGCATAGCCTCCAGGACAGTTGGCTGTGGAGAATGAATAACCTGAGCTCGTGTCGGGAGGAACTGCCGTTTCTTTGTCCCGCCATGAGTGTAATCAGTGTCCGTAAGACCTTTTCTCCAGTAAACCTTGGGTTTCAGTCTCAGGCTTCTTTCTTCGTATTCAAAATTGCTTTGTTTCTAGTTCTTTGCAATTATCTTCATATAAAGATTGAAACGGATGGGTAAAATTCATCCTCTTTGTTGATTCCAAAGACTTCGGTTGAGCAGTAATATGAGACTGGCCTGTATTTAGAAAGTTGATACGGTTAAAGTTTGAGGAGCTAAATGATGGTTCAAGATATGCACCATGTAATAGGAGAGCTGGAGGGAGAGCACAAGTTACACTCCCAGCGGAAGCAGGGTATTTAGCACAGCATGGAGCCATATTCCATCAGGTGATTCAAAGGCATCTACCCCCGCTTTGGACTGCTGCCCCAGCTCTTATTACAGCCGAGTGGGGAGCAGTCCAGGCTATTTCTCCACCAGAGATGACTGAGACCTGCCTAGCGCAGACGCAGGGGTGACCAGGTTAATGAGACGGAGAGCAGCACCGCGCTGGGCTGGAGACGTACTGATTCACTGTTTCCAGCAGGTGATTTTTGCCAGTGCAGCTCCTCAGGCCCTTGTTAGAAGTGAAAATGGCTTTGCCCACGGGCACATTCTCTAAGGAGAGCAGCTGTTTTCATAAAAACGATTAAAATCTGTACCAACGAGACATTTTATCAGAGTTCTGGCCAGAAACCCCCCTGATTAGCTCCCCCTGCAAATCTCCTTGCAGGTGTTTCAAGAGGGAAAGCTGAGAGAAGGAAAAAAGCAAGGCTTAGCCAAAAGTAAGCATGACTAACAAATTACTCATAATTAAGGTTTGTTAATTGCATAGAACCCAATTAAACCTTTCCACGTCTAAAATGGAATTACTTATGCTCACAGCAGAGCTGTTTAGCTATTAGACATTTTTGGTGACACTTGTCTGTTGATTTGCCGTTAGATAACTTCTTGGCTTGAAGCCAGCCGAGACTGAGCTCAGAGACTTTTTGTACATGTGTTTGCAGCACATTTTCACAAAGGGTTGCCAGAGTTTGGCCCATGATGACTAGTGAGTGGATTTATTACATTATTATTTTAGATTGTTATATTATTATTATGCATGACTGACATCGTGAAATTCTTATGTTACAGAACTATGTAGAGTTAATATAAAACAGTAAGCCAGAGAGGCATTTTTCATAAAATTCCAACCTAAAGTGCAAATTTTATGTAACTGAAAAGTCATGACTTTATGTAGCATTTAGAACTCTGCTAGAATGATAATACCTCCCCAAAACATATTGCCACAAAGTGGACCTAGAAGAAATCTTTCCCATGATTCCAAAAAATGCAGATGACCAAAAAAATATCATTTCCAAGTGTGTGTGCCTCTTCCCTTCTCAGTTCCAGCTGGGACCACAACTGGAAATACCAAAATACCACAGAAATGTAGTTCTTGTGGTACTTCCAGCCCCGGCAGAAGCAGGAAGTATTAGAAATCTTCCAATAAATCATGTTTTCATGAGATTTCCAGCCCAGTGTTGCAAGCTCGAGAAGTTTGGATAACAAACCCAGCTCTCTTGCCCATCTGAATCAAACACCTCACCCTTGGGAGACTTACCTTTATACTCAAGGACTGTTCTGTCTAAGATGCTGCTGATATTCCTTCTAAGCCATAACACTTATTCAGTTTCACATTAAGTCCAGCTATAAATTGGATTAAATCTTGTTATGAAAGACAGATTTAACTTTGGCCTTCCATTTCTGTTAGCTGCAGGACAGGTTTTCCACCCAGGACAAAGGTAACTGCACGACTCAGCAGTTTGAATGCCCATTGCAGAAGAGCTGCCGCAGTCTGCTCTTTGAGTGCATACCTGTGTGTGAACAGGTAAGAAACAGTATCATACCATGGAGAAAAAAAAATGAACACAGCCTGAACTGCACCTGAACTGGCCATGGCAGAAGAGATAGGACTTCCAGGATGAGCTGGTGAGTCAAAGAACTTGAAGTCCCATAAGAAGAGCTGTCTCTCTGATGGACCCTGTCCTGCCCTGGCAATCAGCTCTTCCTTGTGGTACAGAAGTGCATCCAAGCTACCGAGCCCAGCACCAGCTTCTCCTCCTACATGGTACAACCTGTAAGACACTGGGTTGTGCGGTTGGCTGATCGGATGAGGAGGGCTCACCAGATCAACCTAAGTAGGTCTATATGGTGGTGGCAGTATCAGGCATGTTTTTTTGTCCTTTCAGAATGGAGCTTTGCTGAAACCTCTGTAAGAAATCAGGTCAGTGTGATCGCACCAAAGAGACTTTCATTGTGTGCTGATTGAAATTTCACCACAGACAGATCTCAAGATTTGCATGACCTTGTGATCTCTTTTGTGAGTGGTGGCTGTGCAAGAGATCCCCTGGTAAGATAAGACAACATGAAGGTTTACACAAAGTAGGAAAGTTTACTAGAGATATGGCTTGCCACTCTCCTCTTTTAAAGAGATAACACCTTGTCCTGGTTTCGGCTGGGGTAGAGTTAAATTTTTCTTCCCTAGTGCTATGTTTTGGATTTAGTATGAGAAGAATGTTGATAGCACATTACTGTTTTTAGTTGTTGCTAGGTAATCTACTAGTCAAGGACTTTTCAGCTTCCCATGCCCTGCCAGGTGCACAAGAGGCTGGGAGGGAGCACAGCTAGTACAGCTAACCCAACTGGCCAACGGGCCAACAGGGTATTCCATACCATATGGCGTCATGCTCAGCATATAAAGCTGGGGGAAGAAGAAGGAAGGGGGGGATGTTCAGAGTTACGGCATTTGTCTTCCCGAGTAACTGTTAGGCGTGATGGAGCCCTGCTTTCCTGGAGATGGCTCAACACCTGCCTGCCAGTGGGAAGTAGTGAAGGAATTCCTTGTTTTGCTTTGCTTGTGTGCACGGCTGTTGCTTTACCTGTTAAACTGTCTTTATCTCAACCCATGAGTTTTCTCACTTTTACTCTTCCAATTCTCTCCCCCATCCCACCGGGGGGAGTGAGCAAGCGTCTGGGTGGGGCTTAGCTGCGGGCTGGGGTTAAACCATGGGACACCTACATTTCAGGCTCAGAAAAAATAAACCAAAAAAGGCTCAATATTTGTATTCTCTGTAGAGGTTTAGTGTGATGCCAGTTCTGCAGTCCTCAACTCATAAGACTTCTTTCTGTACTAGGAAGACTATTGGTCAAAAGCAATAATTATTGGCAAACATTTCTTTGCTTCCCAGCAGCTGATGCATAAATGGGATAAATCCATGTCAACCACTTTTGCAGCAAGGGCTGTTGAAAGGGTTGTAGCCTGTGGTGGGGTTTGTTCCTTCCATGTTCCTTTCACACTGCGTGAGATGGCTACGAGAGAGCTACTCTTGTGTAGCTATCCTCCCAGGTTACTGGTAAGAGAGAAAAAAAGGAAAACACAGCTCACCTCCTAGTATTTTGACTAAGCATTTCGACTAGACATTTCAGTGTCTGTGTTGGCGGAGGTGGCTGGAGATACCCCCTTCATCTCCTCATGTGCGGTTTTGCTGGGCAGCTGTCATCTCCGCTTTCTGCAGGCTGCACTTTCACAGTTCCCAACCCTCTGTGCCTGCAGACCCAGGCTGCTGTTTTGTTCAGTGCAGACTGCCACAGAGGGAAACGTGCTCACGCAGAAACGTAGCTTTTGTTCTTGTGCTTTTGTTCCCCTCATTTAAAATGTGAACATATCTGCTTGCTCTTTTGTATGGAAAAAAACCCCTAACTATTTCCTGAGTTAGAAGTCTGAAGAGACACAGGCCTTTGAAACATTTTCTTGGTGTGTGGGCAAAAACTAACAATAACTTTGTTATAACATATAGGATCGATTCTGCTGATACTCAGATTGCAAACTGTTTTAGCTGCTTGCACGCACAAATGCTTTGTCCATTACTGGTTTCCTTCACATTTAGCGTAAGAGCTTGTGAGCATTTCTATTAATTTAAAAATAAAACCCAAAGCCTTTTTGCTGACCATATGAATTTCTTCAAGAGCACACACATACACACACACACACATATATATAGCTTAGGAAAGAAATTTTTTTTTTGTAGCATTGCCTGTATGGACAATAAAATGCCCACTAAATATAGTTAATATTAAAAGTTCCCATAATACATCTTATGTTTCAGGAATTTAGAACTTGGCTATAGAGAGTGACTTTCAATACCCAAGAGAATGTAATTTTTCCTTAAAAAAAGAAAAGAAGAGTATGTGTTGAACTGGTCATTGATTTTCCCTCCAACAGGAAGCCTTTCTGTAAATGTTGGGTACAATGATGTGTTTATTAGTTTTGAATCACTGCTGTGGTTAGTAACTCTCTTTCTTTTGAACAGTGATGTGTTCTGGGGTGCGTTGTACACTCTTCCTCTTAAAAAGAACATCAGAAAATAACAGACTTCGCAATAAAACAGGTGAGAGATGATGTTTGTTTGGAAATAATGTTTTGGGGTTAGCCTCCTGTTCTTGTTATAAAATCTCATGATGGGAACAATGTTGAGTGATGTTACCAGTATGCGCTTTATGAATAGACTGAAGGGACATTTACGTGGTAGGACATACTGGCTTCAGAGGTGAACAGGATAGCTCAGGTACCAAAAGCATGACAGTGCATGCTGTGATGGTGAGAACCGAGGCCGGCTGGGTGGCAGACACTGAGTGCCGTGCCCGGCGCAGGGGCGCAGAGAGGGGGCGGATGCTCTCGATGCACAGCTGAAATCTAAATCATCTCGGACAAAGAGATGAGCCAGCAGCGACAGAAAATGGTTACCATCCAGCAAGGCCTGGGTAGCCTGTGGTACAACGGTCACTCCCCAGCAAGCAGGGTGTCCGGAAAAGCATCTGTAGCTCAGGAGCTGCTTGTCGTCGCTGGAATTACTTAATAGCCACCACAGAGCAGCCGTCGGTGGGGCAAGGCGATGAACTGCACTGTTAACTGCACATGCAATCCTTTCCCCAGGTCCAGTCAGAGGCGTGGGGAAGATTGTACTGCTCTCCCAACTTCGTACCTCTTTTTTAAGTAGGCAGGAGAAAGCTGGCTGTAAATTTGGCTTCTTTCATTCTTAATAAGGTGACTGATTAGATCTGAGATTTCTAGAGAACCAAAGGATAATTGCAAAACAAAACAAGGAAGTTCCTGTCCTCTGTATGCTTCTGGGCTTTTTCAGGGTATTTTGCAGGATAAACTGATCTGGACGTATCTTGCAGTCTTTTCTTCTTTCTTGTACAGGCAAGTTGGGGAAGTTTTTACTGGAATCACTCATCTGCTTTCCAGAAGGTTACTGTGGGATAAGGGGGGGTGCTGAAGTTCAGTACTCTTCCCAGGTTGGCAAACTACTCTTTTGCAGAATCTATGCTTAAGGCTGTTAATCTTGGGATGTCTGCCTGTTCCCCTTTAGAGACACTTGGGGAAATTGTCTAAGAAATGTGTGAGACATTTATGTTGTGCTGGTTTACAAATTCTTATGACAGTTTATGCTCTTGGATCTTGAACTCTCATCTGATGTTACATCACTCAGCGTGGAGGAATACGATCACAAAACCATGGAGAAAATTTTCAGATCTGTCCAAGTGATAAATGTGAGAGGTCAGTTTAAAAAGCAGCTCACTATTTATTTGTAAGAGGTGAAAGACAGCTTTATCATCTATTTCTTAAGAGTTGGTGGCTCTAAAGGTGTGGAGTATGTTGTGAAAAACATCTTGGTGTTGCCAGTGATGGTGGGAGAGGAGGAAAACTTCAGAAGGAAAATTTAGGAAATGAGTTATGGTCACATGGATCTCAGCAGATGGCCAAGCAGGCTGAAATGTCCAAGCCAGAGGGATTCAGGGAGTTATACAGGGGGAGATAGAAAGTCTGGAGAGAGAGAGTTCTCAGGAAAAAGGCACATGTCTGCAAGTGGATGAGGTTAGTGCAAGGGAAGGAGTAGGAGAGGACCATTGTTAGCACTTATGGGTGAGTGGTGAGGAGCTGGATTTACCAAGAAAGACACAGATGGATTGGCTAGTTGGAGGAGATCCAGAAGAAGGCATGGTCATGAAACCTGCAGGAGAAGGACCGTGCATGGTGGACTGTGTCAAGGAGAATGAGAGCAGGACAGTCTTGGGAAGAGGAAATAAAGGACAATTACTGACTCCACAGGTAAAGCCAGTTGAAACTGGTCTATTTGAACATCCACCAGCAGAGGTCACAAATAGCTCCTACTGCTCGGAGGAACATATCTCCTCTTGAAAGAAAGCTGAAGCACACAAACACATTTTTACACTCTCTCAACAACAGCAACACGTAAAGCAGAGAATTCAGTCCATGTCTTCAGTGATCCATTAGAAATTGTCTTCTGCCAATTAGGTGCACTCATAATTCCACCTAAATACTGCTGTAATTGGCACTGTAAAAGTGCTGAGACAGGTGGAGATGGGCTCTGTGCAAGGAGATGTAAGATTTGTTATGTTACCCTTACCACAAGTAAATGTCTCAATTGCATGCTGTAGTTCCTGTGGTCTGTGTGTTGCTCTTGTGAAGGGTGTTTCATGCAAAGAGGAACATATATACCCCAGACTTGTAGCTATGTAATAAAACCTCAGAGTCTTCCAGTAAGTATTTTGACGGTATAATTAGAAAGTCCTTTCAAATATGACCTTTTAACTACCGATGCCATCCTGTAACTTTCACAAAAGTCACTGTGTCAACTGCATCACATGGCTGAAGTTAGACTGATTTTCAGCCATGTGATGCTATTTTATCACCCTCAGGACAAAGGTTAAGCCCTCCCTTTCTTTTCTCTGTTAGGCACCACTTTCTTTGGTCCTCTTACTTTGATACTGCTAAAATTCCTAATGACCACAGAGTTAAGAGTTTTTATAATCCACCATGCGCTTTTCTGATGAAGAACCCTGCTATTGTGCTGCATGTAACAGAAATACCTTCACACAATGAAGCAATCATTCTTCCCCGGCAGGGTCTGAATGTCTTGATTCTCATCCCGCAGCAGGTTTGGCAGGGAACAAATTCCCCAGCTTGCAAAGGGCAGCGGCCAGCATAATCTTTCTGCATTTTAAAACATTCTTTAATGTTAGACTCTCTGCATTCAAATGGTAACTTTAGCTGACATAGAGTTTTGTAGAATATTTGAACCGCAGCCTATTGAAACTCTACTCCACTGCATTTGTGAATGTTTTTATTACAGTATAAATGTGCTATTTTTCCTTTTATTTATTATGGTACAAGCATATTTTTAATACTTGTTCTGTGGCTTATTTGGAGACTGCAGCTTCATTTTTCCCTAGATGGGACATGTGCATTATTGGAAGCTTGATAGAAGATGGGCAGCATTCAGGTAAAGGCTCATAGTTTTTAAATCAGCCTAATCCAGCCTGTAGGTTGAATGGACAGAAGAAAAGAAGTGTAGTTCTATATGTAGTTCTATACATCTGATGGTGTAGCTAAGTAAATGGACAAGTGTTGGATGCACAGTTGAGGTTTCCTCCTGTGTGTTTTTCACTGTAGATGTCAAGATTACACGTGCATAAATTCAGTGTCTTCCTAAGTGAAATCCAATACAAAATTAATTACACTTTACGGTAGAAAATGTACGAAAGAGGTCAGGTTTAAAATCTGAGTTTTAAATATTCCCTTTCCTCCCAGTTCTGGAGAGCAAACAAGAAAAACCAGGAGCAAAACCCAACACTAACAGCAACTATCCAAAACCCGGACAGATGATATGTAAAAGTTTAATAACAAAAGAGAAATTATGATGGCCCTGCCTGCTGTTTGCAGCATTGATTAGCCATGCTGGATGCCCACCTGGGCAGGAGGGGCATGACGCCCGGCTGAGCGGCCGCGTGTCCCCACCACTGACACGCTGCTGATGCTGATGGAGACTGACTTGAGGGGACCCATGAGGGCTCCAGAACGTGGGATGGGCCCTGGGTGCTGGGCTGGGGCTTGCCAAGGGGAAAGGCAGCTGCGCTTCTCCCTGTGCCGCCTGTCCCCTGTTCCCCCATCACCTAAGACCCCCCGCGCTGCCCGGCCTGCACCCACTCACAATGGGGATGCTCCTTCCTGGCCTCGGACCCTGGTGCTGGATAATCGCATTTCACTGATAGCGGGGCAGGGGTTGGGGCAGGGAGGGGACACGGGCGAGGGAAGTCCCTTGGTGGCTCGCAGGGATCAGCATCAGAGGACACCTGGGGGGCTGGATCCGGCTCGGGACCTGGCGTAATGGCTTCTCCCAATTCACAGCTGCCTAACTCGYGGTGGAGTCGGGTTCATAATATCTCAGGCATGTGATTCACACGCTGGATACAATTACACATTTATTTTTATCTACCACTAAGGGAATTTCCATTCAGTACTATGTGAGTGGGTTGCCCTTGCTCTGTACTATTTCACTGGTATTTTTCCTGACAATTCACGTCTAAGAAACACAAGACAGAGAGAGACTTAATGTTATGTGAAAGGATTTTCCTAGGGTAACTGTATTCAGTCTTTGCTCAAACTGAACGAATAACTTTGATCTGTCAACTGTGAAAAGTAAACTGGGTGCGACCTTCCGTCATCAGCTAATCGTCTCACTTAATGACATCTGTTAACTTTGTTCTGATATTAGATCATGGTCTTTCTTTGTACTGTCAAGATTTTTCATCCAAGGTCTAATTATTTCACTTTATGTGTACACAGATATCTTGGGAGTCAGTTGCACCTAGTACGAAGATCATTTTTTCTATTTTGAATTTCCAAAACTGATCACAGCGGTCAGATCGACGTGGCCTTTTAACGGATAAAACACACCAGCTTAAAGCCCAGCACTGTATCGCAGTCCCTCTCTCCCCCTCGTTTTCTTTTAGGCACAGTATTTATTTTTATTCTTAATTGAGAGGGAAGGAGGAAAATGGAGAATTGTTTCTGTCCCAGTAAAGTTCAATATCTCAAAACAGTTGATTGATGTGACTTGTTATACAGATCTGAACTGTCCCACAGGAAGGAAGAAGAAAATACTGATTTTCAGGTAGCCCTTCCCCTTCTGTCCCTTTCCCTTTCAAAGTTTTTTCAGCTTTTAATAGTGGTAAAGACCTGGGTAGATGGCGTTTTGGGGGATTAATGGCGATTTGGGGTTAATGCCCCAAGGCCCTCTGTCCCTCAGCTCTTTCCAAACAATGATTAATCTCCAGGGGAATGTATGTGCTCTGATCGCTACTGCTGATAATGCTCATCCTTATAGTATAGATCAAAATGCATAGACTTATTGTAGTAATGGCCGTGTCTTCACCTCCCAGGCTTTGTTCAGTTCAGCCAGCTGCAGCTTAAGCCCCTGGCATCATCTGATCACATTCAGTTCAACAGGCGTTTTCCCTAAGGTTTGTCTCTCTTGGGACCCAATCCTGCAGTGTGCCCAGTGCCGCTCACTAGTGTTTTGAGACCACCGTCTTCTCCTCTAGTAACTCTAGGGGAATTTCCCCTTAGAAGGTTGTGGGTCTCGGTCCCCTCTCCCCATCCTGTGCAATAGCAGTGGAGGGTGTGGGACCACCAAAGGGTGCGAAGGCAAGGAGCGAGAGCTGGCCTTTGGGGTGAGGGGGACAGTGGCAGGAGGCTGGATCGATGGCAGGAGAAGCATCGCACCACCACGAGCTCTTGCGCCTGTTTTCTTTCTCTGCAATGTTGACTTTCACCAACTCATACTTCATTTGGTACTATGATGTACACACTGTTCTCTGGCAGGTTCAGCTGAAAGAAAAATGTTCAATTAAGTGAATTGTGTCATCTGTAGAAGACCAGCACCTGTCAGTAGGTCAGCCCATACTGTATGTCTGACCAAGTGAATAGGTCTAATATTTTTGAGGTGCTTTCCTGGGGATGGCCAAGGATTGCAAGTTGCAGAACACGACATCAGCTATTACAGGTTGGCCAGATGCTGGCTCTGTGGTAGGGTGTTGTTTTCTTGGTTATATTTCCTAGTATCTTGTCTGGCCTAGTTTTCAGTTTCTGAAGCAATTTACCCTGCATCACCTCCTCCGGGAGATTATTCCATAGTCTAGTAGTCCTCACTGGATCCAGCCTCATTTCAATTACCATTTCATGCATTTGGAGTAGGAGTATTTAGTTCAATATCTGGTTATAGGTAATACACACAGGTAAGGAAAAATGCATGGAAGGTATCAAGACTGCTGCATGTGAAGGCTTCAAATTCTGAGAGTCTGAAATAAATGTTTCAGTACATTCCTGTCTCTTTAAAAACATATTACATGCTGAGAAGTAATAGAAGAAAAAATAAAACCTAAATGGCCACATTTTCTACTTCTGTCCCTGTGTTTGAGTCAATGTAATGTGTTTATGTGGTATCTAATCTCTCTGCGAGCAGCCCCCTGAGCTGTCCTCTGGGTTTTCAGCATGCATTCTTTCCACTTCAGAAGAAGGATTGGGTCTGGTGGTTCTCTTATTCCTCTAGAAGCTCTTATAAGTGAATATTGCCACTGTTAGATCTTTATGGTCAGTTAAAAGTATGTGAATGGGTATTTGATTTTAATTTCAGGAAACAGTTTTTTTAGTTGATAGCTAT
Organism: Oceanodroma leucorhoa; assembly: GCA_030449065.1. Classification (NCBI taxonomy): domain Eukaryota; kingdom Metazoa; phylum Chordata; class Aves; order Procellariiformes; genus Oceanodroma; species Oceanodroma leucorhoa. The sequence goes on along the minus strand of JASVER010000004.1, from coordinate 13,843,921 downwards.
TGCAAATGTTATCTTTTTAGTTTATTTTTACTCATGATAGAACTTTTAAATACAACAGTTACAAAATAATAATTCTTGTAACTGATATTCTCTGTTACATTTACATGGCACTTTATTACACATACAGCTTTTCACAACTTACAAGTGTTTTTTTATTTATTCAATCCTTTGATAATTGTGATGGGCTACCATAGAATTAACAGAAGTCTAAAATCACCGATCACTTCTGAGTATATTCCTAAATCTAGTTTGAAAGCATGGAGACTATTCATATAATTCTTAATGAATTCCAGCCACTCTTGCTGACAATAAGAGAAAATGCAAAACCATTAGCAACTTGCCAGAACAGTGGAGTAATAGTCAGTCAGGGCTATAGGGAGCTGTGGGGCTATTTGGAAACAAATGGTTATTTTACCAGGGAAGTAAAACAAGCTGCACAGACTTAATCTACCTTTTTTTTTTTCCTTAAGCTCTTCCTCCTCTTTTTTCCTCCCCCTCTTTCCTGCTGGCCATATTTGTCAAAGAAGGCCTAGAAATCAAGCATATGGAGATTTCATCCACATATGTCAGAGTGGGAGAATTTCATCGTGGCATTAGTAGGTAAGCCTTCTTCTCTCTTAGCCTGTTTCCAAGCACACCTTTGCTTGCTCAGTTCATAAAAACATTCACTATTCTTGGAGAAAAAAATCCAAAATTAAATTACCATGAGTACTGACTTTCCTAGGGGAATATGCTTTAAAAAGGAGATGTAACTTGCAGTCTTGTTTTGCTTTTAAGCATTTTACCTGTTTTTTACATGTTTATTTTGTACCAACCCGTGTATTATGTGAGAATCTATGAATTGGTTCATTATTTTGTATTTGTCAATCTGCATACTGTCTGACAGTTCAGGTCTGTCTTGTTTTGCTCTATTTATTTGAAAAAAACCCCAAACTTGATCTTGCCCAATATGAGAAGCCCATAAGACACTCAAGCACTGACATTAAGGGTCTGCTAAGAACCCCTCCCCAACAGCTCCAGTCTAAATAAGGTGGACAGACTGTGCCTTTGTTGCAAGCTACAGGAGTTAATAAAGGGGATAGATGGAACTGGAGAGTTTGAATCTGTTTGATGGGATCCATCTGAGTGGTTGAAACAACTTCAGGGCTGACCTTTTTCTTCAAATGTCCTTTTCCTCTTTCCTGTTTGAAATTATGGGAACACCACTGAGAGGCATGTTGGTGGGAACTGCGTGGTGAAAACAGGACTGTCGCCATCACTAGATCAGGTCAAACATAGTGTTGTCTAGATGAATTTTAAAAACCTCCAATTCCAGCACATTTCTGGGTACCTGTTATGGTGCTGCATCTCCCTCTTGCAGTGAATAAAATGTCACTGCATTTTTTTTAGGTCTTATTCTAGCTAATCCTGTTGGCTTGTACATATCCAGGCCAGTGAGAGTCAAGCTGACCCCTTCTAACTGGCAGAAACAGTACACAGGCACAGTCTGGGAACATTTGGAAAGCTGCCGCGTCCACTCCCAGGAGAATATTTGGTATCAGGAGGCAGGAATATAAGAACAGTCATGCTGGGCTGGATCACAGGGCCAATATCCAGCTATGGCTGCAGTGGATGCTTTGGGGAGAGTATAAAAAGAGAGTATACATATAGTGGCTGGGGTTAGAAAAGGAATTCAGATGTTTCCCTTTCTACTAGATAGGAAAAAAATCATCACCAGTATCACAGAGAGAAATACTTAAAAACTGCCCTCAAGACAAATGAGTTGTATGCACGTATGTGTGCTACAAATGAAATCCCATGAAGAAAAGGTTTGGAAAAGAAGAAAAAAGGAAAGGAGAGAAGACATATCATAGCTACCAATATTAATATCTGAAAAAAACCCCACACCAACCCTCCAGAGATCTCGCTTGTCTTTGCAAAGCCTATTCGATGAGTTATCCAATGAGATACCCTCTGAGTGAGGTGACTCATCTTGGACACAGAGGTGTGAGAAGGTTCCCACAGGACACCTTGCAAACTGCCAGGGAGCTTCCCTGGTGTGTCCTGGGGAGTTAGTTGGTAGGAAAAGACAATGATTGCTACCCAGGAACAGAGATCCTTCCTTGGACATCTGCAATTTAAGGGAAAAAAATATGTAAAGCTCTATTTTAGATAGTTCCCTGATACCAAAGTGGGTAAAACTTGACAGGGGGCAAGGGGAATGGGTCTAAGTGCAGCCTTGTCTTGACAGAAAGTGCTGGAAGAGGGTACAGCCATGAGGGTCCAAAACTGCTTGGATGTCCTGGGAGAGGTGATGACCACATGGAACTCAAAGATGGAGAAGAGATTAGGACCTTCATGGGGGAGAGAGAGGAACCAGACTCTTGAAGAAGCTCTTTTTGCAGTTGGATGAGGTAACATGAACAAACCTTCCATTTGAAGATACTATGCAGAAATTGCAATCACGTGCACCTTAATGAAACTGAGAATCTTGATCTATTTTTGCTTTAGAGTGCAAGGAAAGGTGGGCATGAGAGCCACAATGTTAGTCCTGTGCCAAAAGGCAAACTTGGTCAGCTAGGTCAGACAGATGTGATGAGTGCAGTTCCTGCTACTAAACAGTATGCTCATGACCAGGGGAAGTAAAGATTTGCTTCAATTCCAAGAGATATCAAACATGCGAATCATGAGATTCAGGAAGATGAGGCTCACATGGAGTACTTGACTTAAGCTGAGTGAGTCTTCTCTTCCAAACTCCCAGTGAATATGGGCTATTCTCTAACACCATTCTTCCTATTTAATCTTTACGGACCTCTGCTTTTCTGTTGTGGCTTTTGCTTCTTTTTCTGCCCCCATGCTGCTGTCTCTACTTCCTTTAATTTCTTTCTCTTTGTTGTTGCATTTGTCTACAGACACCTTGGAAATTTTCTCTGAGCTCTCTTATTACTTTCTGGGGAGTTGGTCTGATTTCCTGAGTTTGTTCGTGAAGACTTGTTGTTCTTCTCCCCCATCTCACCCCCTCTCCCTTGGTGTAATATTGTCCTTATCTGCTGTTTAATGTTATTAATTCCTGGTGTAACCTGTGTGGCTTGTTTTTGGCCACATCTTCTTTTCTGTTTTCTGGCTTTTGTCTCTTCTTTCTGTTGAATTCAGTGGGATTATGTGCTTCAAGTAAACAGAATAGGCCAAGTTCTGCCTATATTTGCTTCTTCTAGTGCCTGGTCTCAAGACTCTCTCACCACTGAATACTTTAGGTTACTGGTAACTGAACAGGTGCCTGTATCTGCCTTATTTGCAAAATGAGCAGTAAGGACATTTTAAATTATTCTCCAATGTTAAGCAATATTAGAGCTGAACAACCTCAGTCTACGAACGCACTTTTTTATTTTAGTGAGTTCAGTTCATCCAAATACAACTCATAAAATGTCATCATTGCAAAAAGGCTGTTTTTCAAACCTTGGTTTTATGGCATTAAATGTGACATTACTTCAAAAAATGTGTAAGATGGGTTGGAATTATTTTAAGTCCTCAACCACCCTTCACATTGCTGGATTTCAGAAGAGTGGAGTGTTTTTAAATTTTTGGCTCTGAAGTGTAGAGTCTTTATAGACATTATCTAAAGTACAGGTGTGAGCTCAGAAGAGACTCATTTGGCATTCACATTTCCCTGATTTCAAAGTAAGCCAAAGCTGCTCAGAGTCTTAGAGGAGCGAGTTCTTGTGCTATATTTCTGATACATCCTGGCTGATAGTTAATTGCTCTCACAGGGATAAGTGGGGATGTGTCCCTCTCACTTGGGTGTAACTGCCCTCACCCACCAAGGCTGTCTAGGTGTGAGTCAGTAGTTCCAGCTCACTTGGTCTCTCTGGCTTTTCCTGCAACGAATGATGGGTGCCATTTAGCAATAAAAAAAAGATCACGTTGAAATAATACTATGAAGCAGAAGAGAGGGTTTCTAGAGAGTCAGTTCTGCTGTGCCATCAGGTTGCTTTTCTCTCCCAAACACTTTGGTTGAATGGAGTAAAGCACGAATAGGTAAATAGTGGACATGCTCTGAGGTAGACTTGGCTGAAGGTATTGCTTTCAATCTCAGTAGCACAATGGTAACCTTGGCCTAATGCCACAGACTTGAAAGAAGTGCCGTCATGTAATGGAGCAGAATATGGCCAAATACTTCATGACTGGTCTTGTGTCAGTTGCAAGGGAACTGATCTCCTGGTGCTACGGTTTCTTTTATGCTAAGCCAGTGTCTAAAAGGATCCATTATCTCTCCTGAAAAAATTCGGGGAGTTTTGCCGTGCTCTGAGAAGGTGCATCAACCCTTGAGTAGCTGATCCTGACCCCTTCATGCCACCTGGGTCCTTCAGAAACCAGGTGCTTTGTCTGCAGATGTCTCGCAGGCAAACCTTTCCCCGGTGAGGGGGAATTATCAACCAACAGAGAAGTAGTGGAGCCACCTCCAGCCTCGCACAGGCAGGGCACACGGTGGAGCCTGCCTGGCCATCCTGGCCCTCTGGGGCTGCCAGAGCCACTGCTCTGCAGGGATGGTAGCACAGTTCATGCACAGTTGGCTTCACCATCACAGAATGCCTCCCATGGGCTTTTCCGTACTGAGAGCATTCAAGTCAGGAGTAAGGGAAAGTCAGAGACGGCTTACTCCTCCACTCACACTGTCATTGACCTCACTGTTAGAGAGGAAGCATTTTGGGGCAAGAACTCCTCCTGCTTTTCTGAATCATACAGCCCTAAAGACTGATGTTACTTCTGAAAAACGAACTTTTTTTCCCCTTCACTATATTTTCTATATATTGTCTCTGTAGGCTGTATTTCTGTGTCCCCACATGGTTTCAATAAGGCCAGTTCCTCCATAAATAGTTTAAAACACATGGTGTCCAAGTGCAAACCCAAAACTTGAAGTCCTGCTTCCCTGTTTGGAAATAATCTAGAGGACCTGTATAGGTGATCATTTGGAGAGGAGTCATAGTTTCCATCTTAATAGTGTTTACTTTTGGAAGGTAACACACTGCTGCTTACCTGGACATCTCACTAAATCCTTTGGCTTCTCAATGTATTTGAGAGAGTTCCTCATCATGAAAGAAAACTGAAGGGGCTGACCTCCTGTGGTCACGTGTGTGCCAAGGGTCTGCCACATTTGCTGGATCTTGTGCTACCAGCTCTGCTTCACCAGTCCATCTTGCCCAGTGTTGGTGAGGATCTGTAGGGGATGGCAAGGAGCCTTGCTGGGGGTGAGCTTGCTGCTCGTGGGGAAGTGGCTCAGGGATGGAGGTGGAAAAGCCCATTCTTAGGAAGATGTTCTGCAAAATGCATTCTTCCTCAAGACCTTTACTCCCTGAGATGGGTAGGATGCTGTAAAAGGCGTAATATGCAAACTATCCCTATTTTAGGTGAAAAATAAAAACTAATTCCTGCCAAGATCACCCTTTTCTGCTGAAGTGACCTGTTCCTCTTCCTGTCATGTAGAAGATGAAGCCAATTTCTTGTGTTTTATGCAGGGCTAGAGGACTTGGTTGTTCTGCAGCTTCTCTGCTTTCTTCTCTTTCATCCACACTTCAGAGGAGGGTGAGAAGCTGAGATAGGTTTAAACCCACCGCCTGGTACCATCCTCAAATCTTGCTGCATATCCTCTCTCTGATTCTGAATGTCAGTGTTGGTTTGGCTCAGCCTAAGTGCTGATCCAGGTATTTCTTTGGACTCTGCTGAGGGGATTCTTACAGCATGTTGCTGGTTTTCATAGCTTTTGGATCTGAGTGCATTGCAAGTGAAAAGAGGGAAAGCTATCCTCCCAGTAGCACCCTCGTGGTGCCACATGTAAGCATGCTGTGTGCAGAGGGATCTCATGTTAGCTCTTGTGGTGTTGTGGCACAGGAATGGGTAGAAGTGAATTCCACCCTAGCAAGTCTGGATGGGTCCTTGAAAGGGACCTCTCTATGGTACCAGAAAGCTGCCATGACTGTGAATTAAACTTTACGCCCAAGCCCATGGTTCAGTCTCGAAGATAAAAAAATGAATAGAACTGGCTTTACAAAATTCAGTGCTGTTGGTATATAAAGTCATCTGTGAACTATAAATTGATGCATTTGTGATCTGAGAGTTGTTGTAGGCAGGATTCAGCTACATAAACACAGGTACTTGCTGCTACTTGCCATGGTCTGCAGTATCCTGCGTGGCCTCTGACCATGAGTCATATCTGCCAACTCTGTTTTCAGATCTTGAACACTTGAGGACACCTCAAAGAGTGCCAGGCACGTATGGTCAGGTGAGACAAGGTGTGACTAACACCCTGGAACAAAAGGACACGAAGGTAAGGAGTCTCAGTGCTCCTCTGGATACCATCACAGCCACTTGAAGTAGATGAATTATCTTGGCATAACCTGTAGCTTCTGGAGACATCATTCTTCCTGAAACCTCATGCTGCTCCCACTAGGGGCTTGCATTTAAACAGCACATAAATGCAAAGCCTCACCCCAAGAAATCCCTCTTTCTCCTTGGGGAGAAATCCCTCCTTCTCCCTTCTCCACCCCCAAGCCCACCCCGCTGTGCCGCACACGGAGCTCCCTGCAAGCACAGGCTGTGCACCAAGTCCAGGCAATAAATGACTTGGTGGAAGGCACAATATTCACAGGCTCTCAGGAGGCTCATTGGAAAAATCTGGTTGTTAATTAATGTGTGATAAGACAGCACAATATCTTCAAGGGTTTCTTGTAGCCTTCTCCTAGTGCTTGGGTTTAATATTCCTCCTTACAACAGTCTCCATATATCTTCTGTAACGTGGTGGAATCAGTGCCTCGGAGAATTTTTTTTTATTCTAGCTGCCAGACAGCTATAGACCAATTAATCTACAAGTATGCACATTTGGGGATGATATTCTCCAGTGACTCAGCAATGTAACAGATGGCAAAATATTTCATATTTATTTCCATTCCATTTCTATATTGGAAATGAACCCAGACATTTTATTTTTTTGACAGTCAGACAACATCTGTTGAGAACACTGTCAGCTGAATTACAACCTCTCTGGCAGGTAGTTGGGCAGACAGCATGAATTAATTTCAGCTATTCTGTATGTGGTTAAACGTCTTTCTCTACTACATTATTTTCATTACAAGTGCTGGATTTATGGATGCTGACTAGCTTTACATTGTATCCCTGAGAGTTTAAGTTTAGTCATATAAAGGTTTGATGCATTAAGGAAGATGCTGTGCATTAAGTTGCAATATCAATGGATTTATTTGCACTCATTCCTTAGCCAAGACCAATTAAAAGAAGGGATATTTTGGAGGGGCCAGGCCAGTGGCTTGGAGGAGATGCACTCCACTGCCGTGGAAGGAACTCAAGTGTGGGAGTGACTTTGAGGATTTAGTCCCAGGAGCTGGTGTAACCCAGACATATCACAGTCTGAGATATCTGAGCCGAGCGAGAGGCTGCCAAGTGCTTTCTCTCCTGGTGCAAGCAGCATCCTAGACTTCTGGCAGCTCTCAAGCAAAATTTTTCCTGGGGAAGCAGGTGTGGAAGCTGTGGCCTTCCATGGTGAGGGGATGAGGGGTCTGAGCACTGGAAGAAGCCTGATCTGGGGGAAGGGATTTGGTATTTTTCTGCTAAGATAGAAGCTCCCTGAGCAGCAGAACTAGCAATTTCCTCTAGGCTTGTTGTCCTGTGTCTCGTATTCCTTAGCTCAATGCAGTAACCTCTATTCCTGCCCTCCTGAGCCCTATCCATGCTGCCAGCCTCCCCTGCAACAGCACAGTCAACTCTCCCTCTGATCCTATTCCCCTTCCACAGTACTCTAAGCTCCCTCATATTTTTTTGCTGTTGGGCAAGACACTGTGCGTGATGATGCAGAGACACATATATATTCATTTTCTAGAGAGCACATGTCTGTGGACTGGCCAGCTGCTGCCAAACAGATTGAACAACAGCTGAGTTCTCCTTGCATTTCCATCAGACATTTCTGATTTTCTGAAAATATGTGTGAATGTCCTCTAAGATGTCTACTGTCTGCCAAATGCAATTAGGGTAAACTGATGGACAGATAGGACAGACAGGGTAAGCACAGTTGTGGAAAACTAGGCTAAGAATCACAGTAAACAAGTGAGTAATGAGGGAAATATTTGCAAGACATTAGTTTAATTACTTTGGTTCTGTGCTATCCTTTAACTGACTTTATTCAACTTTGTCTTTGTGACGGGAGTTAGATGTTCTCTGTTTATTTGGTACTTAACATATTTTGCTCACAGCATAAGTATGAAGTCATACAAGTTACATCCACTCATCCATATGCACATGTGTGTGTATTTATACATATGTGCACAGACAGAGAGACAAAGGTATCCAAAACCCAAGGGTGGTCACTGCTGTTAGTTATTAAAAACTTGAAGTTTTTTAAAAGTTTAAAGTTTTTTAAGAGGAGTGCTCTGTCAAACTGGATAAAAGTTCAGTGTACAAGCAGATGATAAACTAGAAAACACAGGCTTAAGTGATGGGTTTAAGCAAAGGTATATGCTGATGCCCTAATGCCTGTCTGTGGGTACCGGTCTGGATGTCTGGCAAGTGACGGGCTGTACGTGGCAGTGACATGGCAAGCCACTGAGCCTCAGGTGAGGCTTGGTGAGTGTCCCTGTCTGTTCACGTACCGTGGGACAAGCAGAAGATAACATGGCATACTGGTGGTTTCTTTCATGGAGTGAAACTAAGCTACTTGCATTTGCTAATAGACATGACTTACAGGTCAGAGGTTCTGGATGTCCTGCCTTACTTGTTCTCTACCCGTGAGCTCTTACCAAAGCTTGGAGGAACTTTATGTTCTGCATTACTCACTTATGTTAAGATAAAAATCTAGGCAACCCTTCTTTCTTTAAGTCTCTCAGGAGTACTGCAGTTTGCTACACAGTCATTGCATAAAGGACCAGGCAGATAAAGACCTCTGTACATATTCAAGGTTTCCATCACAAAACCATTCATATTATTTTCCCGTGGCTCCCATGTTTTAAATAAGCCCCTGCACTTCAAAAGACCATAGAAATTACCAGTTTTATTCAGAAAAAAAGGGGTATCTGTTTGGTTCCTCTCAGCAAAAAAAGGATTTCTAGTTGATAAACAGGAATTTTTTCAATTCTGGATGGAAACTGTGAATAAATATTTAATTATGTGCAATAAGTCACTGCCATCAAGTACACAACTAAGCTCCTACAGTTTTAAGTCATCTTAAAAATGGAAAAAAAATTCACCTGGAAGCCTCCCTTTTTTCTTTTTTTTTTTTTTTTTTTTTTTTTATCAGAGGATGCTGCAGTTGGGTCGGAGTTTTATTACAGTCTAATGAATCACATTCCAGTCTGATGTCCACAATCTGGCAAATTTCTTCCTTTAATGAATCTGTTTTGAGCTTTATTAATTGGCAAGATGCTACTTGTGTGGAAAGCATTTCAGAAACAAGGGAGAATTTTTGGTCTTAGATTTTATTCTAAACGAGCTGTATAACAGCCATTGGCTGTTGGTAGTTACAGTTCTTTACTTCTTTTTGCTGTTGTATTATTAGATAATGAAGGTTTTAAGACAAAAGGTGATGTTCATTTTAACCAGGTGTCGTGGTTTAGCCCCAGCCAGCAACTAAACACCACGCAGCCGCTCGCTCACCCCCGGGCTCCGGTAGGATGGGGGAGAGGATCGGGAGGGCACATGGAGGAAAACCCGCGGGTTGAGATAAAAACAGTTTAATAATGGAAATAAAACAAAGTAGAACAGTGATAATAACAATGATAACAACAATAACAGAATATACAAAACAGGTGATACACAACGCAACTGCTCACCCCACGTGTTCCGAACGAACCGCCCGAACCCACCGAACCGCGCGCCCCCCAAAGGAACCGCCCCCGGTTTTTAAGCTGGGCATGATGTCCCATGGTATAGAATACCCCATTGGCCAGCTGGGTCATCCACCCCGGCTATGCTCCTCCCCAGGTCCCCCTGCACCTCGAAGGGCAGGGGAGGCTGTCGGTGCAAGCACCACCCAGCAACAACCAAAGCATCAATGGGCCATCAACATTCCTTTCATTACCAAACCCAAAACACACCACCCCCTCCAGCTACTGGGAAGAGAGTTAACTCTGTCCCAGCCGGAACCAGGACACCAGGAAACACAGCACTGTTTAAATTTTGCAAAACAAGGAAGCCTGATCAAGTTCAGAAATCTTTATGGCCCCCCAACGCCTGCTGAAATGATCTGAGGGTGAATCTCTTGCTCATCCAAAATCATCTGGGGCAAAATTTTCCTTCAAAGCTAACCCACATATCTTAGGGTGCAAAACAACATAATGTCTTTAATAAATTCACCATTTCTTTTCTGAAACCTTTGGGGAACAGTGCACTACCCTTAAGATAATGAACACGCAAAAGTTAACCTTCATGACACCTTTGTGAACCCCATTACAGTGGTCAGGCACAAAGTCCCAAACCCATTACGGGGACTATGAAGTGGCTGCTAAATGGACTTAATCCTATGTACACTGTGTTTACAGTTGCATAATTGTGATAGGACTTTTACTTTTTCCATGTCTGTAGTAAAAAGATGGAAAATAAAATAATTTAATATAAAAAGCCAGTTATAAGGCTATTCCACCTCCTCTGGAAACAGGGATGGGAAAACTATTAGGAGCCAGGAGTATTTGGTAGCTGAAAAGAATGGGGGTGCAGTTAATGCAACAACCCCTTTAAATCACAAGATTTAAAGAGAAGAGCCTGCGCGGAAAGGCTGCAGAGCATGAAATCCAAACTACATCAGTCATGTAGTCTGTTTAAACCAGTATCTTGTCTTCCACAGGAAATCAGTAGAGCTGGAGGACTTAGCACTACCTAGATAGTGTCAACAAAAGTAGCAATGAAAAATAGTGTGGATCAAGGGGTGACACGTATAGATTGTGTAGCTAGGGTTTAGGGAGTTGCTGCAGACAAGTATGTCCTTTTAATTACCCTTCTCACATCCCTTAGATAAAAACAAAGCAGAGTAGTAATCTCAAGAGGCATATAGTTCTCTCTAAATGTGAAAGATATTAAGCAAACATTCTTCTGCCCATTGAGGCTGTCAAAGCTCTTCTCACTGTAAAGTTTGCATACCATCTCCTGTTTCTGTACTTATGTGAAGAAAGCAAAGGCAAACAGAAGCTGCGAAATCATGTGGGAAAGAGTTTCTTTTGTCTGTGGATCTTTCCAACTGCGGGAAGCTTTCTGGGCCAGCAAGAATGTGAAATGTTTCCTTGGTTAGGCTTGACCTTGATTGTGCCTTTCCCAGACCACTTGTAAGAAGATAATGATTTTGTTATACCAGAACATGGCTGAAGTACAGTGATTTTACTGGAATGCAACCGAAATAAAACCATTCTGAGGATGTGTCCACTCTCTGTAGATGGTCATGTACTGCATTCTCTCTTTTTCTTTCTTATCGCTCCCATATTGCTATGGAGAGAGATAAAATCAGTCTGTGTGTAGGGTACCACACACGAGTAGGTGTGAGGCAACATAAAGCAAAGGCTCAAGGAAGGCTGCAGTGAAGAAGAGAAGGCATGGGATTTCTCAGATAAGAAGCCAAAATGTAAACAGAAATCAGTTTCACTTACATTCTTCCAAGGTCACTTAAATACAGTAAATTGGATCTTAATAATGTTGTGATTTGGAGCAAAAGCCCAGTAAAAAGAGTGCCTGAGCACGGGCAAGGTGGGAGCTGATGAAGCACTGAGTGAGTTAAAGGAGTTTCTCTTGTCTTGTGGCTGGAAGCCTGGCCAGGGAGGCTATCAACAAGACATTTCTCATCCGTACTTCAGGTTTATTATTTTGTTATTCCGTTTTATTTGATTTTACAACAAATGAATGCATCCTGTTGAGTGGAACAGTCTGGGGTCTTGCCTGTTACTGCCTGACCAGCCCAAATTGCCACTGACCTGCCTTGTACTCCTTCTGTAAGCAATTACAGCAGTACGAAGTGGATGCAAAGCCCTGAATCTCCACACCTCCGTGTGTGAGAGTGAGGTGAGCTCAAGGCGTAAAGCAGAGGGCCCCTCCGTAGGCATCAGCTGACTTCTCAGTTCAGTTAGAGGAAGAAATAGGATACCTGCCTGACTGACAGCGTGGAAATAGCCCTGACCTTGCCAACACTTGTACCTGAGCCAGCCTGTCTGCATGTGAACTGTCCTTTAGAAATCGCTGACACCTTTTATTTGTTCAGAGCAAATACATGTTTGAAGGACTGAGCCAAAACAGCAACCTCAGGTGTTAGTCACGTAGCAGGGTACAAGATGTATCGTGGGAAGATGCAGCTATGATTTTTGCTAGCATGCACAGCGAGAGGCACATCTCAAAAGACAGAGCAAGACAAAACTGAGGGCTTCTGGAGGAATTTTTGATAAAGAGCCGGATCCTGCATGCTTGCCTTGCCCAGCTCCCTGTGTCATGGAGATCAGGCAGGCGGAGAAGAAGAGCTGTAGGGTGAGAGCAAACTTCTGAACGGATCCACAGCTGAGTGGGACTTCATGCAGTCTTGCCATCCTGGTTGCGGCAGTCATCTCCCCCCAGAAATATAAGACGCAAGGCTGTAGCTCTGTCTTCTTGCTTTGTCTGGAAGAGCGGGGCAGGCGTGTGAACAGGCAGCAGCTGTCCTGCTGTACTCCACCCAGAAGATCTTCTGAAAGCTGTCTGACATTGACTGCTCTCCCATGGGACTGGTAACAGCACTGTGCTCAACAGCCACGATGTGGCTGGCGTGGGTCTGTAAGAGCCAAGGTCTGTAGGGACCATGGTCCCTGCGGCCCCTTATTTACCTCTTACTCACCTCCAACATGATGATATCTGTGCAGCGCAGGCAGACAGCACAGTCTGAAGTGTGGGGAGACAAATGTCTGAGCTAACGACCTATAAAAATTGAGCTTCTTGCATTAAGCAAAGAAGCATCAAACAAGCATGCTTTTAATTGCACAGAATTCACATTGAAGGGTGTTGTCTGCCTCAAGTTTCAGAAAGACATACTTACTGAAGTTGTTTTAGTATTTTACATATTGAAACAAACACCGTGTGTCCTTCAAAATCCTGTTTCTGTGCCTGAGTTACTATTTCTGGGCTATTTGGGGTTAAGGCTGCTGTGCGAATGTTTAAAAGTCAGTATGTGTAGATTGGAATTAGAAATATATTTAATGTGGAGGTGCTTACAATTTCCTTTTCATTTCCACCTTAAATGTTCAGGTATTGTTTAACTATAATTATTTCACCTGTTATTGCACCTAACCACAGGGAATCAGGCTGCAGACAAACTTAAAGTCTTTTTAAAAGACTATATTTGCATTTATTCTGTTTTTTTTTCCACATCTCGAGATGTCCTTCTGTTAGAAGGTGGTGTAAGATTCCCTTTATGATGTTCTGGTGCATTGTTGTGAAAGGAATTATTGTGTTGCAAATTCAATAACCTGCCTTCAGGATCAGTTAGCAAGAAATTATAGGCCATAAAGGAACAAAACCTTGTTAAAATTAATATCCTTGGTAACAAAGCAGGAAGGGTAAGAGCAGTTCTAAAAATTTCAGAGGTTTTGTTTTTAATCAGCTTTGAAAATTTTGATCTAATTTGAAATGTGACTTGCAGATTATTATCTTGCTTTCTATAACACGGAAAGTTTGTTCATAAGGTGAAAACCCACTGTGTGCCAAGATTCAGGTTGGAGAATGTTTTTATGGCTATCTAATAAACTCTGAAAATAGGGGTTTACAATGGAAATGCTGACTGACTCCTTACTCTAACAAGACTGGCGGATGCCGCTGTAATGTACTGTGTAATTTATAGGAGTCACCTGCTAAGCCATCTGGGACAGAAGGTTTCCCAACTTCTAAAATGTTGGTAACTTGATTAACCTTATGAACTTCATTTTACAATGATACCAAATGCAGCCTATGCCAACCCATCGTATTCTTGGGCCGTCATTTCATATTTATCCAAGAAAGTTAAAAAGAGCCTTTTTAATTAGCCAGAAATGAGTAGTGGTGGAGATTAAAGGGTGATGCTGGTGCTTTAATTTATTGTTTATAGGTGTCATATGGAGTGAGACCTGGGGTAAAATAAAAGTTTCTGGTGTTACTCTTCAGCTAGGGAAAGTGTTTTTTTTAAAAAGGGATTTGGGGCTTTTAAAAATTGGCTACACTATATTAGTCCATTGGGACTTCCACAGGCTGGAACAGTAAACAGAAAGGGAGATTAATGGAGAAAGAAGGATGATGGATGATAGTGGGGTGTCATTTATAGGCATCAGCTAGAAAAGCTCTACCTGTGAGTTTGTGGGAATAGCAATGTCTCTTGCAGTAGTACACACTTCAGTTTTCCTTGGGAGCCAGTGAGCAATGAGAAGCAACTTTAGTTCATCTCTGTTTTATTTTTTCTTTTTCTCCAAGTGTTTTTTCTTATCTATAATAATTTTCCCAGGTTCTTTATTCAGTTTCAGAGTACTTTGAGTGAACAGGTGGTTGCCAGCAGTACTTTTGATTCAGCAGTTGGGATTCTTCATGTGATTCAGCATGGAGGATTACAGCTACTTTGCTAAAAGAGACATCCATTTTTGCCGATGATGTGAAGCTAAAACRCTGAACTTCAGGTGATCATTAAAGATATTTTGCATGGGAATCAGAGCAATATTAGCCTTTTTCCCACATTGCAATTGGAGTATTTAAAATTTTGCACTCCTGTTGAAGTGTCTATGAATGTAACTTGACATTTTCACCCCAACTGTTGCAYGGTGTTGCTCAATACTCATAAACAGATGCTAACATCCAGTGAACATCCAGCAAGCAGTAGTCTTCAGACAGCTTTACAGACAATCTCGGGCCTTGTAGTAGAGCCAGAAGTTTCTGGGCAGCCAGTCGGAGACTGTGGAGCCGGCTCCTGTGGGAATAATGAGCATCCCAAGCCTCAGTGCTTTCCACACCATATGTAAGAGGCATGTCGCCCAGCTTTGTCCTCCCTGAGTACATGTAGAGCAGATGAAACATTTATGAAAAATAAATCTGAATGAGAATCCCAGCAAAAGGAAAACCCCATAGTGCACAGTCAGCTCTCCACCCTCAGGAAGCAGGTGAAGAAGCGACTGAGACATCCAAACCAGATAGCGATCCCATTGCTTAATGTGCTACTGGCAAGTGCTCAAGAATTATGGTGATAGGGGTGCAATGAGATTATACATACATTGGCACAGGCTTGTATTCCCTGGTGCCTTCTCTTTGTTTTAATATTTACGTTCTTATGTATCTTTCAGAATGCTAGACACTATATCAGCGTAAAATAACACAGCATTAGTTTGTCTGCTTCTTGAAAATATTTGAGGATTTAGGAGTCATAGTGGACACACAGCTGAGGATTAGCTTTCAGTGCGATACGATGAAAAAAGAAATTGGTGTGTATAAAATCAATATAGGGAGATGATTTCCTCTCTCCACATGTTATTTATAGGACTGGAACACTGCACTCTTGTACTGGAATACAGAAGTGTAGAGATGGGCCATTAACATGTGAAGATGTAAAAAGCTTGATCTAAATGCTTCTGTGACTATTTAATGAATGTCTAAGATCTTTCACTCAGTGAAAATGCATGGTAGTAAAGGACTCTAACCTCAGGAACAAAGGCAGAGCAAAACCCTGGATGCAGGTTAGCACCAAACAGATATACAGCAGAGAAATGAGACAAATATTTAAGTGATGCTAGAAAAATAATTGAGCTACCAAGGGAAACACTGAAAACTCCTGAAAACTGCGTACCAAGACTTTTTGGAGAATGCATATAAGCCAAAAAAAATTGTGGGGCTCAATACAAAAGTATGTGAATGGAATTATATGATCTATGTTATACTTCTGGTCTTTAGGAATAGGAGTAGAAAGGAAGATGAGTTTGAAAGTTAACAGCCTGCTGCAGGGCAGGCTTAAAAGGAGGCAGGGCACAGGCAGCAATTGATGGTGATCATAACCACTTTTTTCCTGTTTTTAGCTCTATCTTTTCAGTGACTGCATTCGAGGATGGCAAGAGACTACATACCATTACATAACTATATGAGTGAAAAGACTTTTCATGAAAAGCACTTAGGACACTAAGCAGATGGCAGCAACTTAATCCAATCCAAAGGAGGAAGAAGTGAAATCATTCAGTCAGTTACATTCATTGGGGAAACTCTCTGTGATTCTCTCAGATCTAATGGAAAAAGAAAATAAAACTTTACAGAAACTGCCACGTATGAATAGTTTTATTACAACAGAGCAGTCAGTTGTCTCTTGTTTTCTTAAACTGGTATTATTGAAAGATTTGCTTTTTTTTGGTTTTGATTACCTTTTAAAGCATCCTTAGCAGTTTCTTGTAGTTGTTCATTATTAATTGAACTGATACTGACACAGAAACGCTGTAGTTTGCAGCTCTGTGAGATCAGATGAATTGCAAACTCTRTCTACTTGCTTTGCAGTTTTGTTTTATCATGGGAGTCAGCACTAACCGTGTTTGAGCCCTTGCACCTGCCCACAAAGCAAGACTGGGAAATGCACTGCACGAAAGCTTTCTCAACGTAACACCATGGAAAACTGTTGGATGGAGGAAAGCAGTGGGGCAGGACTAATTCAATCCATAATGTAGTCTGGGTGACAGGCGGGTCCTTCACGCTATTTCGGCCAGGTTTGGGGCTGCAGTAAGTCTCTAATAGTAGGTGATTGCCTTTGGAAAAATATCTTTCCCTCTCCTTCCTTCTAAAGTATGACCTCACTCTTATTGTCTCAGAAGGCGCGTTTTTCATCTCTAGCCAAAGAACCTTCCACAATACCTCTATCAGCTTTAAATGCACCCAAAATGCCCATTTTTAAGCTACTAAGGAAATTGCGGGCAAACACGTATTTGCTGAGCTGTGTTGCGCATCTCTTATCCTCACTGCTGTTCCCAGTGACACATGCTCCCACTGATGAGGTATCTGGATGCAAAGTAGAATATGCAGTAAGAGTATGGTTACTGCTAATAGTTTGCTCTGTGAAAATAATTTTCCCCTTAAAATTAATACTGGTTTAATTTTCAGCATGCAGTTATCGGTAAGGCACAATTTTAAATTCCATTAACTTTCTAGGACATCTGTAGTTACTGTTGGGACGCAGGTATGGCAGAGCAGGACCTCACAGCCAGGACCTGTCCCACCACCCCAGCCAGGAGCAGGGCAGCCGGGGAGCAGCTGGGGGGCACCAGGAGAAGCTGTTATTGCACATCCACAAATGCTTTCTGTGCACGGATTTGTGTCTGTGTGTAGAGGTGCACTGGCCACATTGCACCTACCACTTGGTCCCAATGTGCGGCTTCAGTCACCTCCTCGTCTGCTCACCTCCCACCCAGCTCCACCTCACCGATGAATGTCCCCACCARAAGCACAGGTTCCTGCAGGTCATAAACCCTGAGTCAGCTGCTCTGCAGCGATACCCATACCAATCTCTTTTAACTTAAAAAAGAGTGGGTTTCAGCAAGGTGATCCTTCCCAGGAAGCCCTGAATTGGAATTGTTGTGAATTTGCAGTTGCCTTCCAAACCTTAGTCCTTCAGCTCCCAAATGTGACAGTCTCCAAACCCTGCTGCCAGGGCTTCCTTCTTTTCTGGCTATCTGATAACAAAATGGGACAAAAAAATATTTTTGCTGAAAGACATTGAAAAATGTAAGTCAGTGGCTATTATTTTCAGGTTTGAATGACCAGAAAATAGAAGATCGAATTTTGCCTGCAAAGAGCACTGGGAAATAATAAYGTAGATGGAAGCAACCTTCTCTCTGAGCCCCTAAAGGTTGGAGCAATAGAAATACAGCGGTATTTGTAGCCTTATTCTAATAATGTAGCATACAAACTGAGCGTACATAAGTATAAAGCAGAGTATTTTATCTTCAATTTTTCACACTACCACATAGAAAAACAACTTTAAAAAAATGTGCAGAATATAACTTCAAGAACGTTTTACTTAGAGTTTTATTATCTTCTTTCTTTGTAAATTAATTAAAAGCAAAGAAGGTACAGCTAGTAACAATTACTGAACAGCTTTTGCAAACTTTTGGAAACTCTTTTCCACAGTGTAGTACTTTTCTCCCTGTACTTTTCTCACTGAGGAGAACTGGGATTTATTTATTGTGCCAGAYAAAAATATTGAACTAATAGTAGGCAATTTTGTATGACTTCATATTTTCAGAAATGAATTCATTTACAAATCAGATTCAATCACACCTCAGTTTATAATAATAAAATCCAGATTTGCATGCCACTAGAGATATGTTCTACCAAAATCACAGACTTCAGGAGGTGATTAAAGTAYGTTCTGTATACAACATGTGATTTAACAATTTCCCTTCTATACCATATAAGCAATGCCCAGAGAAGGTGTGGGGTTTTGGTGGAACTGGTTGAATAATATTATTTACAAAAAAAGGACTAGATTGTAGGTTTTGGCTCAGTCCAGCAGAAGGGCTGTTATAGAAACTACACTGCATCCCAGGAGTAACCCTGAGAACATGGGAATCAAAGTATCTCAGAAAGATGTGACTCAGTCTACTTCTACGCTGCAAAGCTGGTTGATTGTCACCTCTGTGACCTTTCCCAAGTGTGCCAGAGCACACATGCATGCTGTGGTATTGCGTCCAGTCTGCAAACTTGTGTGTTTGCAGGGACATGTTCTATGGTCCTTGGTGCTAATGCACTTCAAATTGCTTCCCAGCCTAGCAAATGGTATGTCCTTGCTGTGCCATCGTCTCCACTTCCCATTGGCATCTAGGGCACAATCAGCCATCTGTGCCGTTAAATCCACTTTTCCTGTTGTGTGCCCTTGGGGAATAGGGCATGCCTTACTTTTTATTCCCCTGAGAAACTTGGGGAGATGCCACAGTGGTTTGGCCTCAGAGGTCCCCTGTGCAGTGGCCAAGAGGCAGGCAGGGAGCGGATGGTGAACAGGAGGGCTGGAGAATGGCTTCATGTCCCAGCAGGAGGGTGAGCCCTTTGTGTGGTTTCTTCATTTAGCCTTCATTTAGCCTTCATTTAGCCTTGGCTCTCTAATCTGATGTAACTAGAAGGTGGTCCATTCCCTCGTAAAATACACATCTAACATCAATGAGATTAATTTCCTTCTGGAGATGGTCTCCTCCTTCCACTGACCAAGCCCACACAAGCAGCTGGGACCAAGCAACCAACTCACCAGCRTAAAATCAGAGGAGGTGGGTTCCCACCTGCTGAAACTAGTGCAGAGCCTCAGAAGGGACAGCATGCCCAGGGACAAAGATACCCTTGCTGTTAAAAACGTGTGGTTTATTTTATTCTCCAGTTTTCTCCTTTTGGCTTGCACGCACTAGGTTTTGCTATGCCAGTGCCAAATTAAAGTCCTCGTTCATGAAATAAACTTTTTTCCTGGATGGGCTCCGCAGTGCTGTCAAGGCTGAACTTCTTGACTGTCCTTATCCTCCAAGTGCTCTCAAGTGCTTCCTGAGGGGCTTTTCCTGAAATGCCCATGGGATGCCCCAGGGCAGCCAAACCCATCCCTGATACCCTTCTGATCGCTGAGGGTCTCCCAGCGGAGAGGACCCCTTCCCAGAATGATCTTGTGCCTTGAGATGTACCTGCGCAGAGCCAGCCCAAGCCCAACAGCACCCAGATGTCCACTGCCAGGCTGGGATAACCTTGTGCTCATCTTTTTCTCCATTACTTTAAAGTATGACTGTCTTCAGATATTTCAGCCAATGTGTGAATTGCCAGTTAATTCTGTCCTAGAGATTAGAAAATGCTGCCAGCAGCTAGGCTTTCACGTCAGTTTACATACCATCTACATATTACCACTGTAAAATATGATTTTCAAGAAATGTTTTTCTCAAATTTGGAGAAWTGTTTCTCAAACATTTCAGCATTTTCTGTGTCACTTTTTCATTTTCTTTTAATTAAAAAAAAAAATCCAAAGGAAAAGATGTAGAATTTCCTGTTAAGAAATTTGGAATAAAATATTTATTTTCAGGCCTCATTAATCACTACAGTTTCAGTGCCTCTGGGAATCTGTGGTTTCATCCTCGCCAGCGGTCCACGCTCCCGAACCAACTGTATCTCCTGTAAAGAGCAGAGGTCAGTTTGTGTCTTGGCTGTGTTATTCTGCACTCTACTATTACYAGAGACACTGCTTGCTGATTTTCTGTTGAGAACCCGTTTGTCCTGTCAATTTTCTTTGCTTTGTAATGAGCATTTTAGCAAATTAAATGCTYATTGCCAGCAACTTCTTTCTTTTCTATTTGTTGCTTTCCCTGCCCTTCCTAATCAGTCTGTTGTTTTTCATGGTTGAATAAGTATAAATAATTAGCACATTAAAAAAATCAGAAATCTCCTATTGAATGTTATTGAGGCTTAAAAGGAGGCTGCATCAATCAAATTGGTTTTTGCAATTATTTTCTCAGTTCCACTCTGTGGAACTTTCTAACAGACTTGGGAAACATGGATAAGGCTAGCCACAGCTTTTTTGGGAAAAGAAATATCTCCCCATCTCCCTCAGATTTTTCCCCGAAGGTCTATTTATTTAGTGCTGAGCTTTGCCAGACCACTTGATGCTTCTATTCTAACACACAAAAGCAGTTACAGTATATTAAATGATTCAGAGATACATTTTGAAGTAATTAAATACAGAGCAGTGATGCAGAAAATGAGTCAAAATTAGTGTAAAATTATGATAACCACTGTGCTGAGTCTTGAGTGCGGTGGAAGCTGCAATGCTAGCAGAAAAAAAGGAAGGATTGTGTTTTAAGTCACAGTCCTGGAAGTCAAAAGAGCAGTGTTCAGTCCTAGCTCTGTGCAACCTTGAGCAACTCACCTAAATTCCTCATCTGCAAACAGGGGTAATCGCTGTCTGCTACAAAGGAGGAAATGTATCCATTTTTATAAATTACTTCTAGATACTGTGATATAAAATGCGCCGACACCAGGGTCAGCAGGGTTTTCTTTCTTAGAAAACTCTGGGAAAAAAGAGTATTTATGTAGTTTATTTACTTTGGAAAGAATCCTCGGAGATGTTTTCAATGGTAAAGTCAGATGCTCCTTAGCTTTTGGCAGAACTTCATCATCCTTGATTCCTTCCACATCCCTAGTGATCCTGTTTATTCTGTGTTTTGTATGAAGAACTGGCACTCCTTCCTCCTCTCCATACCCCTTCCTGTGCTCAGGGTGTAATGCTGAGCAGCAGGTAGGACAAAACTTTTGTCATGAACCAGGGCATAAGACACAGCCTTGGCTGAGGGTGCTGGTTGAGCAGGACTTGTGAGACAATGTTGTCTGCGAATTGTCCTCTTGGACATGCCCCACAACCTGCCTGCTTCCCCTCTGCACCACTGGACTGGGACATGCCTCAGTGAAGAGGACAGAGCTGGGAGAGCTCCTTATGCGGGTACAACAGAGAAAAGGGGTGGAAACCATTTTGTGTCAAAACTGTGTTCTTGGTGTGCATGATGGTGTGCATCCAGAGCAGGCACACACTAAGGGCCAGAAGTGTGGATACAGRTAGGAATCAGTGCTGGGCTGGTCCTCAGAGGAGCCCTGGGAAAGCAGTATTATATGTCCTTTCTGTGAAACACAACCAAACTCTACGATGACCAGGCTACTCTGATGCTACGGCTAGTGTCTGCAAGGCTGAGCACCTGTATTTCCCTGGGCTTTTCCTACTCTCTGCTGTCTCTTACCTCGTGCGTTGGCTGTGAGCTCCTTGGGGGAAGGACKGCTGTTTAATTCTGTGTCTGTGCAATGCCTCCTGCATTGAGATTCTGGCCCCTGCTGGTTTTTACATCATTATTGTAATGCAGGTGAAAATTACATGCGTCACTTCAAGCCTGTTTCCACCAAAGCTGGCAAGCCCTCAGGTTTCTCCCAGTGGGTTTATATATGTGTAAAACCTAAAGTAGGGGGCTCTGAATGATACAGGTTTAGAGAGAATCTGTTGATGTCTGATGGAAAAGACAGATTAGGTCATACTTCATTTGCATGTTGTTACCAACTATAAATGTTTCAATAATTTTCATTAACATTTGTTTAGGTTTATGAATTAAAAAAACAATTTTGGAGGGGTTAGTGACAAAAGGGTTATATTAGGTATGTCCTGGGGGAAAGACAAATTCCAGTCTTGTATGCTCAGGTTAGGCTCTGGACACAGCGGAAAGASGACAGCAAGCAAGACTGCAAGCTAATGCTATAGATGCCTTGTTTCTGGGACAAAAACCTGGTGAGTCCTTGTTTCTGCCAGATCTAAGCAGCAGATTCTTCTGAGATGCGGTAGGAGGCAACAACAACAGAAACAACTCTGTTGGCCTGGCTTGGCTGTAGGCGTTGCAGAGGAGCCAGGTTAGGTATTTGCTGCAGTGCCTTCAGSGTATGTCGGTCATTGGGACAAGAGGCACACCGGAAAAGCAGGAAAAGCTGCGGTGTGGAGAACAAGGTGGTGGTGATGTGTCACCTGCAGATGATCAATTTTTGGATAGTCCAGGCCAAACCAAGCTKATTCCTACTTTGAGCAAGGTATTGGTCAGGAAGTGATGATGAATTGATGAATGAATCCTTACGGAGATAGGGGTCTTGTAAGCAGATGCACTTTTCTTCCTTTTCTCTAGGCATACAGTCATCTTGATTTGACCTTTCACCATCAGTAATGTTTTCTGTTCCAGCCCAGTGAAGAGTGTTTGGGAAGTGCATGAGGTAACCAGGAACAACTTGGTTTTCTTTTGTTTCCCAGAGCAGAAGTATCAGTAGGTAGTGTAGTCACTGTTGTTATGGGGGACCTCACCACTTGCATTGCCAAGGCCACCTGGCCATGGGATTGGATGCAGTTTTGGACCCCTTTGTCCAACGAGTCCCTCCTCCTCCATCCGACGAGCCCTTCGTGTGTGGGGTACGTGCCGGAACCTGCCAGACGGGCCCACACTGGCACCCATGGCACTGCTCGGGCACTGTGGCAAAGCAGAGCGAGAGGGCGGTGGCTGGGCAGTGCAGGGCAGGCAAGAAGGCAAAGAAAGAGCCAGTGAAAGAGAAATAGGGGAAAAGGAGAAATGCAATGGGCTGGAAGGACAATGACAACGGGAATGGGAGGAGAGACCATAAATGCTCAAAAAGCTGCAGAATTATAATAAACAATTAAAATAGCTTGAAGCTATTCTGACAAGAGTGGGAAGAAGCACTTATTTCCTTAGAAATAAAGGAAGGTTAGAAAGAAAGATCGTGAGATGGAAGAAGGCAGAAGAAGGGCCAGTTAAGTTAAAGCCAGAGACAGTGAAGAAAGAAGGCATGGTGGGTGTGGGAAGGAAGAAACTCTTGAATAGCTGGCAGTGGGTAAAGGAGGAGGAGCACACACAGAAAGCCCACGAGCGACCAGAGCAGGGCAGCGAGATGGGCTGCCGGTGGGGAGGGCGAGAAGGTACGGCAGTGGGGGCTCCGCACTAGGGTTGTCTTCTGCAGGCCCCTGCACCGGCAAAATTCGGTGGGAGCCTGATTTCACCGGTCAGTGAGGGGTCTTGGGATTTAGCTCTTTAAGTCATAACATGCTGATGTTACACAGCTGTCAAATTGTGTAATTTGCATTTATATAACCCCTGTTATTCCAATCTGGACTAAGAAAAGACTGCACTGTGCCAAAAGCTTTCCTACTTGAAACATGATGAAATATTACCTCACTAACACTGCGTGTACTATGAGCAACTTTAATTAATTAGTTGAGAGCCCAAAGGTTAAGCACACATGGATTACCCAGTGTAATTTTTTGGGGGGCATGCGTACAAAATAATCAGTCTAGGGTTTCCAATGGAAAYGTTTCCTTCTCCCTGCCTCAAGTTGCTCTTTGCCACTTCTTTGAAGCTGATTGAAGCTGTTGAGATGTGTCTACCCAATTACAAACATAACACAARTGCTGCATATGCTCACTAAAACCCTGTCTAGAAATCACCATGTCATTTTTGTTGGGCCTTTTTTCTTTAGGGACTGTTTCAGATTTGTTCCCTAAGTGGAGGCACATGGGAAAAAAATGCAGCACGAGATTATAAACTGCCGTGGTGCACGGGCAGCTGGGGCTCAGGGCAGCCTTCAAGTGTCTGCAGCTTTGGGGACCGACACAGCATTCTTGGTGCAGGAAGGCACGAGAGCTCAGTGATGCACGTCGTTAAGTCACGTGGTCGTGGCTGCACAGCCCTTTCCAGGGTTGCATCTACCTTATTATCGACTTATTCCCATGCAATTTTCTGTTTATATTCCTGCAGTGTCTAGAGACCCCATTAAAGAACTTGGGGGTCCATGTTGCTGCACACTGTACCAATTTGTGGAGAAAGTAAAGTATCTAAAGTATCTGCCCCAGAAAGCTTACAATTCGCATGATTTATTTGGCAGAGAGGAGTAATTTCTTTACTCCTTTCTGGTTCTTTGCTCCCTGTTACCCACTTGTGAAATGTTTATGTGAGCTCCTCTCTGCTAGCTAGTACTTCTTTAGCTGAATTATTTGAACTTTGAAAACAAATCTTTTCTTTCACTAATGGATTTCCAGTAGTGTTTCTCACATGTTTATCCTTAACTACTTCTCTTTGTAAGAGGGTCTGAGGCATTCCCCCTGGGAAATCTTTACGAATCTGTTAGAAGAGAAGGTGCTGGCCCATTTTCACCTAAAATCGCTTTGATTTGAGCATGAGGGCATAGGGCACCTGGGAACTTTAAGCCACATCTCTTGCCTCTCAGCTGATCCTCCCAGCAACAAGCCTGAGGGTTTTCCAGGGGAAAGAAAATCGGTGCATAAGTTCCCTCAGCTGGCTGAGGTAATTGAACCTGACTGCCACATACTAGGATGGGCTTAGTCTGCCAAGTGCCAAATAGAAGGGAAGAGGCTGCTTCTCATACCTCTCTACCAGCCTTTTGTGAGTGCTTCACCATGTGTTGTCTACATCCTTATTTGTGTAAATTATTTCTACTTGCTGAGTGCTGCTGTCTTTCCCTCAGGTACAAAATGCAGGATTTCACTGAACATGCAACTACTAATGTCATGTGTTAAAGGGGAGCACCAGCACAAGCAGAACCAAGCCCCTTATTTTCACCGCATTTCTTTTTGTACTTGAAATGCTCTTTCCCCCCATACATAAAATATGTAAGGTGCCTTGAGCAGGATATGAGTCCAGTCAGTTTCTCTACAAAAGCTCTAGTTTGCATTATTACCACCTCTGTGAGCATAAAGTCAGACAGGTCCCAGGGGTCAAAGCCAACATCTCACGTGCCACCTGGAAGCCGCTGAAGTTACCTGCTCTTGGAAAGAGGATGACTCCATCATTGTGTGCTGTCATGTTCCCCATCAAACCCCAGCTCGGTGGCACGATGCTTCCCAAAAGGCTGACGTGTCACCCCAAGGGAAGTCATGCACAGATAAAAGTAAGGACTTGTGTAGAAACAGCTTGCTAAATGGGGTGGGAAAACTCATGTGGATGGAAATGGACTTTCACCTTCTCTAAGGGGGAGCCCAGCACTGCTGAGGTCACTTTACATGTGATTAATTTTGTTCCCTTGTATTATGATGGAGTGTGCTTTCTTTGCTCCACTCCTTTTGGTCTGTTTGATTTCCCATTAATTTTGAAGGCCCCTTTGTAGGCTTGAAGTAAATTGTGCCCTTCAGAGTTTGCTGAACTGAGGATACTCAGCACCTTTTGGGTCTGAGCCTTAGCATGGAACTGAAACAGATGCTAAATGGTAAAATGCAGACATTGTCTCAGTCCTTCTGAGTTTTGCATTATCATGATGTCTGCGTATTTCTCTAAAACAGTCATATGCAAAGGGATGCATTTGTCATTCTACTTATTCTCTGCTTCTCAATGTAGGAAATTGTTTCTCGGAAGTAAGCTTCCCACAGAAGATTGCATTTGATGGATTTATTCCAGAAATTCGGCCAAGATAAATTTTGAAAGTGAAGTCATAATTTACACATGAAATTTCAGGTACAGGACCCTTTTTCAAAGCTTCATTGCCGTTTAGAAGTTAAGTGAAGGTTTGTGCTTGTTTAATTTAGCTTTGATGATTGACTTAAAGGTATTTCTCTTTCTGGCTATTTTGRGTTGAGCAGTGAGAAAAATGAGATGGAATGTCTTACTGTGATGTATATGTTTATTTAAAAAAAAAAAAAAAAGAAGCATTTAGGACTAAACCCAAAACCAACAACAAGACACGTGAGATAAGTTTGGAGGGAGATTTTTGTCCCATCATCCTGCTGGAGTGCATCATTTCGTGTATGGGATAAGCTGGCTACACAATCTGCAAGTCCTACAGGTTTCCTGAGAGACCGAGGAAAAATATATACAGAGCAATTTGCCGCTGGGAGGATTGGCACCAGAGAGCCCTTATTAGCAGGTTTTCCTTGCRAGAGGATCTTCACACGAAGGGGGATGAAGCAGCACATGTGGTTTGCTTGGATGACCTTGGTACAGCTCCCTGCTGTCCTCCAGACCTCTTCAGCAAGGCAGGGCGCAGAGGTGTGAGGAGGTCACTATAAGGCAAGTGACGGTGCATCCCCTGATGTCTGCAGCTCTCGCGCTCCCAGCCCACCACAGGAGCAAGGCACTGAGAGCAGCATAGCCTCTGCACTGCCACCAGTTTTCGACCGGGCACTGTAGTGGTCTCCCTGCTCAGCACATTGGCTACTGTCAATCCCTTTCCAAGGGACTCAACTCCCTTATAATATTTTTGAGATCTGTAGACCCTCAGATCAAGCTCGAAATGGGTGGAATTGTTGTGGCACCTAGATGCACACCAGAATACAATCCTCAGCCAAGCTGTGCTTTTTCCTTCCTGCTGTTCTGCTTTAGCCTAGCAAGAGGCTAAAGCATATGTTCCAACAATAAGCATCTCCGTAAGTGGGTTGACACATATCACTCATGTATTATTATGGGAAATATGGCTGTGTCTACGTGCAAAACTTCTCTAGTGAGTCTCTGTTAAGACAGGGAGGGGAGCGATGTGCCTGACTCCCGATTTCCTTATGCTGCTTCAGGTGAGCCCCTGTGCGGGGGAGGCGAGACTGCTGTGTTAGAAGTGCCTTTCCCCTGGGGACGGGCTGCAGTCCCCACCAGTCCTTCCTCTTGCTCTTTAGGGCAAGGAACAAGTGAAGTGCGTGTTGTCTGATTTCAGGGACTCCAACTCGCTGCTGCAGTAGCAATGTAGAACAGGAGGAGGTGGGTACTATCACCGAAATAACTTCTCCTCTCCCACCAATTTGAGCTAATCTTCAAAAGTGTTTTTTTTTTCCTGAGGTTACACCTTCTGAGCACTGACTTGCTAAATAGAAAAATGACAGGGGAATATGCTCCACATAATTTATGGGAAATTAACACAGAAGTAACAAAAGTCACATTTTTCCTGTGGTTTTTGTTACAGTAAAATGGGACTGGATGGGAATCCTGAGTACACTTTAATAATTCCCAGATACTAATAAGAAATGATCCAGCAGCTTGTGGTACTTAAGATTTCAGGAAAAGCAACAAATGACTTTGACTTCTTCTGATCCACATCAACAAGACCACAAACCACTGATCTCCTAAAAAATGGTGCATCCAGAAAACCTACTAGACGGTTTTATGAAGGAGTCATTGTTTTTCAGAACAAAATGATTGTGGAAAGGACAATTTTTGGCAAATAATTACATCTGTAATGGAAAACATACTGGCTCATTAAACTACACTCTTAATCTTCCTCGCTTATTTATCAGCTTTTGATGGAGCAGAGTCTGGGATTTATATCCTGTCCCATGTCCCACAGAACTTTTGTCCAGTAAGAAGGTCATCTGTAAATCTCACATAGGCAAGTGTAACATTTTCCTACCATAACATCGTCTTAAAAAAAGGAAAAAAAAAGAGCATTAAAAGTTAAAAGCTGCTGTAAACCTAAGAAAATACATTTGTTCAGCTGAGCCCACATTGAGCTTGATTTGCTTCATTTGGAAACAGCTGAAACTGGGTAATCTTGAGCTTGTAGTGAGAAATATCAATTTAACATATATTTGGTGTGCTAAGGGCTGCCCTGTTCTAATTAAAAATCCACTGTGTTTTTATGGCGGTATTCTGGAGGCTGTCTTGATTTGCTGATGAATGCTGACAGGACTATTAAAGCTGTGAAACAACATCACTTGAACGTGGCACAAAATGAAAGGAAAAGCACTGCCATGCTGCTCTTGGGTGTTATTATCCTGATTAAAATTGGAGCCAAAGTGAAAATCATCCCTGGGCTATGCATTTATTTATTTATTTATTTATCCCTTTAAAATGACTTCATGGTATTGGTAGTTGTGTTTCCCGACAGGAACCCTTAAGGCACTGTGATTAAGTGAAGGAGCATTTCTTATTAACCCCTCTTGTTTATGACTAGAAGTACAGATGAAGAATAACAGAGTGTGCTGTGTGTCAGAATGAATATGCAATACAGAGAGCTGGACGGGACCCTGACTATTAACGTTTCCTGACACTGTTGGTTATTAAAAATTCTTTTCTCAGTGCAGTTTTGAGAAGTATGTCAGCAGGCCTTTGAAATTCAATGGGAAAAGAGTCACCTAGAAAGAACATGGCCTTTAATTTGTCCCCTTAAATTGCCCATGACAAGCTGAAAATGTCTATTTTCCCATTATTTGCCATGTTTTCAAAAATTTAGGAGTCGTTCAAACGATGACTGGACCCACAAGCAAAGCAGCCAAGCCAGAGCCATATCAGCTTGGTGTTTTGGGGCTGCATCAAACATCTCTCAGTCCTTCCTGTGTGAGATGGGGGAACAGGCAGGTTATAAATAAAGTGGACTTCTTTGCACAAGGTACCAATGACACTTTTATTTTATATGCATGCATATAAAGATTATAGGGTGATTTTAATGAGCCTTTTTTCCTGTGGACTGCTGTCCTCGGCCAGCGCACGAGCCGGGCACATGGCAGGGTGGGCAGAGGTCTGAGCATGGCTGGGGAGCTGGGGGTGAAGAGGGATGCTGGCTGGAGGTGGGGCTGGCACCGGGAGCAGATGCTGCCTTCAGCCCCGAGGAGAGGGGTCCTCCTCCCAGCCTTGTAAGGAATGGGACAACTAGGTTCACCTGGTAACCAACATAGAAGTGGGAGCAAATGAGCACTCATTTTCCATCCAGATATCGAGCTAAAATTAACCAAGGCACAAAGGGATGTGAGGAAAAAGAGTATTTAATTGTCTATACACCAGTGCTCCGAACCTGGTAATAAATCTGGCTGCGTTGCCATCACTGGATGCTGCCCGTAGGACTCACATGCCTGGAATGCAAAAGTCCCTGAATGTAACCTATTTAGGAAGAGTCAAGAGGGGAAAGGGAATGGCAGGCTATGTAAAATGGGCTGTTATCTTTCTCTGAGTCACTGGACATCCTCTCCCTTCCCCTCTTCTCCTCCCCTGCTCCCCCACGTGCAGTTTGGACTCTGGTTTCGGGGGAGTTATGGTCGGAGAAGGTGGTGCTGGGAGAAAACAAGGGGGAGACCGGAGCATGACGGCACGACCGGCTGCTTTGTTCCCAGCAGCTGGCGGGTTTCCCTGGAGTGCACATGCCTGCGGCTGTACAGCATGAAATGTCCTTCGCCCAGGTACCGTCATCGGATAGAAAATTGTCCCAGCAGATGGGAGGTCCCGACTGACACAGCTGCTTGGGGCTGGGCTCAGCGTTTCTGCACAGTGGGGAAGGGATGGACGGAAGGGTGGTTTTATCCTTAGTGTCTTAGTGACAATCCAAATGTCAATGCTGAAACATTGAAAAAAGAGTTTGTGTGTGTTGCTTGTCATTGTACATTCCTGTGTAGAAGAGTGGCTTTGATGGGGACATGGCATCGAGCTCTGATGCTCATCTCTTAGAAAGGGCTGCTGAAGCCTGGAGATGACATAGAAAAAATCCACTCAAACCATTTAAGTGTTGTA
Source organism: Oceanodroma leucorhoa (assembly GCA_030449065.1). NCBI lineage: Eukaryota > Metazoa > Chordata > Aves > Procellariiformes > Oceanodroma > Oceanodroma leucorhoa. The sequence goes on along the minus strand of JASVER010000004.1, from coordinate 13,813,979 downwards.
AGGAAATGTCTTATAGCGAAAAAATTAAAATCTGAGCCTGCAAGGTATTATTTGATGGGGCTGCACATGGGAAAGAGTCTGGGTATGTCTGTGTATGTCTCTTGCAGTCCCGTGTTCCTGGCGTGGTTCACATGAGGTCATGAAAATGACACCGAATGCTTTTCCGTGAGAAAACAGGAGATGCTTCTAATTAGCTTTCAACAGAAATCACAAAATCACAGTAGTGTTTTTTTTTAATGCCTCCCTATACTGTGTGCTGGAACGAAAAAACCCATAAGATGCTGGAAGTTTCAGTTTGAATGACATGCTGGGTCTCCCATTCTGTCAATGTTAAAATACAGTAGACTTTTCAAGATGTACTGAATTTTAAACAATTTAGCAGAACTGAATAGTATGTCAGATTTCATCTTAGTGGATAGAAAAGAAATCATAATCACAGAACTACATGCCATAATTAGACCGTGAGTAGGTTATAACCAGATTACTATGTGGAGATAGAATAAACTCTAGAACACATATTCTGTAGTATACTAACAGACTTGATTTTAAATAAGAAGTCCAAAAACTTGATAATAGAAATAAAAAATCACAGGAACAAATTGATGTCCACAACAGCCAAAGACAATAGGAAAGAGGTTTGGAAGCTTAGGAACAAAACCAATATTGGCCATTGAGAGGAGATATGGAAGAGGTATCAATTATAATGGAAGAATAACAGAAGTGTTAAGCAAATACTTCTGTAATGTATTTGGGAAAAAGTCACGTGAATTAGTCATATTACATGCTGATCCTGATACCGAAACACTTTCCAGTCCAACAGTTTCTCAGAGGATGTTAAACAGCAGCTACTAAAGCTAGACATTTTAAAATCAGGAGCTCTAGATAATTTGCATCTGAGAGTTTTATAAAAGCTTGCCGAAGAGCTCTTTGGATGATTAATGGTACTTTTCAGTAAGTCTCGGAACAGTGCAAAGTTTTAGAAGACAGAGCAAAAATTAAAGTTATACCATATTAAAAGGGGTAAAATTGCAGCCCAGGTAATTTGAAGCCTTTTACCTTTACACTGATCATGTAAAAAACCCAGAATTGTTGATGAAAGTCTCAATTAATAATGAATGGAGGACGTTAATATAATTAATCCCAAAACCATAGTTTTCAGGGAAAATCTCTGAAAATAACCTGTGGTTTGTTTATTTTTTTATATATATATATATATACATACTTACAAGCTGGTTGAAAAGCAAGTCTTGTAAAATGTTTGATTTAGTACTGTATAACATTTTAATCAAGAACAATGTAATTATTTCCTGGAGTGTACTAGTTGGATTAGATGCCATAATATCATAATAAATGGATCACCACTGCTGAATATGTTTATTTTTATTTGCATCTTGTAGTTCTGGATCCTGTCGTCTTCAATTTTTCTAACTGAAGACCTGAAAGGAAATCATTGCAGGGAAGGTTTGCAACCAATGTGGAGATTGGGGAGGGGTAAGTAACAAGGACATGTGGCTACTAAAAAAGACGGGTCTTCTGAATCAAGCACACTGGTAAAGGTAAAGTCACACTTCTGGGAAAACAGAAAATAAGCCTTGCTTATGAGATAGGTAACTCCGACTTGTCAGAAGTAACTATCCAAAGGATGCTGTCGGGCAACGTGGTCTCCTAAATAACCTGATCAGATCCTTCAGTGTACAAAGAGGGTATCATAGGTAGGTACAGGGAGATCAGAAGGGGCGAAAGATTAGATCCTCTGGTGAAAGACTCATGGAGTTCAATCTGATTATTTTAATAAAAAGAGAAGTTAGAATTTAAGGTAAAGCATTAAGGTACTCTCACTGCTTAGAATTGGTGGTTATGTTGCATGAAGGCTCCAGTTAACCAATGCTAAGGGTAGAGCCCTAGTACGGTAAGGGGCAAAACAAATGCGGCACAACCTAAGGACTGTGAGCTGCGGCTTGACAGTTTTGGAGTAGAAATAGGGCTCAAATATTTTCAGAGAGTGGTGTTAACAATTTGAGCTATATTACATGAATGTGGCACATTTCCTTCAATGGACACTTTAAAATCAGAATTTTTAAAAGAAGATGTGGTCTCATTCAAATAATTATTGTAGGGAAATTTTATGTGTTATTTTTATAGAGAAGATCAAAGCAGAAGAACATAACAAACCACACTGGTGTAATAAATATATTAATCTACCAGATGAATAGCTGAGTTTATAACACTGTCTAGGAGGCTGGGACTGATAGGGAAGAATTTGGAGAAAGGGATGAAAAGCTAAGGAATCTGGAGAGGCAAAGAGAATATATCTGTTCTGAGCTGGAGACTGGATGAAAGGTTTTGGGTCAATTGAGGTTACGCTGCGTGTCAGTGACCACCAGAGTATGCTGTGAAGCTTTGAATGGACCCGTGCTTCCCACATTTCGCTAGTCCTCCCTTGTCCAGAGAAAATCTGCAAAGTGTGCTAGTCCAGTGCATGTCTGATCCCACCTTGGTGCAAACCTGGTGGAACAGGTACATCTCATTCTTGCTCTGGTGTCTTCTTCCCTCATGTCACGAGGCAGAGCGCTGACTCTGAAGCCTTCATTCCCACAAATGGTAGCTAACGGGGCTACTGATACCATGTTATTTATCTTTTTCTCTCTCTTAATAAGCCAAGCTAGCAAACAATCAGTCAGCCTTTCCCCCATCCTATCACTCACTTAATTTTTAGAACTGCACCTAGAGCTGAAAAATCAATTGCTCAAAATCTTGGAAATACTGGGAATAATTTGTCGCCCTTGAGTCTATGTGAATTGAGGTGGCCTATATTCATTTGCCATGTCCCATGGAGCAGTACAGCGTTCAAGGCACAGTATAGTCATGCCCAAGAGTGGATCAGGGGTTTGCAAGGAAGGGGCCTCTTGTCTGTAGGGCACCCCCTTCTCTGGCTGCAGAATTTAATAAACTGGAGTAAACGCTACAGCTGACTGTAGGAAGAGAAAGGATAGTCCTGTGATTAGGGCAGCTGCATGCTGCTCTGAAGACCTGCTTTCTAACTTTGCCTTTGCTGCAGGAGACGTCCTAACTTAAGTCTTTTGCAATCCTCATGTGACTTCAGTGGAGTTCGGTGGGTGGCAGTTTGTAATCTACACTGGCATACAGCAAGAGGTAATAGAGTGATTTTCAGCTAAGCATCAGGCAGATACCCATGAAATAAGTTAAGCTACAGAGTTGCATCTGTAGGGAAACAGTTGAAGACAGTCACTTGGTTGAACACTGTCGCTTGAGACTGCTGTGACAGCCAACCAGGTAGAGCTGAAGAAGTTCTATTGTAGGAGCATCCTGTGCTGTCAACAAGGTAGAGCAGGTGAACTAATAGCTCTTTCTATGTCCTGTGATTTGATTTTTTAACTTTTTTTTTCTTTTTGGTGACATGAAGTGGCTCTCCTCATGTGCAGATGGGCATATGCTTGTATATGAAGAGGATTGGTTGATAGAATAGAATAGAATAGAATACAATACAATTGTTCCTTTTGGAAGGGACCTAAAACGATCACCTAGTCCAACTGCCTGACCAATTCAGGGCTAACCAAAAGTTAAAGCATGTTGTTAAAGGGCATTGTCTAAATGCCTCAAACACTGACAGGCTTGGGGCATCGATCACCTCTCTAGGAAGCCTGTTCCAGTGTTTGACCACCCTCTTAGTAAAGAAATGCTTCCTATTATCCAGTCTAAACCTCCCCTGGTGCAGCTTTGAACCATTCTCATGCGTCCTGTCACCGGATACCAGGGAGAAGAGATCAGCAGCTCCCTCTCCACCTCCCCTCCTCAGGAAGCTGCAGAGAGCAATAACATCACCCCTCAGCCTCCTTTTCTCTAAACTAGACAAACCCAAAGTCCTTAGCTGCTCCTCACAGGCCATGCCTTCCAGCCCTTTCACCAGCTTTGTTGCCCTCCTCTGGATGCATTCAAGGACCTTCACATCCTTCTTCAATTGTGGGGCCCAGAACTGCACACAGTGCTCARGGTGAGGCCGCACCAACGCTGTGTACAACGGGATAATCCCCTCTTTTGRCCAGCTGGTTATGCTGTGTTTGATGCCCCCCAGGATGCGGTTTGCCCTCTTGGCTGCCAGGGCACACTGCTGGCTCATATTGAGCCTGCTGTCAACCAGCACCCCCAGGTCCCTTTCTGCAGGGCTGCTCTCCGGCCACTCCTCTCCCAATTTAAACTTGTGCCTGGCATTACTCCATCCCAGGTGCAGAATCTGGCATTTGGACTTGTTAAATTTCATCCCATTAATCATAGCCCAATGCTCCAATCTATCTAGATTCCTCTGCAAGGCCTCTTGTCCCTCAAGAGAGTCAACAGCACCTCCCAGTTTGGTATCATCACCAAACTTGCCAATGGTGCATTCAACTCCTGCATCCAGATCATCGATAAATATATTGAACAGAGCTGGCCCTAGAATTGAGCCCTGAGGAACACCGCTGGTTACCGGTCGCCAGCCAGATGTAGCCCCATTCACTACAACCCTTTGAGCTCTGCCCTTCAGTCAGTTCTTCACCCAGCGCACCCTGAACCTGCTCATCCCACAGCTGGACAACTTGTCCAGAAGGATGCTGTGAGGGACAGTATCAAAAGCCTTACCAAAATCCAGAAAAACTACTTCCACTGCCTTCCCTTCATCCACTAGGCAGGTGACCTTATCATAAAAAGATATCAAATTAGTTAAACAGGACTTTCCCTTTGTGAACCCATGTTGACAGTGCCTGATGATTGCATTATTTTTTAAATGCCTTTCAAAGAGCACTGCAATTTACCCTGTCGCAGCTCTTGATGTCCATGGGAAACCATCCATGCTACCTGCCACACTTTGAACACGCAGCTGTGATGGTTTTGGCTGGGGTAGAGTTAATTTCTTCACAGTAGCTAGTCTGGGGCTGTGTTTTCGATTTGTGCTGAAAACAGTGTTCATAATACAGGGATGTTTTTGTTATTGCTGAGCAGTGCTTACACAGAGTCAAGGCCTTTTCTGCTCCTCACCCCACCCCACCAGCGAGTAGGCTGGGGGTGCACAAGGAGTTGGGAGGGGACACAGCTGGGACAGCTGACCCCGACTGACCAAAGGGATATCCCACACCTTATGGCGTCATGCTCAGCATGTGAAGCTGGGGGAAGGAGGAAGGGGAAGGACATTCGGCATTTGTCTTCCCAAGTAACTGTTAATGTGTGATGGAGTCCTGCTTTCCTGGAAATGGCTGAACATGAATCTTATGATTCTCTTTTCAGCAGCTCATGAGAAAATTGGAAATAAGCTGATAGGGACATATATTTAGATATTAATGAGAAAAGTAGAAGTCTCAGGCTCTCTTTAAGAATCAAGATGCCTTTATACTCCCAGTTGGCCTACAGGATGGCTTTTCACTAAGATGCCTGAGGCTTCAACAAGATGATAATCTAATCCCATAAATAATAGATTTGTTAATTGTCTCCTTTCTTCCTTCTGTGATATAGTATTCAAATTATTATCCAAGCCATTCTAAATAAGTTGATTATGTATTTCTATATCTTAGCTGCTTTGTGAGTTTTCTGTTTTTTTACTTTTATCACCGCACAAACGTGGAACAATAATTTAAGAATCTTTTGGTTTTGTTCTATTAAGAGTTGTTTTCCTCCCCTATATCTTTCACAGATATTATCAGTGGATCCTATTCACACTGAGGATACGACAGTGTATCCTGGGAGTCATCCTGGCACCCCAGGAGATGAGGTCTTGCCAAGAAATGCAGCCATGGATGAAAGTGGAGACAGGAAACGATTTGCCCACAGCTCCCATGAGACCTGTTACAACAGCTCAAGGTGGGTCTTTYATATATATTTTTTATTTTATATGCTTATTAGTTTTTTTTTTTTGTTTTGACGGAGTGTCCACTTGCCCGACCTCTTTTTCTAATGCTTTCTTTTATGATTAAAATGCCCCTCTTCCGTAAATGTTAGTTTAGTCACAACCCCTAGGCTTTCTACTGAAATCAGTTGCCTATTGGTGAAAGGGTACGCTGAAAAGACCTGACTGCAGAACCAGCTCCTTGTTACAAAACTACAAGCCCAGAATAGTAGTTTAGAAATGTTTTCCCTGGGCTTTTCAGGCAAACCAACCTCTTCTTAGGAACTGGGAAATGCTCCCAGGTGCCACAAGATCAAGGTGCAAAAGTTTCATGCCAGGGGATAAAGAGGTGCTTGGACAATACAGCAGGAGGTTCCATATACGTGCGCCTATATCAACAATAATCAGCAAAAGTGAAACTGCCTTTGGAGATTATTTAGACAGGTCTGTGCTGTGCCCTGTGATGCTGAGTTTATAGAAAGACCCAGCCAGAAAAGCACTCTACACCCAGATATCATAACAAAAGTGACACCAAGGGTAGTAAAATAAATATTTAATTTCTTTTTCTTCCCATATCCATCTCAGACATCCAGCTAACTCTAATAATACTTTACACTATAATACTTTACAAATACAAGTCGTCTAAATTAATATAAGTGTTTTGATAGATACTTGTGAGTTCATTTTTCACTGTCTGCCCACGGATGACTTTCCAGCTATGGGACAGAGTATTGGGAGATGGCTTTTTGCATGCTGTAAATGTATCAAACCTAAAAGCCAAAGTAGCTTTTGAAACACTAATAATATCACTCAGTGCTTATATTACTCTTTACATCTTCAAAGCCTTTTACAAACAGCCATGAATGAAGTATGGTAATAACTTTATTGTATTGTAAACCTGCTTTACTATTCCTCCAGCTGCTTCAGCAGGTCTCATCCTGGTGCCTGTGAGAACAACACAGTGATGCTTCAGATGACTCATCACTGAAACCAGGCTGCAGAGAGTTACGGTTTTCCCTGTGTCTCCCCCAAAGGCAGGTTAGAAATTGCATATTAAAATTCTGGGAAGACTCCGCCAGCAGATGGGGGCTCGACATGGTGAGATGCCACGTACCCAAGGGGCCCCCTTCTCCACCTAATCTCACCTGTGCTTGGACTATAAGGTCTTTGGGTGCCAGCCAGCATCTTTCAGCTTGGCAGAGTGTCCAGGGCAGTCTTGGTGCACGGCTCAGAGCTCGTAGGAGTGTAAACACGAGTTACTATAAATTGCCATCAAGGAAGACTTTTCCAGATGCTAATAGTGGCAAAAATCATAGCGCCTTACACAACGGGGGACACCTGCATGGTTYGGACCCCACTTTGGGGCTCAGCTGTTCACCATCACCCCTGCCCTCGGTCTGCAGAGGTGTCCCCCACTACTGTTGTCCAAACCAGGGACGGGGGAGGCAAAGGTCAGCTGGAGCAGGGGAGAAGCAAGGGGGGGTGGGAAATGCACAGCAACCCTTCAGTTCCCCAAAGGCTCCCTTCCGAAAGGGGAGGCTGAGATCGGCCTCTGAGCGCAGTTCCCTGGGCTGTGTCCTTTTCCCACCTGCAGAAGTGTCTGCTCGCAAGGGACGGGAACTGCTTTTGGCTGCTTCCTCCTCCCGAGGTCCACAGGTGCCCCCAGGACATGTCCCAGCCGGCACTGCTCCCCCGTGACAAAGTGTGTCACCCCAGGTCCTGGGGCCACGGTGCCAGCGGCCCCGGCAGGGGCTGCCCTCCGCAGCAGCCGCCGCAGGCCGCTCTGTGCCGCGCGAGCAGGACGGCGCGGCCGCCACGTTCGCATCGCCGAAAGTAAACTGGATGTCAAGTACATTTCCCACCTGGCATCTATTAAAATAATGTGTGTTTGTGTGCGTGCGCGCGCGCACGCCTATGTGTGTGTGTAAAATGTGGACACACTCTCTGATTTCAAATCTAGAACAAAATGCATGTTTTAAATTATAATGTAAATATAAATTATGTTATAATTTTGGCTCTTTTGCTAACGGGAAAGATCCTTTATTTTAGAGTTTGTGCAAACTATTTTACTTAACATATTATCTGTAACAGATTGCATAAGCATGACTGTTATCTGCGTTAGTCATCACTTTAGACCATGGAATATAACTCATGGCAGTCTGGATTTAATGAATGTTTGAATTAACCTATACCTAATTTCATGTGTTTTAAAACCTAAATCTCATTGAAAGCTGAGCTTTGTTTACTTCCCAAAATTGATCTGAGGGCCATTTGGAACACTTAGTGTATTCTAAAATGTGATCATATCAACAATACATGCTCGAGTTTGTTTTAAAGTGAGTTTTTCTTTCCTAGTTTACATAAATCATTTTAAAAAATCGTTCACTTTTTTGGATCATAATGTACTCACTTGGCTTTTAGACCTACATAGCTCATAGGCCAATTTTTCAAACAGGATTCTAAAGCTATTTGTGGATTACTTTCTGTTTGCTACTTGTAATCTGCATTCCTGAGGCAAGCATGCTAAAATGACTGAGGATTTTCATCGAGCTAAGTGTTATACTAAATAGGGCAATTTTGGGTGCTCTTAGCTTCTGTGTTTAAAAATACAATGCAGAAGAAACCAACACCACATTTTCTGTTAAACCACAGAGGGCACTGTTTGTTCTTAATATAAAATGACCCTATTACATAGACTCTTGTCACTCTTCATTAAGCAATTAACGTTAAGAGCTTAAATTTAGCCATTTTTTACTTTTTTCCTCCTTTGATTTAAAAATTAACCAGGTGTATTATACTGATGCACAATCTCATGTTCTTTCAGTGTTTGGTACCAAATATTGCCTTGGAGCACCCCTCCTCTCCATACTGCTTCACCACACTACATGGAGTCAGAGTGTTTCCTTGACAGCAACAGGTCTGGAGACGTAGTGCAAGAAACTGCCTCACGATTGTTTTATGGTTAATTAGCACTCTGCATTTTAACTTGCTCTTTTGGGTTAAGGTATTGAAGAAAGGGAGGCAGGGCAGCAGGGGCAACAACTGGAGTCCTCGCTCTTGATATTTTTCCTCTGGTGCTTTCAAACAGGATGCAGTAGAAGAAATACAGCGACTTACATGAGGTTGAAAGTCAATTGGCTATGCCAGTTTTGCAATTATTGTTTATTTATCTACTACTTGAAATATTCTGAACAAAACATAATGACATTTTCAGTTTTCTCAAAAGAAAAAATCTTCCAAAAAACATGACACAGAAAAAGCAATAGCAAAATTTACAGGTTTTGATAAAAGTAAAGATTGCATTTTTTAAATTTCTGTAAAAAATGCTGAAAAAATATCAGAATTCCATGCAAAACAAATTTGGGACTTGTCTTGGAGTTGTGTTGATAGAAAGTGGCCCTAGATCATTGTGCAGCGCATCACACACAGACAATATAAACTGTTTATAACATAAAAATCCTAATAGATTAAAGGAAAGAAATAAAAAGTAGAAATTGAGTAAACTGTGAACATCAGATTAGTGGAAAGATTCTTGTTCGCTTGTGCTTGTGTTAACTGTTGTGCAAGTTTGGGACATCTCAGAAGCCTATGAAGTATTACTTATTTTACTGTTGGTTCAATCAAAGGTGTATGAGTCCTTATTTTAGCAGTTCCTCTCTCTCTCTAACAGTGATCCATATGAACTTTGCCGGTTAATTTAATTTCTTGTTCACTTGAGGCCTGGGTAACTTCTGGGATTGTTTTTTTCCATTTCACTTCCCCAACCTGTGTATAAGGCTGGTGCCAAGGTCCATGAGGTTCTTTGCAGCTCTTGATGCAGCACTGCATGGTCTTAGCCCTACATAGCATGTTTCGCTTTCTCAGTGCCTGGCCAAAGAGAGACCCGGATCAGTTAGGACACAAATGGTATCACTAGGTAGTTGCAAGCACTTGGAAAGGATTGTAGGAATTATGGATGTCTCTGGAAAACAGGTTTGCCCAGGATCCCCTGATGGGGTTTGCGCAACTTGTGAGTTGGTCACAGCTCCCAAGCTTGTAGGTGGTTGTACAGCACCAAAACTTCAGGTCTTATTTGTTGAAGGGCTTATCACTGTTTATCACTGTGGTTGACACCACGGTTTCTCCGAGGTTGGGAGGGACCTCAAGAGGTCCCTAGTCCCTAGTCCAACCACCTGCTCAAAATGAGGTCCCCTATGGGGCTAGACCATGTTGCTCAGGTCTTTACCCAGTTGGGCTTGAAAACCTCCAAGGATGGAGACTGTACATCCTCTCTGGGAAACCTATTACAATGCTAAATTATCTGAGAGTGAATTTTTTTCCTTATATCCACGTTGAATCCCACTTGTTCCACTTTATACCTGTTGTCTCTAGTCTTCCTGACATGTCCTGGGATAGACCCTTGAGGAACTCCTCTTCTCACCAGCCACTACGTAGGGTACTACCCAGTAACCACTACCCTTTGAAACAGACAATCCAGCCAGTTTTTCTGCCATCTTGTAGTCCAGCCATCAGGACTGTAAAGACTCACCTTGGACATAAGGATGCTGTAGGAGACCATGTTGAAAGTGTTGCTAAGGAAACCTTTCCTGCATTGGGAAATGACTCATGAGAAGGGTGCCGTTCTTGGGGCTACATTTAAAGGGACAATTTGTAAGACAGCTAATGGAGACTGTCCAGAGAAATGGAAATTACTCTGCTGGTTTCTAGGGTTTTTCCTTTTAAAAATTGAGATGGTGTGTTGAAATTCCCTTCTGAGAGCAGTTCAATCAACTCATCCCTTGCTACAAGGTGTAGGATGATAAATTTTTGGAGGTTTCTTTTAAAGTATGCAGTAAAGGCCTGAGCTCTTTTTAAAGTAACCTGAATATGAGATTGTCCACAGCAGCAAACAGGCAAACTCTGCTGCACAGCTGGAATGTTACTTTCCTTGGAGATACTACTAGAGACAAGGGCATTGTCCTGCAGGTGAGATTACATGCTTGTCTATGCATTTTAGGATTGGATCTGCATTACCACGGGATAGTTATAAAAACATGTAGATAGTTCTGCAGAAGAATTTGGTTTTTCAAAATGGTTTTCATGTACTTCTTTGCCTGTCTGATTTTCAAAAACTGGAAACATAATCTGGGAAATAGGGCCACAAAGTCATTACAAAAGCCCTGCACAGCACAACTCTTGCTGGTTTTGGCTTTTCTTTCTCCTTCATATGCCAATTCATTCCTAGCTATGCTTATCAAGGGATCATAAGCATTTTCCATCTCATTTAATTTTTGAACCTGGAATTCAGTTTTCTGCAACATAGAATATTGGAACTGCTTTAATTTGCTACGTTTAGGCACATCCTGAATATCTAAATATTATTAAACATAAGGTTCCTTTGATTTTTCCTTTTAAGTGACATAGAATGAATTTGTAGAAGAGAAAGCAGTACTTAAGTTATCCATAATGCATCTGTTTATGTTTCCAACTGGTGTACTTTATCACCAAGTCATTGGTTTATATTATAAAATGATGGTTGTGTAATAAGTAGTTAGCAGAAACCACAGGCACGTCTTTGAAATAACACTAATGGCCATTTTTGATGAAATATATGAGACTTTGTGAAAATGATTTGGTGAAGAAATGTATTTTCTTCACTTCCTGTTAACAGTGGACATGTTGAAGCCCTTTAATCTCTGCTGCACAACTAAACATTTTTTTTTATTATTTGGGATTAGTTTGAACTAGCAAGCACCATTTAATAATAAAGAAGCTTTAAAGCAAGTGAATTTGATCAGGGAAACTCTAATTAACAGTACAAAGTGAAAAAAAATGTCCACGTGTAATGGTTTCAAATAAAAATACAATTAGCTGGTAACCTTGGGAATTACTCTGCCTTCTCCTATGCTCATCTAGTTTATGGTACTAAGGATCCTTTTCTGCTAGCTGAGTTTGTTTATGTAAGAATCAATAAATAATAGTAAATGATAAAGCATGCTGGAAGGCCCAAGCATGATGACATTTTTAAGACTAAGATTTGCTCTGAAGGGATTAAATCTCTGGGTTTATACAAAAGGTGCAGCCCGTCCTTAGCAGTTTACAACACCGCACATTGGATAAGTTTTCTGGCCTTTCACAAGTAAATCTTACAACCAGTTTCTAAGCTAAAATTAGATGTAAGTTGGATCCGTAGTTAAAGATGTGATCCTTGGACAAGTTTAGCGTTTATGCCTGTTAAATGCTCTTGCTTAAAAAAGACACTTCCTCTATAGTTCATCTGTAATGCATTGTGCAAGATGATGTTTTGCACAGGATACATTTGAAGAAATAATTCATGATTAAGTTTTTACGCGCTGTTGTATTTAACTGCTATTACAAGCAGTTTTGCCGATGCTACATATTTTCAAACTTGTTCTCAGAAAATTTCGCTAAACTTTGACTACTTTTTAATGTTTTTTTTTCCACCCAAATGAAGATTACTTGCATAATGCAGAGGGAGGTTTTTTTGGGGAAAGTTCTTACCAAACCTTTTCAGCTTTAAGAAATCAGTTCATTAAAATATTTGCTTGTTCATATTTTGACATTTTGGAAAAAAAATACTTAATTCAGAGTCCCACCAGACTTTGGTATCAGGACTGGAAATATGGCCTTGTTTTTGTGACTGTACTCTTGGCTATCTTCATGACATAAAATTTGGTTATATTACAAAGTTTTGAAAAAAGCTAGTTTTGTATATGCTTAGCAGAGACTTCTTGGACATAAGGAGCTAAAAAATAATTTTTGACTGGACATACCTTGATTTGCCTAGTTTCAGCCGCCCTGCCCAGGGCAGGGCACACAGGAGGCTGGGGCGGGTGGAATTTGGACAGGGAGTCTGGATGAAGAGCCGGGCAGCAGGACGTGAGGTTGTCAGGACAAGGGGACAGGAGCCATGAGCAGTGCAGGGAGAGCTCAGGGCAGAGGGACGGTGGGAAGTGGTAGTACAGCATGGATGCAGCACTGGGGAGAAACAGGAGAAACCAAAAAGAGAGAGCTTGGGATGGGTGTTGGGAAAAGGGATGAAGAGTCAAGGGTGGAGAAGAGACAGGAGTAGGCCAGGACAGGTCCGAGGGAGAAGGACAAGACAAGCTTGGAGCTGAAGGACAGAAAAGTCTACATCAGCTAAAATCCTCCTATGAGAGACAAAATAGAGACAAAGATACCGAGACTGTCTTTTGTTTTTCCATGAGGTTTTTCACTTCTAGTTTCACAGGTTTGAAACAATTCATTCTTCAAGCAACATCATCAAGACTGCAAAATGAAGCACTGAATAGCCAGTATTAAATGCAAATATTAAGGTCACATAGCCTTCATTTGGCCCCCTTTTTTTTCCATATACAGGTCCAAATTACTTGTTCAAATGATCCATTTGCCTCAGAGCCAATGCTTCTTTCTGCGCACACAGTGAGTGTAAACTCTTAACTACTGAGCAGCTGTTAACACTGTTGCATCCCTTCAATGCTCAGTGAGCGTGTCCCACACCTGATTTACTGCACCCCATTCAACCCCAGCTCTGATGACAGGCAGATTCGTTAATGTAGGTTTGTTTTCTAGGGATGGTAATGGGTGTGATATAGATGTATTTCTTCATATTAATCACTGCATCATTAAAACAGTGCATTTTGTGATATGGAGGGGATATTAACGTAGTTGTAGAAGTGGGCTGATAAAATATTTAGGAACTGAGACCAGAAATTATTATTTATATTGGTCACCCTTTCTGAGAAGCCAAGGGTCTTCAGAGTACGTAACATTAGATGGATTTAGCTGCCGGGGACTTGTATCTGGGAATGCTTAGGAGTCAAGTGCCAAGATCTTCTGCCAGGCATTCAACAAATGAAGTCTTTGCAATTAGTGATAGCATGTGAAATGTCTGGCTTTGAGCTGGTATCCAAGTTTTCAGAAGCTGCAGGCATGAACTTCTCCGTTCTCCTTCTGCAGTTTCCTGCCTCATTCATTTTTTAACGTCTTCAAGGAAGGAAGGAGAAGCCCTACAGATAACAGTCTTCCTTTCATAATTTGGATCCATTTCTAAAACATGTTTGCCCTGTGAATTGAATGGGATAGGGATCCTGTGGTAAAATACCCGTATCTAATAAAAAACAGCAAAATGCTGGTTAAATATTAGTTATGCAGGCAAACTTAATTTCGCTGTTTCCTGACTGTTGAATTCTTCAATACTTTAGTTTATTTTTACCCAAATTAACCAGATTTGGGAGAAATAGCAGCTTTCTACAAGTTTTGTGAGGGCATTTCATTTGAGATGAATGGCTCAGATTGATGCTTCTGCTGCAGGAAAGCCTAGAAGACCTGGGCTGCCCAAATGGCACATGCAGCATGCCCTGCTGTTTCTTGCTCTCTGGGCTGTCCCCCACAGCAGAGAGGGAGGCTCAGATTATTTTGGTGGGGAGAAAGGGTAAACAGGAGACAAAGGACACAAGGCTGTAGAAAACCAGACTCATTAATTCTGTTGCCAGTGGAGCAGTGTGCGTGTAATGATGACTTAAGCTACAAAATCCTTAGGGTCTTAGAGGTGACTCTGCCATTCACAGCCTTTCATCTGCAGATAATGTGTATATAGTACTTTTAGGAGGGACATTGCTAGAGGTTTCTCTTGCTTGGCCCATACGATCCCACTGTGTTCAGAAAAATGATGCAGGAGCACAGTCAAAAGTTTAGACCCTGAGATTGAGGGCTCTCCATCCTATCACACACTTCATAGACGATAATAAAGGTCAGAATTACCAGTAAGCTCCAGCCACTTTACACTCTTTGGGTGCAACCAATCTAATTCAAAGCCACATCAACTTTTTGGCCAGGTCTGGAAGTTTTGCGTGCCTTCAATGCAGTGGTAAACTTGCTCATAAGAATGAAATTAAGAAAAAAGATTTTAAATGAGATTTTTTGCAGTTAAAGCAGCCACGGAACACTAACTCTATCTTTAGAAGCATCAGGAAGTGAAAAATGCATGCAGTGTCTTTAAAAATAACTAATCTAATCTGGAACCAAGCCATTAAAATCATTCCATCATAACTACATAATTATTTTGTCACATTAATAAACCTTATTATGTAGAGTGCTTAAGGATCTTGACGATGCATTTCTTATCTGAATGAATTTAATTTTTTTTCTAAGTATAATCTTAACTGTTTCCTTCTTATTTTTTTACCTATGAATTTAATGGTTGATATTTTTACTTTTTCTCCAGCTAATGAGTGTTTTATCTGAGAATCCAACCTAATCTTTCTGCTCTCAAGGAGTATGATGGGAGGAGCGTTAGGCTTATTAAAATGCTTTCTAGGAAAGATGAAATTTAGGATTTCTTGGATCTTGTTATGGGCCAGGAAATAATAGAAATAATAAACCCAAAATGGATATTATAT
Organism: Oceanodroma leucorhoa; assembly: GCA_030449065.1. Taxonomy (NCBI): domain Eukaryota; kingdom Metazoa; phylum Chordata; class Aves; order Procellariiformes; genus Oceanodroma; species Oceanodroma leucorhoa. Next base: position 13,798,706 of record JASVER010000004.1, on the reverse strand, counting down.
TTTTAAACAGGGATGCACTGACAGTGTTTCCATGTGTAGCCTTTGGACTATATGATCTGCTCACCATGGCCTAACGGCAACAGGAGTTCTGCTATTTTACTTTCTTGCGTCCAGGGATTTTGCCCCACGTAATGAAGCATTTGTTATCCATAACTACTTCGTTAGCGTGAGGAATCACATGGAGGAGTTATAGGGACCTCCCTTCAGAAAACTGCCATTGGTGAGATGGATGTTGAATATACGCAGGGGAAAGAGATTCACATTGAGAGAATCTCGTCTCTGAGAATACGATGCAGGCACTCCCTGGGGTCTCTACACTTGCATGAATAGGAAGGATTAAAGGTTAAGGCTTATAGCCCATTTGTCATGAAATCCTCTAATGATGACAGAAACTGTAGACTAGCCTCATATAGAATATCTATAAAGAGCAGAGTGAAAAGGATATAGTGAGGCAGTGGTGCATGGCCCCAATTTTAGAAGTATTGAAAGTGGGAGAATTCGAGGAGTTTATGACAGTAACTGAATATTTGGGTTCAGTTTCCCTTCCTCCCACCAGTGCAAAATCCAARCACTAAAGGCTGCGTCTTGAAAAGCCCATATGAGCATCTGGATATACTCGCCCTCCCTCTGTGTCCCCAGCACCCTCTAGGAAATACAAGAACATTAGTCCAAAAACTTAAAATAGCTCAAAAGCCACAAATGTAACGGGAAGAAAGCAAGAGACCACTAATGCCCAGCAGCAGCCGGGATGCAGCTGGTGAGAGCACTGTGATGCTCCTGCCAGTCTGCCTTCGGCAGGATGGGGTAGCAGTGCCAGGGATTGCTGAGGCGCTTGCCAAGGGTGCCCGTCTGCTGGTAACCTGGGATATACTCGGGTCACCGGCCTGACCCTGATCCCGAGGTGTGCCGAGGCTGTGGGACTCCTCGGATGGTCCAGGACTGGCACAGTCAGCTGCTCTGTTTCATTTCAGATGGAAATGTTTTGATTTTTCCCCCGGTGAAAAAATGTTGGAAATTCCAAATGTGCCTTTCGTATTTCAGCTGGAACTCAATGTCCCACAAAATGGAAATTCCCTCTCTTTTTCTAGCTGCAGCCTAAAAGAAGGGACCTTTGAGGAGATGCACAAGAGAGGTGTAGCTTGATCTTCAGAGGAGAAAATGGGTGTGAGGTTTAGGGGCTCCAGCTCTTCTGTACAAATAGAGGCGTCTTTCCTAATCTGAACATCTCATGTTTTAGCCAATAAAAATATGCTCTTTGCATCTTTTTGCTGAACACCTGGAATTTTGTAAAGGGATATCTATACCAACCAGGTTTAGTTACAGGTCTGCAAAACATGAGTGGCAGGCAGGGGTGAGGGAGGGAAAGCAAGGTGTTTTAGGACACGAAGCAGCTCTCCTCTGCCAGGATGCCTGTTTAAAGTATAAGCTCGTATAAGCAAAGATAATCTTTTTCTGTATGTAGTGTGGTGTCCGGTGAGCTCTTACAAATCAATAATAATCTGTGTATGCTGGCTTGCCAGGCACAGCTTTTTTACACCAAATTTTTCCTAGTGAAATCATAGCATGGTGTTACATGTCTCTATCCTGGCATTGCAGTGAAGTGTTACCTGCTGCCCGTGAGGGAGAGTGGTTACACGGCGTGGACACTATCTGCACGCAACTGCTATGTGAGCAAATGCAAGCAGTAACCCCGTGAGAATCAGTCTGGTAAAAAAGAAAAAACCCACCAATTTGCCGAGAAGATTAAGCACAACTGCTAAGACGGGGCTCATGGGTATTTATCAGATTATTTACCACGACAGGAGGCATACATTACTTCTTGAGTTCTCAGATAACTCATGTGCACTCAAAAATATGACCCTGCAGGTACGGAAATTTTTAAGCGCCTTGTTTAAAAATGGTCTGAAGGAAGTTCCTGAACAGAAAGTGGGCTACTCGGTAAGCTTTTCACTCTTGTATTTTTTCCTGTTTATCCTAACAGATGTCTTGTTGTTTCCAAAATCTCACAATAGGAAATGCCTCCATTAACTTAATTTAGATAGTTCAATTTCAGTGGTACCCACTGCACTTTGCATTTTATAGTTTGCAGTTAGAAAGCAACATCTGGACTTGTCCCAGTGAAATGGGATTTCCCGCTGTTAATACATTTATTGTATTTCCCTATATAAATATTGCTTTATTATAGAAAGGAATCATGTTATTAATCTTCACTGCATGTCTGGACTGTTGATTCAGACATGGAAAACAAGGTCATTTCCAAACACTTGAGGTACCTAAGCCCAGAAGCTACTGTTAAGTGGCATCGACGCATTGGCTTTAAATGGCTTACAGCCATTTGTGTGTTCACGAGTCTGCAGGAGAAATGGAGCTTAGAGCACAATATCTCAACCTCATATTTGACATCACTGGGAATCTAAATCTCTCCGGCTTACCATTGAAATACGGTACCTGTGGGTTTGCTGACTTGAAACATGGCTATTTAGTGAAACAAACATATTGGAAATCAGATTGTTACTTGCACGATTACTCACTAGTCATGTTTTCCTAAGCAGATCATCAGTGCTCTCCGTGAGCAGACATCTATTTAAGCAGCTATCCTGCCTGGTTTTGGGGGACTGGATTTGATGCATTTGTAGGGTTCGCTATACAATGTAACCCAGTCCTCAGGAGTTTTACTTTTTTACAGTCACAGTTGATTAAAGCTGACCTGGCAAGGGACCAGAAAGCCTTTGGGAGGATTARTGGTTATCAGTGTCATTGCCTTTTCTACTGTAAAAGCGGTGGCTGTGTTCGTAGCGGCCGAGCGGGCATCACCCTGGCACAGCTCACCCCTCGGAGCGCAGCGGGGAGGGGGAAGCTGCGACCTGCGGTCGGCAGGGCTGCCCGGCTCCCGGTGGAGCCCCGTGCCAGTGCTGGCCTCCGCTCCCCTGGGTGCGAAAGAGCCCCGCTGCTTGTTAGCAAACACCGAGGAGCCCCTTTGCAGGCGAGGGGCTTGGCAGCTGGTCCTGGCCGCCGGCCGAGTGCCACAGCATTGGGGCTGGGCGGGCAGCCATCGGCCCGGCTGCTGTCCCCCTCTGGGTGTCCCGACTCACCTGGGTGGCAGCGGGAGGCAGGGAAATCACTCAACACCCAGCTCTGTAGTGCTTTGTCTCCCTTTCTTCTCTTTCAGCTCTGTACGCTGCAGCAGAGAGGTGCCTGGCGCTGAACTTTTTACCTTCGAGGCTATTTTGTATGCTGGAGAAAATGGCCATTAAAATGATTTGTGAAATAAATACTATCACTAGGGCAGGTGTTGGACCTGTAAACAGTTAATTGCCAGAGCTCTGCAGATGTCGACTATTTCTTTTGAGACATCTGCCAGCTAATATTATCTGATAGCAGCTCATTCAGTTGATGAATCTGTCATTTTGCAATTTAGCTACCAGAACGTGTGCAGGGTCAATCAGCTTACATGCCTGTATTTAGAAGAGCTTCACAGTCTGCAATCATCTGGAGGCATTCAGGACATAATGCAATTAATATTTTACAACCATCCTGACAGGAAAGAAACTTAGAGTAGAAATATCAAAACATGTTGGTTTTCTGTGCCTTTGAGACTCATGCTAGAGTTGTTTTTAAATCATGGTAAGGGTAATAAAAGCCTGTCCAGCCCAAAGGTCAGCAAACAACAGAAGATGGGGCACATTGTTCAGAGGAGATTTAGGCAATGCTTGTTTGTAGAAACTTGGTGAAATCATATTTGTGTTCAACATCTGTGTTCAGCACTTTTCACCTGGCTCATGCTTTGATAATTATTGCAGAAGTTTGCTTCAGGTAAACCAATTGTGCTCTAAAAGACATACCTGATACTCAAAAGTGGATCCACTATTAACGATGAGAAGAAATAGAGGAGTATGTTTGAAATAGGCAGGATTCATGCCTACTTCTGTACTGATCTGCAATTTGAACTATTCACATTAAAACTGTTTTGTAATTGAAAAGCATAACAATACTCGTGAGCTGGTCCATGGAATATTGTTTTTTCTGTTGATCACATTCAAGTAGATCTTAACACCCTCCATAATAATTTCAGCTATGTTTAGTACTTTTGCTATTAGGTAGAACAAAAGGTGATTTGTACCTGAGGAGAGTGCATTCACTCAACAAGCCTAGAAAGAAACCATGGAATTTGAATGGGAAGTTATCTATATAAGGCAAAAAAAGGAGAGAAATACGTTGTTTTAGAAAAGCATTAGCATCAAGGAGTTTGTGGTGGAATTGCATTTGAGTCGTAATCTTTTTAAAAAGCCCCTGCTAAAGCAGATAACTAATTTGCGATGTAGTCAGGCTGCTCAGGTTACCCCCTTGATGTTCTGGGCTGTGGGGACCCTCCTTCAGGACTTTGTTGCTCTCGGTGGCCACAGCCGTGGGGCCGCGGATGAATAGGATGGAGTGGCAGGAGGGTAAATGTGAGAGCTTTGTGTTTTTAGACAGTTCTTTTGCTTCTAAGAAAGTTAATTAGGAAGTGAAACCTTAAGCAGTTGACAGTGTGCATTGTTGGCTGCTAGTGCTCTGTGACAAATACCACTGAAAGGTACTTCACTTTCTTTTGTAAACAGAAAGGTAAGGAATTTGCACAAAAATGTATTGGTGAAGATCTGCTTTTCATCATGGCCTAACCACATAGTAAACAACAGAAATAACTTGTTTTAATAAAGTGTGGTGTTGAAACATTTATCAGCAAGCTCTTTCTCTCCATTTCAAAGGTATGTTTAGGTAAGAGGAACTGTTGCCTTGAGGAAACCCAAGCTGAAATTTTGTTATAACATTTTCTTCAGGTCAAGGTCGGGAAACTTAAGGAAAAGTTTGACTTCTGGGCCATCATACAATTATGCCTGAGTTGATTAATACAGTACGCTGAAACAGCCATCTAAGAATTTCTTAATATTTTAAATGTATCCCAAATAGTAGTTACTCACATAAAATTATTCTAGTAGTCACATTATAAAAAGCATGACTTCATTTTTATTGTCATTTTTTTGTCATGTAGCCATGCACAGTTATGAGGCAAGTGTAATAATCCATGTATTTTAATTTCTCTATATAACAATAAAAAGATTAACATACCTTTCTCTTATGGGCTAGGTTCCCTTGAGTGGCATCAATATAAGCCTCTGAAGAATTAATAAACTAGGCCTGGGGACTTCAGAGTTAAAGCCTGTTAAAACGTTCTGCGTAGTACTTCAATTGAACTAGACTTTAGTGGTATACTTGTGAAACCAAATGGAGAACAGTACGGAGGTGGCTTAAATGCATGATAGATGCCCATTTCAGAATAAAGGTAGCTGTGTTTTGCCCCAGCACTTCCAACCTCTGCAGGTGGAGCAGCTCTGCACACTTCTCTCACAGGCTTTCACGGCATAAGCAATACAGAGAAACACAGCAGAATATTAATTAGATGAAGACTATATAAAGGGAATGGCATTTGTGGAAGTAAGATTTGCGACTCAACAAGCAGTCACCACAGATCGCTGCTCCAAGGGGCTGGAAAACAGGGAGGAGGGAATGACATCGAGACCTGTATGTCTACGATACATGCAGGCTGGTGCTTAGTCTCGTGCAGGGGACTGTGCAAAGGCTATTTGCGAAGCAAGACCCAGGCTCTTTGCAGCCTCTGTCCTCCTGGACTGCCCTGGCTGGAGCAGCTGTGGCTGTGCAGAGATCTCCTATCTCTGCAGCTCACTGCTTATCCATGCTGTCCCCTTGCTCGCGTCCATTAATCTCGATCCTTGTGGTAACGCCACAGTTTCTTCAGCCACGCAGATTTTTTACAATGGCTTTCCCTTTTGCCAGTTTCCCCTACAGAAAGGGAGAATTTAGTTCTCTGTTTATACATTTCCGTGAAGTGATACTCTACCTGTTTTTACAAGGCTGTGTAATGCTATTTAGAGTTACTCCACAGAGTGAGCTATTTTTGAAGATTTTCAGAGGATGATTTTAAATATCAAATTATTCAGAAACTTCCACATTTTTCCATAAGAAAGTCCCCAAATATTATTAGACTTAGCTTTTTTTTGGGGTTGCTTTGAAAAATTGAGTAGGAGGATTTTCAAAAGTCCTTAGTACTGGCCTAAATTTCTTCCTACTCCTTCATAATGTTCTTAAGGATACAAATCCAACACACTGTAAAAATTACAGTGATTTAATAATAATTATACTGCATAGGATAACTATAGGGTAACGGTGCTTGAGTAAGGTGAGCTGAGTAAAACAAGCACTTGAGTAAGTTTAGGTTACTATTATACATCAGAACTGCTCTTCAGGCACTTTAAATGATGCCAGGGCCAGGTGATACAGGGCTGAGGATATGAAATTAGCTTGCCAGTGGCTCTTCCTGCTCTATGACTATAGATGAGGATGGGGATGGATAGAAGGAGGCTGAAGGACTGCAGGGGCGCGGTCTGCCCCCGCCTGCGGGCGCGTTTGGGTCAAGGAGGAGGATTCCACCCTTATCAACCCCGTCGTGAGCTCATTCCTCATTTCTTGAGCAGAGAGGAATGTTTATTCAGCTGGCACAGTTTCTGGGAAAGAGGCTAGAAGGAGAAACCACTGCGTGACAGTCTTCCTCCTTATCGTCTATAATGGTGATGTATCCGTGCAACATGTGCAGTGTGGGAAGGGATGGGGAAGGATGGCCAGCTAGACAAGGGGTGGAACTAGGAAAATGAAGTACTTGAATTCACAGGGGATTATTACCCCATTTCTGTGTATCTACAGCAATATTCATCTGAACTGAGCCTACCAAAGCTTAATCAAAATAACCTTTTTCACTTGAACGTTTGATTAACCCCCAAAGGCTACATCTTTCAGTGAGTTTAAGTAAATTCAAATAATATGTGTGGAGTATGCAGTGCTGACTTACACCAGAGTATATATTAATAGCAGTGTCACTGGATGGAGGCACAGGGAAGGGCTGGGAGAAAACCATGCGGGTGGCTGCCCCGACTCCAGCACCGGACCAACAGGGAACAGCTGAAAGCATGGGACTGCCTTCCTACTCCCATATGACTTTGTGTGGGAGCAAGCAGATTTGGAAGGGTGTGATTAGACTTGCAGGAGAAGCGTGCAAGGCACGGCGCAAGCTGAGAAACAGCCCCTCGTCTGATTTCTTCTGGGGACTGCTTTTCCCTTCACAACATCAGACCTCCTTGCTATCCCTTCTGATCCTGTGCGGTGGGTGTCTCTGAGAACGGATCGGTGGTCTTTGGCTGCATCTCCTTATGGAAATTGCTTTGACCTTTATTTTCATTTGTTGGCCCGACTGCTATCCTGTCCCCGAAGCAGAGTGTGGTTACACCTTTCTGCTTAAGCTGGCATGTTTAGTTTAAAACCAGAAGAAATTAGAACCGCTCAGCTTTCTAGAAATAACTTTTCTTCTCCCTTTATCACCTACAGAATGCCTGGAGAGTTCCAAACTAATAACAAGATTATGTAAGAGAATAGGAAATAAAAACACACATATATTTTATTTCTGCAGAAACACCCCTGTTGCATTTACTTTTCCAACACAGTAAATGAGCCTTCTATATACTTTGGCACTACAAAGCATTTCAAAGATACTTCTGGTAAACACCAATACCATATCTATCCTTTTAAACCTTAGTCTTCAGGAATGTATATATTGTATAAGCGGAACAAAAAAGTAATCTTCAACATTTTAAGCAATCAGTTTGATTCTGGTCATGGCAATTACTCTTTCTGTCAGCAGGAGTAAAATTTACAATCAGGAAATCAAAGAGTCAAACATATTCCTGTATAATGCAGCATAAGCTGCATGTAAATTAGATCACCCCGCTGGAAAACCTGCTTCCTCTCATTTTCCTGAGCGGAGCTGGGCAGCCTCCGCACGCCACACAGAAGCGTGCAGCGTGCTCAGCCCCGACCCGCGGGCAGGTGGAAGGAGCGGGGTCATGGTTAGGGCCGTGTTGCCGTGCCAGGGCAGGGTCCCACTGTGCCCCATCCCTCTCCTTGCCCACCCCGTGCACTGCTGCTGGAGCTGGCCACCCTGCCACCAGCCTGACCCGCTTCCCAACCCAGCTTGGAAACGAGGGCTGGGGGAAGAGGTTGGCTTTGCCCCGTGCAGGCGAGCTGTCCGGGCCATGTGTCGGCCAGTGCTTCTGCAAGCGGAGGGTAGGAAGAGCCCTCTGAGGGGGCCCGAGAGGGGCTGGTGTCAGTCCTGCACGCAACCCTGGCTGCTTCCCACCCTACGCGTAACACTGGGCTGTGAGCTGGTGCCATGGAACAGGCACAGGCTTGAAGGAAAAGGTTGGCTTTGCTGGGTGTGCCACCTGAGCCAGCTCAGCTGGTGAATCGGTCCGAGGGGGGCACAGCATGGACTTATCAAGCTGTGGTTGATGTAGAATCCCATGGGATGTGTAACCTCTAAAAGCTGGTGCTTTGGCCCTGGGAAGAGAGATGCTGCTTGGCTTCTCTGCCAAGGGTGAGCAAGGAGGAGAATAAGCACCTCATCTGGGCATTTATGAGACCTTGCTTGAGGTCTGGCTTGACATCCCAACTACAAATATGGGGAAAGAAACCTAAATTGCTCAGCCTGGGCAATTGGTTCTTCCCTAGTTGCAATCATAAGTTGAAGCAGATGGGCTTAAAGAAACTGAAACCCTTGGAATGGGAGACTTGAGCCACTCCAGAAAGCTCCTCTTGTTCTCCTGCCATTGCCAACCATGTGCTCCTACCTCTGCAAAAAAATCAGTGTTAACGTCTGTCTCTCTTCCAAGTGGGATTGTGCTCTGTAGTGCAGAGTCACAGGACTCCAAGGTCTAAAGTCTGGCAAGAACGCGGCCAGAGCTGGGAAGGGCCAACACCGCATGGCCCCATACAAACCCTCCAGCCCTCACCGAGGGTCCAGCCTTCAACGGGTAGCAGAAATGTGCTGCATACCAGATATCTGAGTTGTTCTTGTGAATTCAAAACACAAGGCACAAAATATGTGAAAAATCATCCCTGCATGTAGTTTGGAGTAGCAAGGGAATGAAGGAGCAGAGCAGTAATCACGCTAGCACAATCAGTCCTGAGCGCTGCTCTCAAGGCAGTACGCAAGCCTGGCTCCCTCTGAGCCCTCTCCCAGCCCCCAGTCCCTCCTGTAGCTGGAGGAGAAAGCAGAAGAACAGCTGGCCTGGCTGGAACGAGACGGAGGTGCCCGTCCTCCTCCCCATTCTCCTCCTGCCACCCTGGAGCAGCACATCAGTCCCAGCCGCATTTCTCCCCTTTTCTGTCATCTCCTCTTCAAGGGGCATCCAGCTAACTTTATGCCTTCGTGTTTGTCTTTTTTTCTTTTCAGGAGTGAGGCATTGACAGTTTTCCCCCTTCTTCCTCGTGGGTTCATTGGAAATGGCCGAGGAAAACAGTGATCAGCCAATTTATGTGACACTCTCTCAGATAAACGAATGGGAAAGTGGGACTTTTGAGGCTGGTCTGGACAATGTAATTAAAATGATCCTTGCGTGGTAGTTGTAAGTTGACCTTTGGCAAACTACCTGGCTGGTCAGATCAGGTTTTGGAAAAGGCTTTCTCATTTCTTTACATGGATGATTCTGCATTTTAGTGATTCTATAATTTTTTTTTCTCTTTGGAGAATTCTAGTGGTTTTATTTACAAAATAGCATAGATTTTGAGACACCCACTTCATCTTCTTTCACTGAATTACCTTCTTCTACAAATAGTTCAGAGTTCAGAATCAGAATTCCTTTCCTAGGGAGTTTAAAAAAAAAAAAAAAAGGAAAAAAAAGAAAATAGATCTTATTTCAGTTGACAAGAATCAGTAAACTGGTTCCCAGATCTGGGAACCTTTCCTTTTGGTAATACATAATCCTCTCTGACTGCATTCATTTAATTCTTCAAGCCCACTCTGCACTTCAGTGTGTTCTCAGGTTTCTACCTCTCCATAGTACATTTTTAACACATAGAAATAATGTCTGAAAGCTAATTACGTTAAACAACTTCAAGATAATTTCAAACATACTTGGTCTTGTAGAGAAATTTGTGTCTAACTTTAAAAATAATTTCTGGTAACAATTATACAAGTAGTGTCATAAATATTTCTGCTCTGCTGAGCAGGATTTTGCCTTTAGAAAAATAATATTATCACTAACTGTTTTTATCATAGCAGCAAAAAAAGAACCAGGCGAGGTTGGGTCCTGGTGTGCTCACAGTCACTCACAGCCACCCATTAGCCTGACCTTCTCCTCTAAATACTTATAATCCAAGTGAATGCTATGGATAAAGACGACAGGGATTCAGCACAGCTTTGCAGTAGTTGCTGGGGAAGTGGGCACCTTGTATTCCTTCTCCCTTCCTTCCTTCCTTGCTTCCTTCCTTGCTTCCTTCCTCCCCTCCTTCCTCCCTTCCCTCCTCGCTGCCAAGACCTGTTACAGAGGCTCTGGGATCTCCCCGGCACGCTCCCTCTCTTGGAAAGGTTGTGTTTGGGAGCAGTATCGGCCTGACCAGGGGCAGGGGGGCTTTGGGGCCGAGGAAGCATGGGGATGAGCTCCCCCTCCTCTTCCCCGTACATGCACACAACCCAGATGCTTGCTGACCTGTGAGGTTTTTATGAGCAACCCATAGGTGGACTCGCGACAGTACGGAGCCCTTCGGTACGCAAACATTGGCAACGCACTGCGGAAGTGTAAAGCCTCTGAATTTGGGGGATGGATGGGGAAGGGGGATGTCTCCTGTCCATTCCTATCCTGCAGTGTGAGATACTGCTTCCTGGGAGAGTAAAGAAATGTTATGTTTTGTGGCATTCAATATTCTCCAGTGAGAATGAAGTTTATTTTCATGTTTAGAGGTCTGTACATCTTGTCTCAGCAAAGGGAACCTGATATGGTAAATGCACCTGACAAGGCCTAATTTGTTCATATATTTTGAAATTAATCATTGATGTAGTAGGTTAAAAAACACAACTTGAGATCATGAAGAAATGTGTGGGAAGCATATCTGGACTTACTTATAACTTTGGAAGAATGTGAGAATTCATGTTTATTAAGCCAAAATATAATAAATTCACAATGTAAAATACAACTCCAAGTAGGCCAGATGATAAACATGTTTTAATGCAATGCATGCAGCTGCTCCACTCTGTTGTTTCCAGTCCTTTTCTGCCTGGTCTATTTACTTCCCCTTAATAGCTGCAGGACRTATTTATTGGGACCAAAATTTTCCCTAGTCGTTTGCAGCACGACTTTCTGGTCCAAGGAAAGGCTCATTTCTTTGAACTGTTTTTCTAATAAGAGCAGAAAACATAGCAAATACTAAATTACAAACTACATAAGCACATTGCAAAGCAAATTCACTCGGTTTCTGCTTTCTGGGGAGACGAAGAGGGGAAGAGGTAAAGAACCGTATGTGATGCGCGTGTACTGCTTGCCTGAAATGGCTGTGCACCTCTGCAAGGCTTGGGGTGGCCCCAGGGGCAGGTGAGGAGCGAGAACCCCAACTGACCGACGAAATTTGTGTCACAGGAGAAGCAAGACAGCGAGGGGCACGTCAGAGATGTGGAAGGTAAAGTCAGGCGGTGGCTGAACTGGGTTTGACTTCGGCGGTAGTTGTTCCTGTCCTGTATGGGGCGATCGGGCCCCCGGTTACAGATGTTTCAGAAAACAAAGCCAGTCGTTGAGAGAGTATATGTGCAACATTGAAAGTTGTTCTGGAGCCTCTCTCACCCAGGCATATGAAGACAATTTTTATGTATGAGGGAGCAGGTGAAGAACTCCGCTTATTCAGCAGCACAGAAATAAAAGTAATGTGACAGAAGCAGGGAGACCTTCAAGGGTGTTTCTTTAAAGTAAAATGTGGGGTTGTGGGCATGTTCCCTGCAGACAGTTATACGAAGGGAGGGGGGTGACTATTTTGTAGGGCTACTTGATGGGGATGCACCCTTTGCAATGCAGAAACCCATGGCACTTGCCTTTGCCTCTCCTGGGTGAGGGGAAATGAAGGGGAAAAAAAGAAGATCCTGTCCTGGAAAAAAAAAAGCGTAGGTTTCGTTGTCCTGTATTCCAGCTGCAAATGCTGAGACAAATGGGCATCCTGACAGGAGCAGTAAAATAAAGGTATGAATTGTGGGAGTCTGGCCAGCTCTAGGATGTTTAGTCACCATACCATGCCTGGGAAAATGTGCTATATTTTAATTTGTGTCGTAAGGACAAGAACAACACGCTGCACTTTGCACAATAARCTGTGCTTTGTTTTAATAGCACCAAGCAACTTTCATACCAGGAAAAGCATCCTCTTTGTAAAACCAGGGGGCCCAAATACTGACCAGTAACAATAAAATACTCTCCGTGAAGTGCAGAGTGCAAGGGAATTAGTTTAAAAACACTGGCCTCAGCGGAGGGTGGGGAGGGAATATGATAAGACACTGGACTTAAGCAGGGGTCAGGGCACAGGTATGCAGAGCTTTGAACGTGAAAATGGAAAGCGCCAAAGTAACGTGATATTCCTCAGACGAGAATATCTGCAGCTCAGCAGAAATTTCAGCCRTCTGTGGCTGTTGTGCCCCTGTCACAGACTTGGAGCCCCCGTGTGAGCAGATGAACTTGAGGGAGCAGCCCCAGCTACCGCCTGTACAACGTGTGTTTCTGATATGCTGATGCCAAGGAGGCACAAGTGATTTGGGCATGTTCTTATGGTGATCCAAGCTGTAACGCACACAGCCCTGGCTGTTTTACTCCCAGCTTGCATTGSCACGGGTGTCTGCGTCGCAGCCCTCCCTCGTGTTTCCTTCACAAGCCACGGGGACCATGATGCATATTCCACACCGCCTTCCCAAGGTGTGAAATTCTGAAGCAGCTGATCTTACTCAGTATGACATACTTCAAATCCTCAATTTTTTGTTAGAGGCATTTTTTTTTCGTAGATGTGTATATTGCGTGGAACAAAGACACAGATCTGATTCACGTGGTTCCAGGAATGTTTTCACAAGTTTTGGTCAGGACTCTTGATCTAGTGACTGTGTGGCATGACACATCATTGAGCCCGTTGGCTGTGGGAACACRTGGTGAGACAATCTTGTGGCTGAAATGCTTTAACCTGCATATATGTGCCATGGGATGGACCTGCTAGGTGTACTTTGTGAGGGAGAGGGAATTAGGTTAATCACTCCCCAGTGGTACTGTTAGGATTTTTGCCATGTGCTTTGCAAGGGCAAGTTGAGCCTTTGCCTCATTAATCCTTTTATTGGACAGATCTGAACAAGCAGATCAAACATCGGAGATTCTTTTGAACTGCCTCTATCTTCTGCAATCACTGGATTGATAAAGTAATTTCAGATCATTGATGTGTCCCATACATTTCTGAGATGAGTGCAAACCAGAAAGTGTGCAATTTCATGGCTGTCAGARGGCTGGGTAGGCCTTGTTACATATAGCACTGTCTCCTGTTTATTTTTATGGAATGGGATGAGAGGGAAAGGTTAGGAGACAGGATGGAGGATTTACCTTCTTGAAAATGAAATATTCATAACAAAGAGGATTAATATAGAGCATCTCAGGTTAGTACAGTGTCAATGCTGTCTATCAATATCATCTCTATTCATATACATTCCCTCATTCCTCTTCAGATTCACTGTTTTCTAATCCACGTGCTTACTTGCAGGGTTATGACTTCYGGTACTGTCTCATGTCTTTTTCAAACTCTTATTGATACAGAAAGTGGGAAAGGAAGAAATTTTTATTGCTTGGTTTGGTTCTTCATTCAAATAACTATTGAATTGTCTGAATATGATCGCTCAAAATTGTAACCCAAATTAAATTGCTTAAAAAAAAAAAAAAAAAAAAAGAAAGAATACAGAAAGGCTGTAGAGAAGCAGCCGAGGACGGCATGGACCGAGGAGAGGACACATGCTGCTATCATTCCTGCAACACTCAACAACGTCCAACACACTTACTGCAGGTTGGAGAGAAGCAGACCTGTTTTTTTGAGCTGCTGCTTAAGTATTCGTATGGATTTTGCTTAGATTGGCAGCAACACTTAAATGAACAGTTTTGTGAAGAAATAGACACTAAAGATAATGTTATTCCTGTTGTTTCCATGGCAACGGACATGCTTGATGGAATATATCCATCACGTGTGCTCTGTAACCATCTGGTTTCACAGTCCTCATTTCAGACACTCTAGGAATGAAATGTAGGTAAACTTTAATCAGGTTTGTAATTACTGTTGTCCTTACAGAAATTATTTAACATGATTTTGCAGCTGCCTCAGCATATGGCCCAAAGGTCTTTTTAGGGTTTTATTGCCACTTTTAAGGAATAGTTTAAGAATTGTTATTGTACTTTAGCTACAGATGCCACTGTTTCTTCTTGGTTTCTGAAACTGTGTTATAATGACATCACATTAAGATTTTTTTTTTTTCCAGGCTCCAAAAAGGTCACAGTTATTTTTTCCAAATGGCTCTGTCAAGCATAAAAATTAACCATACTTTGAGCTGGATTTTCTGTATTTGTAATGTGTGTTTATGTTAGAGTTTCTGTCAAAACAGGGATTAAAGATAAATGTAGCTAATTAAAAGAACATTTGCTTAGAGCTCCTGGTAATAGATACCTCATTGTGGGGTCTTGAGGTAAAGCTTACTTTAACAACTGATTCAGTTTATGGGATTGTGTTTGAACATTATAGAAGGCTATTTCAATTTTCCAAATTGTGCATATTAGCCTGAGAACAATCAAGTTAAGTCTATAAGTAAATTGCAGAAGAGAAGTCAGGGTGTACATGCTAGCTATGTAAAATGTTCTTGTCGGCTCTACTTCCTACACTTCATCATTTCGAATAATGTTTCCCAGCAGTATATGTAAGTGAAAACTGGTTTTACAAAAGGGAAAAATCTATCTGGCACTGGATGAGTCAATAAGTTGCAAACTGTAGCATACGGTAAAGAAAAAAATTAAAAAAGATCCCATATCAAATTAGGTAATTGTTTCTTTTTATCTTACTTTATTTTACTAAACAGCTGTGCCCACAACATTAATTTCATTGCACATGACATCTGTGTTATCCTAGGGACTCCTGTGCTGGGGAAAAGGTCAATGCCAACTGCAATTGCATCAAGTTTCCATAAACTTTCAATGGCCAATAATATTTTGTGCTTTATAAAAAGTGAGTAAAATAATAATGTATTTGTGTAACGCCTTTCATATTAAGGGATTTCAAAGGGAACTACAAACTGTAGGCCCAATCCTTTAGTTCTTATATAAACAAAACTCCCATTGATTTCAGCAAACTTATGCCAGAATAAAGAGGACAGAGGAAAGGTGTCAGGATTTGGCTCTACATACTGCATGCAGCAATCACTTCATCCACTAATAAAGTTCAGTCACTTTTTGGATGGGACTTGGCAGTTGTTTAACATGAGTGGTCTTGAGCTGACTCAGTTTAAATGGAAGGATAAACAAAAAAATAGTTCTTTAATTAAGATTTTGGATTTCAGTGGGGCAAACTTTGATAAATTGAGAGAACTTGTTAGGAAAGACAGCTGGGGCTGAGGAGCTCAGGGTCTTCAAAGTGGAGAAGGTTTGGAATTGCTTCAGGTCAAAGATGCTGAGGAATAAATCAAAGTATCACAAGCAATGGAGAAACCTATGGAGAGAGGTGTTTCAGATCTGGCAGGGGGAATTACTACCTCAGGAGGGATATTGGGAATAAGTAGGGAGCCTACAGGAGCTGAAAAAAGGACTGCTCTGCAAGGAAATCATTGATGTAAAAGTCAAAAAGAGTGGGAATAAAATGAGAACTGACCGATGTCAAACTGAGTTTGGCCTGGCAAGGAATATCAAAAGAAACCCCAGAGTTTGTCCACTGCAGGTAAAGAGAAGTGAGACTTCTGTGCATGGAGAACAGTAGAGATTAAAGGTACTTTCAACCTGGAAACAAAGTGTAATAAGGTGTTCAGCAAGGATGAGAATACCGGTCACGAGGACAAACGGGAAGGGATCAGTGGGAATGTGGCATCCAAGTGCAAATTTCAACTTGAAAGTTGATCTTGAGTGGAACATGTTGCCTGTCTCCATCCTAAGAGACGGAAAGATCTGCTGTTGAGAACTGCAAGCTTGGTAGCATGTTTGGGTAGCACTGAGCTAGCATTGGCAGTGCAGGTCAGGAGAGCAGCAAGAAAAACATCTATATTTAAGTGTAGGAAAAGGTATCTAGACAGCCATGGACATATAAGTCTGACCTAAACAGTTCGCAAGGCCCTACAGCAGGCTTTGAAAGAGATCATGTACAAGCACTAGGAGATAAATTAATAACAGTAAAATACAAATAATAGTTTAGCAAAGGTAGAACATACTGAACCGTAATTTCTATTTAATTACTGATTTTCTGGACAAAAATAATGTGGAAAATATAATCTATCAAGATTTCAGGGAAACRTGCTCTAGAATCAAATAGGCAACTTTTACTTGTCATAACCAGAGGAATCAGGAGAGGAATTGTAAAGTAGGTAACAGGAGACATGATGGTGGACAGCAGAAAGGTCTGTGGAAAGGGAAGGGATCAAACCAGACTGGTTACCAATACTGATTTTGTTTAATACCTTCTCAGTGTCTTCTCGCAAATATGAATAGGGTCCTGACAAATTGTACTGATATACAGGGTTTGGAGGCATTGCCAATACGCATCTTTTGGAAAGAGTAGAGTCTAAAAGCCCAAATGATAATGGAATAAAATATAATAATAGAATTCATAAAAAAATCTGCTAGAAGCTCAGAGCTCATCCATTAGTAAAAAAGTTGGGAAAGAGCCTCTTTTACTTGTTGATCAAGGATTGACTGAGAGCCATCAATGTGATGTAACCATGAAAAGACAAATGCAGTCCCACGATTTGCCAGTGAAATTGTTGCCAGTGGGGACAATGAAATACCAGTATCACCATGCTGGGCTCTGGCTAGACCTCTTCTGAACCACTGGCTTAAGAAAGGCCATTTGAAAGCCTAGCAGATGCAGGCAAGGACTCAAGCAGATTCAAAAGAAGTGTCCTTGTCCTCGTAAGAGGATGATAGAAGAGCTTGTCTTGCTCAGTCTGGCAAAAGGAAGATAAGGGGGAAGGCACAGCGGAAAGCATCAGGGAGAAAAGAGTCATTTAAGCTAAATTAAAATATTTTCACATGTACAGTGGGTGTAAACTGAGAAGAAACAAGTTTAAGCTGGAAATTAGAAGGCAGCTCCTCATTGTTAGAGCAAGTGCGTTTTGGAATATTCTCTGGTTGAGTAACAGAGGCCAAAATCCGTCAACTTTTATGTCCGAGCTTGAAGAGTGTATGAAAGAAATTATACAATGTGTTTGCTTGCAGTAACAGGGGAATTAACTTAATGGCTCAGAAAGTTCCTCAGAGCCCTGTGTTCTGATATCCTCCGCAGCAAACACTGTTGCTGTATAAAGATTCGAACAGAAATTAAGTGCAGTCCTGTTGAAATTGAAGTGGGAATTTAAGTTCCCCGAGAGTAATTAGCCTTGCTGTGTGTGGTCGGGACATGGAAGAGGCATTTAATGGCTGTGAATATCAGTAGGTCTTTAAGTGGTAGAGGAGATTATAAGTTATTGGGATATTCATATACTAATATTCACTTAAGTTCAAGGGATCTGTCCTTTTGAACAGCACCTATTAATACAGTGTTGAGATACTGGTTTAGCATTCACTTAGGTGACAACTGGCTGAATATGTGTGACTGTCCCTGGCTGTTTCCCAGGTGTGGAGAGACCAGAAAATAACACAGCTTGTCTTTCATTTAGCAATAGAAAATGTCCTATTTGTAGAGATAGCTTTCACAGCACAAACTACTATCAAAATAATTCACTTGTTAGGATTAGAGAGGCACGCAACGACACGGCTTTCACGCAATGGGATGACAAATATAACAAAGAGGGGAAATCAAGCTCCATTTCCCTAAATACAGATGCACTTTTCAGCAAACTGAGTCAATTAAATGGAGACATTTAAATTAAGACATTAAATTAAGAACATTGGAAAATGTTCTTAATCTATTGTCTTAATATCTCAGTTTTAGCATGCAACTTAAACTGGGGTCAGGGAGAGGTATCTTGAACATAAGTCTATGAAACATCTTGAAGGTAGGCAGAAGTTTTTTGCCAGCACCAACACTGCCCGGCTTATGAAATTTCTTGAGAATTGTTGTCTAACAATATTATAACATGAAGCACTTAGTGATAGGTCTCTTTTTCTAAACTGCTAAAAAACATTAAGAATGAATTATGTTAGAGGCATGCCATTAATTGTGGTGTAATTTTCACCATGTGTATAATATTTAACTGCACATTTTGTCACAGTGCAATTATAGGAAATGTTTTTCCAAGATGTCTCTCTGTCTATATATACATTGTGGTTGCTCTAATTATTTTCCCCGGTGATAACGTACAACATTCCCAGGGTCCTGTCTTATAAAACAGTTGCTGATAGACAGGATACATAAAAAGTAGTGTAGTGTAGTTTTCTCCTAATTTTATACTTAGTTGAGAAAGAAGTTTGAAAAAGTTGTACGGTCTGTGCACATACATTTGTCTCTGCCTTTTCATTTGTATTAAACACATGTCCAGTACTTTGTTTTCAGTGCTATGATGCTCTAAGTCCCCGAGGACACTAAAACAACTGAGTGAAATTAACACTGGAAAAATATATAATAATTTGCCTCAAAATGAACATTGCTATTCAAAGTATGCTGTGCCGTGTGGTTCTCCTCTGAATTTTCACCCGCAATGCATATGTGGATGCAATAATGATGGGCATGCAATTAGTCAGCAGTTGGCAGACGCTGCACAAGTCACTGCTCTACACTTAATCTCTTCCTGGAATCTTGGGAGAATAATATTTGCATTGGCTTATAACCAAAAATCATCTTAAATACAACTTGATTTTGTATATTTTACCCAATTGTATAATTGTATGGACAAAATGTGTATATATTAAATGGCATATGCTACATAGAACTTTCCCAAGTATAGTATTAACTGTTTTAAAAACCATTTCTCCTGACATATGGTAACATAACGTGGCCAGCACACCTGTCTGGCTGGATAGAAAAACTGCAAAAAAAGAAATAAAAAGTTATCTGATTCTCCTTTTACTTCCACCTGGCAAATCAAGAGAGATTTTACTGATGTCGTTATTCTTAGACCATTATATGTCTAGTGTAAATTGGAGAAGTACCCTGTCTGTTGTCTTATCAAGGTAAGAGTAATCTTTTCTGACACACCCAACCTCCCTCCCCCTGCCWAAAAAAACMCTATACAAAAAACACTTAATGCTGTGGGTCACCTTTTTTTAAACATGATTTTAGAAAAACTATAAGATTAAGAATTGCTAGCTATATCGTTGCATCACTGAAAAATGAGACTTTGAATTTTAGTATAGTTACAGTTTGAACAAAATTTTCACTCAAAAGCTTTGAAATAACAGGATGGTACCACATGCATTAGGTTAGACCTGCTGACTGAGCTCACTGGGAATTTAAATTCTGATCTCCCACCATGGTAAGTGTCAAATAAGTCAGAATTGGTCAGTCCTGGTGCTTGGGCTTTATGATACTCTATGGGACATCTGAATCAGGTTCTTTACTCAGTCATATTCAGTCCTCAGGTTTATCTTAAGTCCATCTAAATATGCAGGCAAATAAACTGTAATGTGAGTCTGGGTGTACAATGAAAATGTAAAATTTAGAAGACTTGAGACCTGTGTTGCTGAAGTCCACGGAGACTTTTTCATTAGTTTTGGCTGGTTCAGGGTCAAGCGAAGGCAGAGACTGTGTGGCTCACTGCCCTACAGGCATGGATTTACCAAACATGGGGGAAGGATCGTACATCAATACCATGACCACATCCAGCCTGTGCCTCATGGCTGTCTTCTTCACCCAGGAAACCAGTATGAGAGACCTAGCCGTTCTGAAAGTATACGATGCGGCCATAACTATATAACCTGAGGCAAGTAGTTGAGTTTCATGGGTGGAATCATAGATAAAATTTCATCATACTTTTTTAGAATTATTTGTTATTATGAAATCAAATTGTAAGGGTTATAAAATTCCACTAAAAGCTTATAACATAACACAACATAACATGACATAAGCATTTTCTGAATGTATGAAGAAAATTTATTAAAAACAAGCATAATGGACTTTGTTTTTCTACAAAAATGGTGTGTATTAATTTGTTAACTTCTAGATTTAGATTTTTTTCATATAAATACACTCATTTCAATGTAATCATTGATAGAAAGACAAGAGCAAGCCAAAATCAATCTAATGCTGTGGTGTTCTTAGTGTCAGCATCCAGAGGCTACCAACAGCTGCAGTTCACAATTTTTCATAAAGTCGTATTTTTTTTATAAGTCTCAGTTTCAGATATTAAAAGGGTGAATTGATATATTATCAGGTCGTAAGAGCATTGCTTCAAGCCATGTATAGGAAGAAGTCTAAATATAAACAGAGATAGGAAGGAGGACATTTAAACAAAGTTTCAGAAATATTTTCTAACTTTGAGATCTTTGGAGTTTCTTCCCCAGGAAAAAGAGAATTGCTGAGTCCTTGAGACTTTTAAAGTTAATCTAGATGAGACATTAGAAAGTACAGGAAACTATCTTTCATTTGCAGGAAAAGGGCAAGGTGACTTTTTCTTTTCTAATGACTAATTCTATTATTTTAAGCAGTTCTGCCATCCAAAGGGCACAAAAGACAGCAATCATGATTAGTTACAAGATAATGATACAGGCCCTGTTTTATTTCATGGTGCTTTTTCTCTAATTAATAGCAAAAAGAAAAGGATTGAGAAAATGTTGCTTTAATGCTTTATTCATGAAGGACTTCCTGATGATGAGCTTTGTGAAGAGCATCCCCTGTGCTGCAGAGACAGATGTTTTCTGTGGCCCTGATTCAATAAAGCAATCCTGTTCAGGAAGGCAGTCAAGCCAGAGAATATCCCAACAACCTGAGGATGAGAACATGAAAAATTTTCAGTACTAAAAAGATCTAAAAATGTATGCTTTAATGTGACTTCCTTGACTGACATTCAGCCTCCCTCAGATTACCCAGGGAGGAATTGAAACCAGGATAACTGGGGGCCTGAATGGATGTACAAGCTTTTATAGACCTGATTTTTCCATTACCTATAAACTGCTCCGAGTCTCAGACTAACTTCAGGTCAGATTATTCTAAGCTTGGCGATTATTTCTCCTCATCTAGTTCGAAATCTCCAGCTTGTGGCCTTCCCTGAGACAGAAAATCAATGTCCAAGTGGCATGTGACAGCAGAGCTTCTTACTTTGTGGTGACCCTTACGAGTCCAAAATCAAGAGCTGGATGACAACACACACTTCTGCGGTGTCATGATTGTAACTCCAGAACCTGTGTATGGATCTATACATACATCTATATAATTTTTACAAAAGGGCTTATCAATTTTTTCTTTGCAGTTCTGAAACTTTCGGCCGAGTTGCCGCAGGTGTGGAAGGAATTCCCACTCTAACCAGGTCAAAGCAGGTCTTCACAGTTACCTTTCCAGCAGGTTGTGCCACGGATTGAAAGACCTCGTGACACAGGTCTATAGCGTAAGAGTATGGCCAAGGGAGAAGGAGATGACACAGCTGAGAGTCAGACCCCACAAGTTTCTGAGTACCTGCTGCTCCCAGTGCCTGCTTTGGAGGATAACAGCATTCAGCACTAAATGGGATCATGTCCTCTCCATAGCCTGCTTGTTGCATTTTCATTCTTATCACTGTGGACCATCTAAAACACACAATAATCCCTTCCCCTGCCTTAAACATCTCCCCATGCTACTTCCGTTGACCAGAGCTGATGCACTTACATCTGCCAGGCTGGAAACCTGCTGGCACTGGTCAGTCTTGATGACTGACCTCTGTTCTGGTATAAGTTCCGTTAGTTCATACAGGGTCCACATGGCAGTTTTCTCCCCCCCTTCCCACTTCCCTTCTTCTGATTCTCCAAAGGTCTGGGGGTTTGTATGTCTTTTGCAGTGTCTCCCCATGAGTATTTCACTTCTGTTGGCACTTTCCATAGCGGTATTAATAATGACATTTTGCTGGCACGGGGCCAGCTGCAAAAGTTTATGGAGTAATTTTGTAATAGAGCTGCAAGACCTTAGCAAAAACCCAGCAGGTGAACAAGCTTTCTCCCTCAGTCCTTTAAAATAAAAGTTCTCCTGTTCCGCATGCTTTGCAAAGCCTTTGCGCCAGGGTTTCTTGGAGGCAAGGCGTGCATATTTTAACGTGACAGGTCTAGGAACCAGCGTTCTCCTGTGGCACTCCCACCTCCAGCTGCAAGGCTGTACCCCTGGTCCCCATCCCAAGCCATGCTCAGTGCAAACATTGAATATAAAATTGCTGCTTTCCCCTTGCCCTCCACCTTCCAGCTGCATATTCCCACCCTGGTTCCCTGCTTGGAGCAATGATTTAATAAATGTATCTACAATAATCATCAGCGCCTCTGTCTGCCCTCCCCCTCCCAGCTGCAGTTTCCCACCCTTATTTCTCTTCTGTGCCATGATTAGTACATATGTTTAAAATAAAATTCATCGTCTCCTTCTCCCTCCTCCTCCCAGCTGTGGATTCCTCCCCGCCTCCACCTTACCCAGATTTTCAAGCCTGGTTTGTAGGCATATTTCACAGAAAAATTGAACCTCTGACAATGCCTCCCTTTCATGCTGTCTCTCATTTCTCCATTTCAAATCAAACAGTGGACTTTAATATGAAATCAGATCATAGCCCTCAGTGGTGCTGACATGAAGCCCATGGGCAATCTGAAGAGAGCAGAAAGATTCCTCTATATTTTAATCCCTTTTCTGCCAGTGTCTCGRCCATGAGGGGCAAGATCCTGAAAGATGAGGCTGTAGGTTGGACTGCACTCCTCTGTGTAGGAAGCAAAGGCTTTCCTGATACCTCTTGGTTCGGCTGTATGATGAATCACAGTATGACGAAATAGCTGGGGCTGGCAGGCACCAGCCTGTGGTCCAGCCCTGTGCTCCGAGCAGGGTGAGCTGCAGTAGGTTGCTCAGGGTGATGTCCAGTCAGGTGTGAATATCTCCAAGACTGGAGACTCCACACTCTCCTTGGGCAACCTGAGCCAATGTTCGACTATACTCATGGCAAAGCAGTTTTTCTTAAGTTTGAACAGAATTTCCTGTATTTCATTTTGTGCCTGTTTTCTCTTGTCCTGTCAGTGGGAACTACTGAGAAAAGTCTGATTTTGTCTTGTTTACATACCCCATCGGGTGTTTATACACGCTGATAAGATCCCCCTGAGCCTCTTCTTCTCCAGGCTGAACAGTCTCAGCTCTCTCACCCTCTCCTATGTCAGATACTCCTGTCCCTTAATCATCTTTGTGGCCCTTTGCTGCAGTTGCTCCCATATGTCTGTGTCTCTCTTGTACTGGGGAGCCCAGACCTGGACACAGCACCCAAGACATGTCTCACCAATGCTGAGCAGAGGGGAAGGATCACCTCTCTTGACCTGTGGGCAACGTGCTTCCTAATGCAGCCCACCAGGCTGTTGAACTTCTTTGTCACAAGGGCACATTGCTGGCTCATGTTCAGCTTTTCCACCAGCAGCCCCAGAGGTCTTTTCTGCAAAGCTCCTTTCCAGGTGATTAGCCCCCAGTGTGTCCTGGTGCATGGGGTTTATTCCTCCCCAGGTGCAGGACTTTGCACTTCCCCTTCTTGAACTTGATGAGATGCCTCTTGGCCCATTTCTCCTGCCTTTCAAGGTCCCCTTAAACAGCAACCCAACCATCTGGTGTGGCAGCCACTCCTCCCAGCTTTGTATATTCTGCAAATTTGCTGAGAGTTCACTCTGCCCCACCACCCAGGTCACTAATGAAGATGTTAAATGGGCCTGGATCCAGTATCAACCCCTGGGGTACACCACTATTGCCTTGCCTCCAGCTGGACTTCATGCCACTGATCCTTTGGGGTGGCAGTTCAGCCAGTTTTCAGTCACCTCACTGGCCATTTATCTAGCCTCTACTTGATCAGTTTGTCTATGAGGATGTTATGGGAGACAGTGTTTAAAGCCTTGCTGAAGTAGAGACAAACAACAACCATTGCTCTCCTCTCATCCACTGAGCCAGTCATGTTATCATAAAAGGCTGTCAGGTTATTCAGGCATGATTTCCTCTTCATAAATCCATGTTGATGGTTCTCAATCACTTTCTTGTCTTTTGTATGTTTAGCAATGGTTTCTAGGACTTTTGGCTCTACCGCCTCCTAAGGGATTGAAGTGAGGTTGACGGGCCTGTAGTTCTGAGGTAGGGTTGAAGATGATGCCCTCCTGAAGAAAGGAGTGACATTTGCTCTCTTCTAGTCCTCAGGAACCTCCCCTGATCCTCATGATCTTTCAGAGATAATTGAGAGTGGCCCTACTATAACACCAGCCAACTCCCTCAGCACCCATGGATGCATCCCACTCGATCCCGTGAACATGTGTATGTCCAAATTGTTTAAATGTTCCCTAACATGATCCTTCTCTACCAAGTGTAAGTCTTCTCTATTCCAGACTTCCCAAGGGTCTCAGGGGCCTTGGATTCCTGAAGGCTGGTCTTGCCAGTAAAGACTGAGGCAAAGAATACATGAAATATCCCAGTCTTTTCAATGTCCTTTGTCACCAAGTCCCCTGCCCCACTCAGCAGTGGGCCCACATTTTCCTTAGTCTTCCTTTTGCTGCTGGTATATCTGTAGAAGCCCTTCTTGTTGTATTTCAGATCCCTCACTAGATGGACTTGGGCTTTCCTATCCCCTTCTCTGCACACATGAACAGTGTGTTCATATTCCCTTTGGGTCACCTTTCCTTCCCTTTTACATTTCTGTTTTGTCAGGAGCTCCTTGCTCATCCATGAAGGCCTCCTGCTGCCTTTGCTTCATTTCCTGAGCCTTGGGATGGACCATTCCAAAGCTTAGAGGAGGCGATCCTTGAAAATGAGCTAGCTTTCCTGGTCCCCTCTTCTCTCCAAGACTGTCTTCCTTGGGATTCTTCCAAACAGATCCTTGAAGAGTCTAATTCTGTTCTCCTGAACTCCAGGGCTTTGATACTTCTGTTTGCCTTGCTCTCTCCTCTTGGGATCCTGAACTCCACCATTTCATAGAACTCCAAGGCTGTGCCTGACCTTCACATCCCTGATCAGTTCTATCTTTCTTGTAAGTATCACATCCAGCGGAGCATGTCTCTCATGGATTCCTTGATCAACTGTCAGGAAGTTGTCATCTGTGTACTCCAGAAACCTGGATTGCTTGTGCCTTGACATATTGTCCCTGCAGCAGATATCGGGGTGGTTAAAGTCCCCCATAAAGACCAAGACCTGCAAATGTGAGGCTTATTCCAGGTACCTGAAGAAGGCTTTATCTACTTCTTCCTGATCAGGAAGTCTGTAGCAGACATCCACCACAATGTAGCCTGCATTGTTCTGCCTTGTAATCCTGACTCATAAGCTCCCAGCTGGCTCATCGCACAGCCCCCCCCCCCAGGGCAGAGCTCCAGGTGATCCTGCTGTTCTCACACAAAGGGAAACTCCCCCTCCTTGCCCTCCCAGACAGTCCTTCCTAAAGAGCCTGCACCCATTCACAGCAGTGCAGCAGTGGTGTGAGCTATCCCACCACAGCTCTGTGATGCCAATGAGATTGTAGCCCTGCAACTACGCACAGACCTCTAATTCCTCCTGTTTGTTCCCCATGCTGCTTGCATTAGTGCAATGCATTAGTGCACTTCAGAGAGGCACCCAGTCATACTGATTCCCCAGAAGAGGACTGAGAACATTCCCCGTAATGCTGTCCTGAAGGCACTTTCTTATTTATGTGCATATGCTTGCGGTGGCCTCCCTTCAGCCCTGTTTTGTTGTTTAAACTTTGTCAGGTGGATCCCATGTGTGATTCTAGTGTTCCTCGACTGTCCCACAGTTGTAAAGAACAAATCCCTGTTGTCAACACCAGCTGTGCAATCAGTTGTTGACCCACAGGATCTGTCCTCTCCCCCTCAAGCCCATGGCATATGGGAGTGGAGAGACATAAGGAGTTTTGTATTGGACAATAGTCAAGAATGAAGCATATGGTATCTTACAAAAAGCCTTGTGAACTTGCTGCCTCAGGGAATACTTTTTCCTCCCAAATGCACTCAAAGTACACGTACAAACCAAGGAAGGGACTTTCTCTTCCCTACACATTGGGCTTTGCCAGGACTCCAGAGAGTTGGTGAGCTTTTGGGCTAGACTTGGAGCAATAGGAAAGGCTGAAAGCCAGAACTCCCTGTTCAGACTCTGCATCAGTAGCACCCTTGACTAATCCCTACCTGCTTTACCCTGAGAGATGCTGATGGCATGAGCCAAGTCAAGCTCCTTGTGGCAGGCACTGGGATGGTGCTCTGCATGATGCAGATGAGTGGAGCAGGCTGGATGTACAAAGGGACCTTTTGGGGATGCAGCAATCACTCAGGAATAATGCTGAATCCACATAAAATAATTTAGTTGTGGTCTAGATGTGACAGGAACACTCTGGGGGTAACCCAGGAGACTACAGTGTCTACAAATTGGATGATCTATCTTGTGCTAGTGCCTTTTGGGAGCAATCCCACATAATAAAGAGGAAAGGGCCACCATGATACAATGGTAGCAATATTATGGTATTGATAATAATTGGTCCTGATGGTATGTTCAGAACCACACACAGTTCATGTAAGTTCTTCATCTATGCAGCTTATGCACTGTTTTCAGGGATATGCATCAGTCTTCTAGAGAATGACAGAGCTGCCTGATGCCTGGACAGAAACTGGGTGGTACCCACTACTGTGTCCCATGAAGCAGACCAGCTCTGCTGACATTGCTGGAGCTGGGACTGTGATCTCCTTGCCCACTTTGGAGTGGCCAGCACTGCTAATGATGCTAATGAGGAAAATCCAAGGTTGTTTGCAGGCTGTGTCTAATTGCATTTAATCAGTGCCTTACAAAGTAAAGGTGGGTTGAAATTCCACACTGCCAGACAATGTTGGGTGAGTTATTGTAATTGTTATTTAAAGGAGCTAGTTGATAAGAATTAAAAAAAAAAAAAAAAAGCTTCTGTTCCACAGTGTTTCTAGTTGGCTGGAATAGATCAACATCTCATCTTTCACCTAAATAGGAATCCCTGGACTCCCTCAACTACTCTCATTTCTGAGTCAGTCTCTAGCTGAAACAGCATTCCAGAAAGAAGATAAGATTATCCTTGACCAAAACAATATTCTTATTCTCTACTCTGGCTGGACAAGCTCTGTGGAGGAAGTGGCTGCTAAGAAAGGGAAAGGAGAAAAGCCAATGTTACACTACCTTGGGACAACTCCACCTTCTGGAACTGAGAGAGCTGGAAGAGCTCTGTGTCTTGCAGAAACGTGCACTCTGCTCCACTGGCCCTACCTCACCTCTCCCCTAACATGTTTTCAGCATACTGTTCTCCAGGCCTTTAACCTGTGCAACAAAGAGTGGCTTAGTGTACAGGCTTATGCAGAAACCCCAGACAGAAAACCCCGCTAATATTACAGTTTTCACCACGAGAGAGACCTTTGGCCCTATGGTCCAAGTACAGCAGTAGAACAAACATTCAGTGGCTGCAGAAAGCTGCAGGTCAGGGTAATCACAATGTATTGAAAACTCACCAAATACTCATTAATCAGAAGCATGGAGTCTTTCTTCGATGACCAGACCAGCGTCATCTGGTAGAAATACTTAAGGTCCCTCAGTATTTGTTATTTGTCAGCAATGAGTAGTTGGAACAGTAACACCTGCAATAGCTAAGGATGGGGTGCAGCTCATATTATGACCTCCTGAATGGTTTCATCCAAAGCCCATCAAAGCTGGGAGGGAGTCTTTGGCTTCAACTGTCTTTCAGTCAGGCATTAATCTAATGCACCATAACTCTCTCAGACAAATTCCTTTTTATATCAAACTGCCCTCTGAAACTGCCTTCTTTTTTTTATTGCTTCATCAAAATACATCCAGCTGTTCCTGTGCTTGTATCAGTACAATTTGCCCCAGACATTCCAATGGAAAATTGTATACATATATAAGTCAGTAACAGCTGAATCCATTTTCTTCAAACTTCCCTTATTTTAAATCTAATGGAAATCTAGAGAATGTGATTTGCTTGTCCTAACTTAATTAGCTCAGTAATTTTAAGATTATTAGCACTGGGCTTTTTTACTTCTGCTCAATATGTTTTGAATTCCATCTCTTTGCTCATAGAAAAATGTTGTTACACAATGGGTTATTTTAAATTGTAAATGTCCAGCAAACTTTAAACACATATTAGGCTAGTACAATGCAAAGAGAAAGTGGCATGATCTCTTCACTACTCCCAACTGCTATTGGCCACATGACATGATGATAATAATAATAGCTTGCATTTCTGTCGAATATTTAGCTTCAGGAAAAAACTTGAAGGATGTTGGGCTGCTCTCAAGTAATTTATGAATTCCATATGTTTATAAGTGTCTTTAAATACCGTGAGGGATTTACAGTATGAAAACGTGTTTGGTCCTAGGAGGTGCTGACTGTCCACGGGCAAGGAGGAATATAATTGAATTTAGGACATGCTGCAAATGCCATCTGCTTTGATGTCATACATCTGTACAGCTGTGGGGTTTAGCAAACTCTGCCCACCTGGGGATGATGTGTCCCAGGCAGGATACAGAGRAGAACCAAAACTCCAGGACACTGAGTTAACTAACTTCTGAAGGAGGTAAGGAATGAGATTAAAAGAAACAGACTTGCAGGGAAAACTAATGAAGAAATGCCACTGAAGTTCTCTGTTGAAGGATGACAACCTTCTAGGTAAGATAGGTGTATCTGCTGCTTTCAAAACCTTTTAATCTTTTGTTCTAAAGGATTAAACTGTGCTGTCATGTTAAGGAGGACACCACAGAAAAGCTTCCAGTGAAGTGACTATTCAGCCTAAAAGGACCTTGTGGGATGAGGCTGACAAGTGCACAGGTTACTGCAATCCAGGATCTAGTCTAAGGCTGGGAAAATTGGAGTCTTCCTCTCAGGCAGGGAGGAGGTGCCCTCTGAGGGACCAGAATATCAGGTAGAAGAGCAATTCATCCTATAAACGCCATCCAAGATAGGGTCAAGGGTGAGGGGATGGAAACTGCATCCTCCATTCATGTGGACAGTCTTTCATGACATTGAAAGTTCATGACATACATATACGTATCGCTTGAAACAAGAAAATGCTTCGTTTTGACATTTTCAGTCATCACGTTTCATTTTTCCTGTTCCCAAATGAAAACATTCTGCTTTATCGAAGTGCCCAAAACACCTCAGTTAATATTCATATACATCTCCAGATGACGCAGAGAGAGCTGTAGCTTGGGTGTTGGAGGCCGATGTTCACCACTGTGGTTGTGGGTACTTGACCAAGTTTCCTTGTGGTCCCTTGTGCTTGGCCCTGGGGTCCATTGGCTCCTGTGGGTCACCACAAGACCTGCTTGGAGGGGGAACCTTCCCGCTGCAGGGAATGTAGTCTGGCCAAGGGGACCTGTAGTTTGGAGGGAAGAGAGCATGGGCCACCTGAGTTAAAAACTTTCATAATGGAAAGTGCTGCTGCTGGGGAAGAAGAACAATGCTGGGCTGACTCAAAAAAAAAGTCAGTTTGGTCAGTTCAATAGACCAGAATGCACTGAAGATGCTGAAGCAGTTTAAAATGACTACTTTATTTCTTTTTAGTTTCACTGATGGAGAACTGAAGTGTTTCATGACATAAAAATCCTCTGAAAGAGCATTTAGACAGAATCAAAATAACCAGCCCTAGTTAAAAACAAGTTGCCTTGGATTATACAGCAGACAATATAGTAGGCTCATATGTAATCCACCAGACCACAGCACATCCCAGGGAAGTCATTAAGTCTGAGTCCTGTTTCCGTGGAAGTCGATAGCAAAACTCCCACTGATTTTGCTAGCAGCAAAAGTTCACCTCTTGGATGCAGTTTTTACATTCCTGTAAGGGTGAACAAGACCCTCTGTTTTAACCACGAAAAAGCAGGACCACACCAGCACAAGCAAAGATTTTCTGTGAAACTTCTATTGCTAAATGAAAGAAATAGTCATGTAATTTAGCGTGCTGTAGTCATGTAATTTAGCATGCTGATGCCTATTGTTCAAACTGCATTCCTTGGTTAACATGCAAAAGCAGATGGAATGAGCAGGTTTGTCTCCTCTGAAGTGTTCATTATAATTTTTTTTTTTTACAATATTACAGGCAAAAGAATTTTTATCTTCTTCTGTATTTAATTTCTCAGGCTCCTATGAAACCTAAAGAGAACTTTTGTAGAAGACAGTGTTCTGTAGAAGATATCGGAATAGTGTTTTCCTTGTTCTGAGTAAATGGTCAGCCTAAAGTTGCCATTAAACAACACTTGATGTAAAAGATAAGTCAGGACTTTAGCACTGTCCTAAATAATAGACTTCTCTGAAACTATCTGCATGCTTAAATAAAGCCATACTTAAGTGTTTGCATTTATCTGAGTTTTCCCTTCCCAGATAATGAAATTATAGGGGAAGTACTGATATAATTTAAATGTTTATTAATATTAGTAATAATTAATATTATTAATAATAAATAATAATATAGATTTATTACTATAACAATAAATTCATAATTATATTAATGATAATATTTAGCAATTATTCTTAACAATAACAATACAGTGATAACAAAAGAAGCAATAATAAATAAACATAAATAAAAATAACGAACAAAAAGCAATAGAAGTCAGGGATTTTTACTGAAAACCAGAGTTTTATTTTCTTGTGATGGAATCTGAAAGAAACCTCTAGCAATGTTTTATCTCTGTTTTGGAACTGTAATAATCCTACCTCTTGGCATTTTAGCTAAGTTCCAGCACATTGTTGTCCCACCAAGTTTCTTATTTTTATTGTGGCAGTGGAGTAAACAATGCTTTCTGCACAGTACCATTGTTTTGAAGAAAGTGTAAGTAATGAATCCTCTGCCTTCGCATAAGAAGTTTGGGTAATTCAAGTTTCATACAAAGGTTTTTCCAGCTCCGTTTGGTAGTACTCTGGAGGTGTGAAGAAGTGCTGACTAGACCTGATTGAAATTGAAATGATGTACAAATATTGTTCTGGCCCTTGCACACAGAGAATTCTATCCAAAATTAATTTCCTTAAACCACAGGATTAGTGGCTTATTATTAGTACAGAAATCACTTACTTCCATTTTAAAATATGTTCGTATCTTTTGCAAAAAACTTTTCAAATTAAAGCTTACAGAAAGTGAGATATTCCCATTCATATTTTTCAGCTTACTGTCTTCAACATGCAGTGCAACAATTGAGGAAGCAGGTGCTGAAATTGCCTTTATGAGCTAGGAGTCAATAGTCTGAAACAACAGGGATGTCCTTCTGTAGTGGTGCTGCCAACATGATACTGCACTCAATAATGTCAAGAGCTTTTTCTTTTTCTGGACAACAGGACAGCAAATCTCATATGAATGCAAGGGGGAGTGTCCTAGCATTTGCCAACATTTCTTCTAAAATTACTAGAGGAATAGACACTACCCACAGGCTCAGAGGTAGTACACATAGTGTCCAAGACAACAACCGTGCTTCCTTTCTTCTGCATTTATAATGTTAAAGAGTGGTGTGTTGTGATTTGAGGTACCACAGAAAATCATTAAAGAAAGGATAATGGAGGTCCAAGGGGAAGTAAGCATGTAAAGGGGTAAATTCTTACCCTTCCCTTTAGAATTAAAATTTGGGAGACTTCAGAGTCAGCAGTGAATCAAGAAGACTCCCTTTCTGTCCTAACTTCTGCTCTACCACCACTCTTGATGCCATGTGAGCCATTAATTAGATTCTCCCTTCACATTTCTCTCAAGCCTCACAGTTTATTGCACTGTCATCCTCTTGTCAGCTTCTTCTATCCCAAACCTGCCCTGCTCAGAAACACTCACCAGTTTCAAACACCCCCATAATGTACATGCTGAGACAGGACAAACCTGAGACGGCAACAAATATTTTGAACCTGTAAAGTGCCTTCCCAGGGTCTTCAGTCTCCATCCCTCCATCACAACCTAAGCTCTACAGGGTGCCCAAGATGCAGAACTGACACCATTCACTTTTCATCGACTAAAAAAAATATAGAAAAAATCAAACCTCTCCGTCTAGAAGACTCAGATCCACATCTCTTGAGCACGAGCCTTCTGTAGCAGTAAAAAAAGCCATCTTACCTCTTCAGACAGATGACGACCTCCTTTCATGTCTCTTCCAGGATGTTTTGTTTTGAGCACTGACCTTCATAGGGCACACCTTCAAATGGCACTTATGATGCTTCATTTAATTTACTATAGTTTCTGAGCTTCCTTGTTCAAAGACCTACAGGATACCTTATTTCATTTAAGTACTGAATGAAAGCAAGCTTTCAGGAGTAACTGATTTGCCTTCAGTTTACCTGCCACAGTTCCTGAGATCCCAGCACACAGACCTTTAGTCAATCTGACACCCTGTCATTCTTTACAGATATCTGGGTATGAAAGAGCAAGGGAGGGCAATGAAGAGCTGAGACATGGTTGTCTTATCTTCTTAACCAGACATTTACTTCTAAAAGTTAATATGGGTGGGACTGTGTTATGGGAGGGGGAAGGAAAGACAATTTAACCTTTGTATAAGGAGCATCAGAGCTTACTGATGCCTTCTTTTGAAAATCTGAAATAAAGATTGTTGCTGTGTGTTATATATGGCAGAGAGACTGAGAATATACACCAAATGTAGTATCAAGGCTGTGATGTAATGTGAAGGGGAGATGCCTCATCCCATGCTGCACTATGGGACTGCTGGAATAAAATGGTGGAAAAGGGGAAAAAAACAGATAAGTGAGAGAAATTCAGAAAGCAATACAATTCCAGGAACTAAAATATTCTGATACTGGAGAGTACAATGCTGTTTTAGAAGAGAGCAAAAGAGAGATGTAGATGCGGAGATAAGGAAAACAGGATGGGGGAGATAGATAGCAAAACCCAGAGGTGATCTGGTGTTAGATTCAAGTCAAATAATGTAGAGAGGTACATTCCCAGCTACCCATGGATAACAGCAAAAAGCGTCACCTACCATTTTGTCTCTCTTTACTGTGTGAATAGACTCCTGGTCCAGGAGTGCAGAGTTCTGGCTGCCTCGACACACACTGCTCCTGTCCCTGCTTCCCCTTGTAGAATTCATCGTGTGCTCTCCTGTAGGCAGACACAGAGCTGAAAACACACAGGATCTCTGAAGTGGTGCTCAAATGCCAAAGACAACAGCTTCTTAGACAATGTGGAGAGAGCTAGCAGTCATCACAGGTTTGAGATCTGAAGGTTACGTGCTTAGTGTGCTCCCCTGTGCTCATGGTCTATGGATACTCCTCAGACATCTTTAAATTTCATTTTCTTCCCAACAGCTTGTATGCACATTTTGCATGTGGAATGTTTAAAATAGCATGAGGAAATATGAAAAAACCCAAAGCCTTGCAGGTGAACTCAAGGTTGTGTTCTTGGACAATTAGGGATGCCTCCATCTCAACTTGTGTCATCTCCTTCTGGAGTCTGGTACACCCTCTCTCCTCGGTTTGGTATGTTCAGGGTGCAGAGAGGGCGCTGAGGCACTGGTGAAGATTTTTTTTCTTAAAACTGATCTATTGCTTGCTAAGTCAATCCATCTCCAGAGGGACACAGCTACTAGTCAGTCTTCTAAAACTCCATGGATTAGCAACAGATGTTTTCTCAGTTGTACAATGGAAAACTTTTTTTTCCTCTTCTGAAGGAAGGACATATTGCTCTGGACTTGGTACAGTCTGCTATGGTTTGGGTATGGTCTTCATCCACAATAGCTTTGGTAACAACACATATAATATAAGACAACAATTTTGCCTTCAGTTATTTAAGAGAAACCTGACTCCACTCCCGAGACAATATAACTCTGGCCAAAGGAAGTTCACTTGGCTTCTTCTTTCTCTGAAAAACAGACCACACAATTGTGGTGGATGAAAGAGTAGCCAAAGAATTAAGAGATCATTTTCAGACAAATACCTTTTTTTCAAATACAGTATTTTTTCCCAGTCCTCCCACTCTTGCGATATGAACTACTGCATATGCTTCATGAAATTACCATCTATTGCTCAGTTGTTTATTTTTGTAATCACTGGATTTTATTTCATTTGTTTGCCTTTTGAACCTGTTTTGATTATGGAGAGTTTTAATGATCACGGGATCTCTAGATTAAAGTCTCTTTAATGCAATATGTTTTCCATAGAAAATTGGAAGAATTTCACTGGCAGTATTGATGCTCTGATTTATCCCCACAATCAGACAAGTACCTAAGTTACTCCCAAGGGATTTTGATTCTTCTGCTACCTTTTCTGCTGATAGTGATTTTTTTTATCAGATAATTTTGTGAAATTCATTTGAAGCTTAAAACCCAATCATATGGTTTATCTTAGATTTTTTTAAAATCTACCAACTTGGATTCTTCCAGTAACTTCATAGCTGAGTCAGGTTTGTTGACCCCTGTAGCTGTTTTCTCTTAAACAATCTGCTGAATTGTACAATGTACATCCGAGAAAAATGTTAGACTTGAAATGCCACCAAGTATATTCTATTTCTGAAACACCCTGGTATTCTAAATCACTCAGTGATTTGAAAGTCAATGGAATGAAGCTCAGGAGAAATGAGAGAACTAGATTTGCTGTTAATTTGATATTTGGAAGTGACATTTCATTCTGCATGTGGATGCTGAAAAAGCTGCCAAAACCAGACTTTGCTAAAATATCATAATTACTGATTCCTCTAATCCCCAAATACAACATTGTTTGATGAAAACAATATATTCTTCAGTCCCTTCACTCCACCATCTATTGTTTTATACCAGTTGTTTATAAAAGGAAATGTCTGACTTTTTAAAATGGAATAGGTTGGGTCACTATTTGATTAATTTCTTCTCCCTCTGCATTATCAGTCTTCATTTAAACAGTGGGTCATTGTGTTCATATTATCTCATGTTTTAACCAGTCAACTCCTTTTGCTTTGGCCTTTTCTCTATCAAAAGGAACCTCACTTTTTTTTTCCCCTGTAAGAACCTCTATACTTGTTACCACTGTGCTGTAAAAGTGACCTTTGTCCTGTTTGGCATACTGAGAGGAGCCATGGGCTAGTTGGTGTCTGAGGCATATCTGGGTGCAGATGTCCATGGCCAGACATAGTGTCTTGGTTGGAAATCATTCCAAGCTGAGAAGTCCAATAGGTCACTCCCTTCATGAAAAGCCTCGGTGGTAACTGACAGCACTGTGTGACATGAAGTCCTGCCCAAGATGCAGATTGGTTCCAACTGACTTCTGCAAGAGATTAGTAAAGGTAGATAAAGGTAGGCATTCTCTTTCTCCAGCTACTATAAAAATAACAATGAGGAAAATGTAGATAATACAAAATGTCAGGCAGCGTACCAAGTGGCACAATGTAGCTAACCTTTGGTGACTATGCTGTTGGATGGAGAGCACTGTGCTGTGTCATGGGACATGGCTGTCTGAATTAAATTTTGCTATTATGCATACTAGACTTGCTCAAGCGAGAGTGCTGACTCTCTTCCCTGTACCTCAGTTGCAGTTCTTTCTCAGAAGGTCTCACCTGTTCCTGAATTGCAGGTATCCAAGGATACGATTGCTGTTTGTGATCAGTGCTATCTGCCAGAGAAGCAAGATCATGCTGATACCAACAGCAGGGCACAGGATGTGCCCTTTCGGCCCTGTGTACCAGCAAGTAGAGCTGCCTTCTGCTGCATGTCTCCTACCCAGCAGTTCTGGCCATCATGGTCTCTCTGAAACCAGACAAGGCATTGACTCCTCCAGTTGGATTATACATAAGCTGTTTCAGACTGAGGACCTTCACATTTTTGTCACATGCTCCAAACTATTCTCAGGCTCGCTGGGTTTGTGTTCAACTTCAAAACAGTGCTTGGAAGCTGAAGGAACCCAAGCTTTGTATGTTCTTGGTGAAGGGCTTGGCAGGGCATGATTTGTAACAGCAGTATATTGTTCTTGCTTGGCTTTAAATCTTAGCACTGCACTTTCTCAAGCAACTATCTGACACCCCAGAGCTTGTGAGGAAGGACGATGGCCCTCAGACATCTGATGGCAGTTTTTGGTGGTAGTCACTGCGCAGAGCTGACCACTGTCCAGTTTGGACCCACCTGTCGTGAAGGCACTCTTCTTACACCACGTTTAGAGGCACTGGTAAGTCTGCTGGGTGTTTGGTGCGGGGCTGTCTCAGAACTGAGCCCCCTTTTCCAGGCTGCTTGATAAGGTTTTAAGCCCTACATTTCTTTCCAGAGTTCACCGTTACGAGAAACCTGTCTATCCTCTGCTAGTTGGGGCAGGCATGTTAGTAACAGCCCACATATACCGAAATCTGTCTGTATGCTGTGCTGTCGAAACTTCTCCTCCAGGTGTGTTATTTTCATTATATAGCATTTAGATTAGTGTTACTGTTTGTTTAACTTCTTTGTAGCAGGTCTAGTTATTTCCAAAGCTGCTTGGAGCCTTTTGTCATGCTATTTTACTATTTTTCCTCATCTGTTTAGGCTTAAGCACTCTGTATATGATAAAAAATTGTTTTATTTTCCTGTAAAACACCTTGGATACTGAATACAACCCATATGGCAGTTTGGGGAAACAGCATCTCCCAAAGAGGGTGTTGAATGTGCACAAATATGTGCTTGTTTTTTACTAAGGGCACCTGCCAGAACCCTGCTGACACATCAAGTGTAAAAAAATATTTGACATCAGTCAACTCCTCCAAAATTTCCTTGTAGATATTGGAAAATATTCCCTTCTACGTATTTATTTAATTCTGCATGATATTTCCTAGTCCTCATGGCCACATCTATACTGGAAAAG
This sequence comes from Oceanodroma leucorhoa, assembly GCA_030449065.1. Taxonomy (NCBI): domain Eukaryota; kingdom Metazoa; phylum Chordata; class Aves; order Procellariiformes; genus Oceanodroma; species Oceanodroma leucorhoa. The sequence goes on along the minus strand of JASVER010000004.1, from coordinate 13,761,749 downwards.
TAAACATGCCATGGCATGTTCTCTAGTACCGAAGCCAACTGGAATGGATATGACCTGAGTCCATGCTAGTAAATTTGCTGTCCCTCAAAATAGTGACAAGTTGGTAGGGATGGGCCCTGAAATGATTTAATCTACTTATAGAAACATACTTTGAAATTACTAAATCAGAAGTCAGATTGGGCACTATCTAGCTGCCAAGAGCAAGAAGTGGGTAGGTGATGGTAGGAGGAGAAAGAGGAGAATAAGATGTTCATGTAAGTGGCATCGTCTCCTCCCTGAAGGTGGAGGCAGTCCCAGGCAGCCCAGATTGCCCCGAGCATGCTTCTGCTGCATGGTCACGGAGGGCTGGCCAGCTCTGCTGAGTGAACACTCAACTCTGTTCTTCACCATGTCGGTCTGCAGTGCCCCAGAGCAGAGCGCAGAGACCTGCTGAGGGGGACAGGTATCCTGAGGCAGAAGCTGGTGGCACAGAGGGAATATTTTGCATGCAAAAAAAAGGTCACTTCTTTTGGTTCTTGCTTGCCCCATGGGGCTGTGTGTTGGCTGGGTCTGCACCATTGCCTGTTCAATAACGTGAAACAGGTGGGCTGGGTCCTGGTGGTTTTGGGGAGGGGGAAGAAGGAAACAGGATCAAACAGGCTGTTTCAGGGACCTTGCACAGTAGCTGCCAAAGTAGGCAGCATTTGCAGACCAGCTGCAGGCTATCAGGAGCTGGGATTGATCAGTCTCCCAGACTCATCCCTGAGAGGATGCCGGGCAGAATTTGATTCTCTGCCTGGGAGAGGTACTGGGTTGGCAGTGCTGGAGCAAGTGCAGGGTGGAGGTTGGGGAAGTGTTTCTGCAGATGCCTGCCATGGCACTGCCTTGTCTGACCCACAGAGGGGTGCTGCATGGGGTGGCCACTGCTGACCACAGCACTGCCTGGGACTTTGGGGTGTGCGGTGACCTCAGACAGGTCTCGGTGCTTCTGGCCCCGCCGGCTGGTCCCAGTAGGCCACCCTGATGAAACTCAGGGGATCCTCAAAGAGTTAGGCAGTAGGTACCGTCAGGCCTACATAGTGACACCAGGGACAATACAGGACATAGACAATCTGGGCAATGAGCATATTCAGCTCTTGCATTAGCTCTTGTATTTATTTATAGCTAGGGGAACTTTCTTAGGGCCTGTCTTGTGACACTTTTTCATCCTTATTGTATGACATTATGTCCTAGAAGTTTTCCTTGATTTCCTAAAAGTACTTTGTCCCTTGGTCTCTTGGTGAGACCAAGAATTTGGCATATTTTTAAGCCAATGAAAGTTTCACCAAAACATAACATATTGCGTTTAGATTTGATAAATAATTTTAGCTAAAGAAGTCAAGGGTTCTGTTTAATCACTCTAAGCGCAACATTTTGCTGTTTTGTTTTGTTTTGTTTTATTTCAAAATGTATTCAAAACTAAAGTGCAATCAAAACAATTCATGTTAGAACAGAATTTGTTTTCAAGTAGAAAGTTTGATCTAAAACATTTGTTATAGTTTTTTAAAAAGTAACCTTGAATACTTTATGCAAGACTGACTAGAATGTGAATAGGCATTGATTTAAACATTAACTTGTTTCATTTTGTTTCTCTTTTCTACCTCTTCATGTCTAAATGCCTCTATACAGATATTTATATATATTGTTGGCAATCACCAAATAAGAATGTAAAACTACACACGACTGAGTTATAGTTGTTATTTTAAACTGACTACTTCTAGCAGTAATCATTTAAGAGTTAATAGTAGCTATTACATCTAGCTATGTAATTATTTTGTATAGCCCCAAATGATGATATTCTGCACTTACATCCAAGTGGCTGAAAGAACTGCAGTCCATGAAGGAGAACACACCAAGCCCATCCCATACAAGCACCTGAATCCTTACCTAAGACAAGTCCCTGAAGCCATCTTTGCCCCCAGCTTAGGTTTTTCAATATCTTTTTTTACTGAAAGAGTGGTCAAGCATTGGAACAGGCTGCCCAGGGAAGTGGTGGAGTCACCGTCCCTGGAGGTGTTAAAAAAACGTGTAGATGTGGCACTTCGGGACGTGGTTTAGTGGGCATGGTGGTGTTGGGTTGATGGTTGGACTTGATGATCTTAGAGGTCTTTTCCAACCTTAATGATTCTGTTCTGTTCTATTCTATTCTATTCTATTCTAAAAATGTTGTGAGTCAGCTGTCAGCACTCTCTGGGCGTTGGGGAGGGTGAGGCTCTTCCCAAGGACACTGCAACAATCCCAAATTCAGGGCGGGAGCTACCTTGTGCCAGGCGTGGGGATGCTCCTGGACCGTGGCCCCAGTCAGGGATGCCCGTGTGCTTTGCAGAAGCTGAGTCCTGTCCCAGGAGCAGATTCCTGGGGGAACACATGGTCCCCGGGACAGACACCCACTGCAGAGGTGTTTAAGGTGTCATACACTGTTCAAGCTCTGGGGCTGGGACCAGCACCCGGGAGTGACCTGATGGTAACAGGGCTTGAACGGCACTGCCTGGTGTGCCGGGCTGGGTCAATGCTGCTGCAACTGAACCATGCTCCGACACAGGACAATGACTTGCCTTGTCCCTCACTCCTTTCTTTATGCCATGCTTCTGTTTCCCATGCACGTTATTCATGAGGAGACAACATCTTTTTCTGAACGATATTTGGAGCAATTTCAGCCTGGTTGGGTAAATGCATTCTTCATGGAGACCAAAGATTTCTCATTGAAATCCATATTGGGTTTTACCTAGTAAATCACAGATAATAGGTCTAATGCTGAGCAACTATCAGTACTGTCAGCTCTCCCTGACCTGGGGTAATGTGAGGCAGGAATTTAACCTTACCCTGCAAGCATGAGCTCCTCTTCAGCCCTGTTACCTCCATCATTGGGCACGGGAGCAGACTGTCGAGCTGCAGCATGGTCTGCGGGTCTCTGTCTGGGTGTCTTGTGTAGCTGCCAGCATTCACTGACACTCTCTCCATAACCCTCAGCAACACATTCAGCTCTTCTGCTTTTCTAGGCCCTTGTTGCTTTGATGATTTAGTGTCCTCTTTGATTCTGGCCCCAGGCTTGGAAAAGTGAATGCTGCCAACCTGCTTGGAGACTACAGGGTATTTTACAATTAATAGCATCCCTATTGTTTCCTCAAAGACCACTTGGTATTTTCAGCCCGAACTTATCTTTGCCATTGTTTCATTTCCTCTTTGTTTCCCCTAGCAGCCTGTTTTGATTTAACTCTATGTGGTCAGGCATGACATAGATTAAACTGAGTTGTGTGTAACATTTGAAAAGCACATGAACAATTGTCTTTATGTGGTCGCAGTTTGCACACTGATACTTGCTTTGCATATTACTCTCGCTGAATTGCCATCAGACCTGCACCTGCAGTCTGGTTGTAGCTGGAAACCTGTGTATTTGCACCTCAAAGTGCTTGGCAGCAAGCAAAAAACTGAGTTAGTCAGTGCTTGGGCTGATGGCTTTCTTTTAGTGCTTTTTCTCGAAGGAAAATTGGCTTTGGTCTAAACATTTTCTGGGAACGTCTGCTTTTTGCAGAGGCTTTTATTGAAGTTTATTTTTCCCAGTTTTCACCACCATTACTGCTCACTTTCCAACCAATATTAATCACCCCAACAAAAAATACCGACCTCAGCCCTTGAAAGCGTACCCCCTTAGGTGTCTTCTTTATGAGCTACGAAAGTCTGCATGAGGTTGCCCAAACATATGTTTGTGTATTTAACATCTCTCAAAACCTGGCAGATGTTACCCACTCTATCATGTTACAGTGCACAATTTTCAGGTGTAATTCCTATGTCTGGAAAACTTTCCTCTGCACAAAGTGTGGGCTTGCAGCAGGCTGATCCTTTGCTCGCACGATCTAGTGCTAATCTCTTGGCCCACGTCCATGAAGCTGACCAAATCGCGGAGCCCTTTCTCAGAGAGGTATTTATTCTGTTTCTTTAGTGAGGGATAATTAATAGGCTTTGGACTCCCACCAGCCACTTGAGTGAATGGATGGGACAGCAGGAAACGGATGAGTAACACTGGAGTCAGAAGTTCTTAGAAAGAGAAGTCCTCTTCTGCTTCAACATTATTTTGGTTGCTTATCGCTTATTGATGTACAAAAATTGGCTTCCAAGCTATGATGCTAATAAAGGGCCATATTTTTTTGTGCCTCTAGCTCCCCTGGATTTTCCTGAGCTTCCACCAGGGATTAATTTGGCCCAAAGCATCCACTCACAACTTCTATGGTTGCGGGGGTAGGCAGGCTTTCTGGCATGTGCTATGCCGAGTCATTACAAATTCAGTCTCTGGGACACAGCTGTGCTGGGGCTGCTGCTCTCTCTCACAGACACTTCATGCAACCTCAGGCTGCTGACACTGCTCGCCTCCTCGCTGCGTTTCCACCTTGCCTTCCCTACTGGGCCAAAACACAGTTATCGCTCTGCTTTTCTCTCTGCCCTTTTTCGGCATCAGCAGCACGGATTGCCAGGCTCCTGCGCTTGCCCACCCTTGTGCCCCTCGTGCAGATGGCTGCCGGCAGTCACTCATTCTGCTGTGCCATATGCAGCTTTCATTTGGGGAGATCCTGGAGGCTGCTGATTATAAAGCAGATGATGGAGTTCGAAGCAGCACTGGGTGCCTGACTAACACTTCTAGGATCTCAGGTCTTCCTTTGACAGTGCTAATATTTGAGGGAGAACAGCATTCTAGTTTCATATGTTCAATTTCCAAGGCAGTCCTTTTGTAATATTATTATTTTTTGTAATATTATTATTTTTGTAATATTATTATAGATAAAAGAAAGATGTGATGATTGTGACTAGAAATAAGTCAGAATTTGAGCAATTTATTCGCAGTGCTGGCAGTTCTAGATTTTTTAAAACAACACCCTAAAAACCCCAACACAAAGAAGTTTACTGCTAGAGAAAACCCAATAATTCTTTGAGAAATAAATACCCTTCCAGATTCTGTCAAAACCTCTTTGCTGTTGGGGAAGAAAGAGGAAGAGGATAATGAGGGAAAGGTATGGCACCACAGACATTGACCCTGCATTCAGAACTGGGTATAGAAGGGAATTAAAATAAAACAAGTGCTAAATTTCCTTGGTCTGGGGGTCTACATTAGCAAAATCAAAAGTTCTTCGCAACTTTTTTTAAATTTGTAAGCCCTCAGTTTTATCTTCTTTTATTTTTGTAACTTTTCCATCATAAAGTCAAATTCTGGTCGTAGCAGAGAGATTACAGCGTTTTCTCCAGACTTTCTCAGATGTGTAGATACCTGGAATTTAGTCCTGACCAGTCACAACAACACCCTTTTGACTAAACTGTGGCTTGTGATTCTCCCTGAGCTGTGGGTGCTAGTCACCACTCTATATTGGCATGTGAATTACACCAAAACCAATTAACGCTACAGCTTTCCACAGAGGTTATAGAAAAGAGGGATGCAGCAGTCCATGAAGGTCTCCACTCCCTTCCAGGGCAGCTCAAGAGATAGGTGGCAGGTTTCCTTCAGCCAAGCCTTGTGTGTGCCACCGTGCTTGTCCCAAGTCTAAGTCACTAAGTGGTGGTGTCCTTCATGGAAGCAGGACACTTCTGTGGGGTCAACAGGCTTTGCTACAAAGCATCTTCTCTTAAATCTGAGCCTGGTTTAAAATCCCATGCCAGCTGCCAGCATTAATACTTCCACTTTGTCTTTTCAGTTGACAGATCCTGACTTGTAGATGTGTTCTCCTTGCAGCTTATATAGCTATGACACATCTAAAAGCCAAGCAGCCCCTACTTTGTCATGTACTTTTCACAGTATGTCTTGTTGTAAGGATCCCAGAGGCTTCTCTGCAACATATCTGCCCTACAATGGACTATTTCATTCTCTTTCCTTTTCTTCCATCTAAAAAAAGCAAAAGGTCCATGCAGACCGAGCATAAATACCAGTGGCACCACGCACGGGTACTGCCCACATGCCATCCCTGGCACGTGGCAGCAGGTTGCAGAGCAGCACATTCTGTTTTCCTCACTTCTGCTGCTCAGATGTTCTTTGAACACAGCCTGTGCCTCCAGAGTAAAACCTAAGATATGTCAGGCTAAGTTAATTTGTGGGCTAGACAAGCTTAACAGTATCCCTGTAAGGGTTTTGCACAGAGTGTACCGGTGTCTCCAGACTTGAAGAGAGTTTGCTTTTCCGAGTCAGGCAATGGGAGCCAAATTCAGATGTGAATCTGAGTTCTCCAACTCTGGAGGGAGTCTGAGTTGGTGTATTTTACACCTTCTTCCACCTCCCCTCATCCCAGGAGTGCATTATGCTGACCTAGCTTCCCTCAGATTTAGTTTTCATTTATGTTCACTGAGATGCACTCAGTCTCACATCCACCAGCCACAGTATAAATCCCCTGGCTTTTTACATGAGCTCTAAACCTGGCCATCCAAAGCTGCATTTACGGAATTTAAGGAAGTCTTAAGTTAGTTAACCCCCCACCAAAGGGCTGAGAGAGAAGAGTGGAGCAAGAAGTACAGCTAATAGGAAAGCATAAGTTCAAACTGGGCTTCTCCTTTTCTTTGGCTCCTGGCTCAGTTGCTCCTGACCACTGGTGAGTGAATATTAGTTGGCCTAAAATATTAGCATTTACTCCTAAAAGTATTCTAAGGTTACATCTAAAACAGGGAGCAGGGGAACTTTCTGATGTATTTTGGGGACCCTGGTCCTGTGCTGATAAGCACCAAAGACCCCAGCCAATCCAGAGCCACAGAGAAGAGTTCAACATGTCATCTCCTCCCACCATCTGAGCCAAGATGGGCATGGGTTACACATGGGCCCACAGTTTAGTCAAAGATTAAGCATTTCTGTGTGCCGTACTAATGTATGTATATTAATATGCACCTCATTATCAACAATGTAATTATCAACACTTTTCTCATTATCGATGGTATTATCATAAATTTAATTATCAACACATGTTATTGATATCCTGCAGACAGCTATTTACCACTTCAAAAGAAAAGAGAGATCTATTGAAGATCACATTTACAGCTAAAAACTTAGCATATGTCGTCAAGAATACATCTCAGTTCCTATCCAACAGTGACTAAACTTTGAGGCACCTTGAATTTTAAATCACCTAATGACTATTATCATATGCTTTGAGTCATATTTGCTTTGCCTTCACAGTTGTGCAACAACATTGTCGTGAATGGAGAGAAGAGTTTGGGTCTATGTACCTCTTGGCAGATAGAGGCTTTACAGCATGGATGACAAACTGCTCTGTATAACTTTGAAATAACAAGGGCTTCACTATTAAAGCTTTACTGCAAATGTTAGAGCTGTTTGCTGATGGTAACATTTGAAGGAAGCATCCTGCAAAGGCTGCACTTGCACTTTATTTGAGATATGGCACTATGTCTAGCATTGTGTCTAGCATGTACCAAGGTTGGTCTTTTCCTATATATAATGTCACTGTAGGATGTGTCTCATTGACTTACCAAACATATAGGTTACCACACTGGGAGATGCTGCATCTTTTGAGTTGTTCAGATTTAAGGGGCACCCAAACCTAGAAATAAGTTCACGACCAGAAAATGTTCTTTTTGGCCATTCAGAAGCAAGGCTGGTGAGCCTGAGCACAGATTCTCTACGGTGACTTTGCTGTCGGACTATCTAGCATGGAGGTATGTTTACACTGAAATCAGAAGCATGAAGCATATTAGATGCTCCTATGCTGTCAGCTTTGAATGGCCATTTTGCAGAACGTAACTGTGGCAGCATGAGATTAATGTCTGAAAAAGAAGGCTGGACAAAGTCTTAAGAATAGCTTTTTATGGGGATATTTTACATTAAAAAAAAAACTACTTGGAAAGCTTCACCATTGAAATTGTTAGTGAAATAGTTATGGTCACATTTGCTTTGTTCACATTTTGACTTAACAGTTGCAATGGAAAAGATCTTAAATAATTTAGGCTACCATTTTTCAGGAACACTAGTGGGTATGATGTTGACAAAGTCCTCAGGGAGACTAAGAATTGTACATATCTTGTGGGAGGAACAAGTTACTTGCCTGAAATAGTTTTCCCACCCACATCAAATTTGATTGACTTTGCTGGTACTCTACACTATGATTACCTGTGGTGTTCTCACTCTCTGGATGAATTACATGCTTCAGTTTCCTGAGCTGCTAAGCTGGTACTTTTCATCAGCACTAAATTCACGTTGAAAAGAAAAGGAAATGAAACCATTATACTTTAGTTAAGGAAATGTGCCAAGAATGAAAATAGCACAGCCTTAATCCTTTCTCGTGACAAAGGGACAGTTTTCACGGGTTGTGCATGATAAAAATATCATTTTTCATTGGGTATTACTGTCAGAGAGCCATAGAAAAGATTTTGTAAAGGGTGTGATTTATTTATACAGTAGAAACAACTTCTCCTTCCAAACATGAATTAAATTTAAGGTTGTATGTGCTTGAATTTGGACCGGTTTCTCTTATATCATCTTCTTCCATTGCTTGCCTAAGTGGAAGAGACAGAAGGCCCCATGAAGAAAACATCTCTCAGCATCAGCCAAATTAGGGAACACATGCTTTGAAATGAAGGAAAGGTGATCTCTCAGGGTAGTTTATTCCAACAACAATTTCCAACATTCTCGGGACATCTGTAAGTAGTGTAATCTCAATTTCCTTCTCAACACTTTATAAAATAGAACGCATGTGAAGAGAGAAAGAGGAAAGATAACTGATCATGTTTAGGTGTGATTACACTACTGGTGTGACTTAGTGATTGAGTTAGAACAGGGTTCTGGAAATGGCAAACACAATTAATTCTCTCTTTTTCCCCCCTTGCTCTAATGATTATCTCCACCAAAGATCAAGGAAAAACACACTTTTCCTTGGCAAACAGCAGGTCTGCTTTTCTCCCTTTGAATAAAAAAAAAGGTGAAATTCAGTAATTAAATATTCATTTTTCTCTTCCCATTCTTTTTTATTCCTTCTCCCCATATTCTTCTCTCTTTTAGTTATATACAAAAGGAACAACTACTCTGAAAACAAAGAAAAGACCAACAGTTTTTCCTTTTTCTGCTGCTTTTAAAGGAAGGAGTAATTTGACATTTAGACCAGCATGGAAATCAGGTACATATTCTGCCCAGTTTTGTGGTCTGTGACAAGTCGTTTAAACTTCCCATGCTTCAGTTTCCCTTGTACAAAGGCTGCGTAGAGTACCTGACTAGGACTACTCAACTGATATTTGTTTCATTCATCTCTATGAAGCTCCAAGGAAAGCTGTGAAGACTAGAGTATACAACTGTCATGGGCTGACGTGTCCTTCTTCTCCTTAGGTGTAGGAATGCTGTTCACAGATGAGGAATAAATGAGTTATTAATATTGTGTTCATGTAAGACACACTACCTAGTGGTATTTGCCCAAGGTAGGCCTTTTAAACTTGGGTACGGAGCTGCTTTCCTACAGAGCTTTGTCCCTACCACCAAGCTCAGATTGAACTATCCCTGCTTGCAGCCCTAAATCTTTTCTGGTCTGAGATGATTTACTGTTCCTGAGGATGAATTCCACCAGTGAAACTCAGCTGGGTAGGCTGAAGGCACTGCCACCTCCTGCTTTCTTCCCTTTCCAACTTTGCTTTCTCATCACCCCTTCCTACAAATGTTGCTGCCCCATTGGGTTTGCTGGTGGGGCTGCTTTGGTACGTTTTCTAACCTGTGTGAGTCCAAATCAGCCAGGCTACCTAAAATACTTTGAGTAGTGTTTGCTAATCTGGATAAATCAGACGAGGCAGTGCTTTTGTAGGCAGATCAACTGGCAGACTTGAGTGGGACAAAAGAGAGTAGATGGGAATCTCTTTACACCCCATGATGGATTGTACTATAGATTTTGCTAATTTTTTTCACAAAAGGGAACTGGGGAAAGAAAAGCACACTGAAACAAATGGTGGATGAGTAGCTTCTGCAGACGCAGGCAGGAAAATGGGCAGTTGTGGTCTATAGGCAAGAGATCATTTACACCCAAAACTGCCAAAGGCAAGACCAGAACAAGTTAATCTATTTAATCTCATTTTCTGGCTCTAGCTGTTTAGCAGTGTAGCATTCTTCTTGATCATTTCAACTCCTGTCTCTGCTATCCTGATAGTTGAAATTTTTCCTTTTGGAAGTAGACTGCATTTCCCCGCACACTGTGGTGGATAAGAACTTCTGGGCTCTGAGAAGACCTCTAATCAGAAATCAACATCAGAACAAACACAACTGAAACAAGTTGCTTACTGACACAAGTCAATATACAGAATCATAGAATAGAATCATAGAATCATTAAGGTTGGAAAAGACCTCTAAGATCATCAAGTCCAACCATCAACCCAACATCACCATGCCCACTAAACCATGTCCCGAAGTGTCACATCTACATGTTTTTTGAATACGTCCAGTGATGGTGACTCCACCACTTCCCTGGGCAGCCTGTTCCAATGCTTGACAGCCCTTTTGGTGAAGAAATTTTTCCTAATGTCCAATCTAAACCTACTCTGGCACAACTTGAGGCCATTTCCTCTTGTCTTATCGCTAGTTACTTGGGAGAAGAGACCAACACCCACCTCACTACAACCTCCTTTCAGGTAGTTGTAGAGAGCGATAAGGTCTCCTCTCAGCCTCCTTTTCTCCAGGCTAAACAACTCCAGTTCCCTCAGCCGCTCCTCGTAAGACTTGTTCTCCAGCTTCGTTGCCCTTCTCTGGACACGCTCCAGCCCCTCAATGTCCTTCTTGTAGTGAGGGGCCCAAAACTGAACACAGTATTTGAGGTGCGGCCTCACCAATGCCGAGCACAGGGGCACGATCACCTCCCTACTCCTGCTGGCCACACTGTTTCTGACACAGGCCGGGATGCCGTTGGCCTTCTTGGCCACCTGGGCACACTGCCGGCTCATATAGTCACTGCTAGCCTGAGCCAAAGTCACATCAACAGTCTGGTGCATCGTGTGTGATTCTGGCATATGCATATTCAAAGTTTTTTCTGTTGCCATTCTCTGCTCACTGCAGAAGTGAACAAACCTATGAAAATATGGAAACAAGGTTTGGATCTTGAATGAGAGAGTTTTTTTCGCTCCCCCGCATCACTTTTCTTCCTTCACAACAATGTTATGCCTCAGCTCCATACAGCAACTTGTATGCAGATGACAGTAAATGCAGTTTAGTAGCTGCAGTTCGGGATGCCAGGTTCTTCCCTTGCAAGAGAGCTTAATGAGTTATAAAAGGGCAGGAGAAGCCACAGAGCCCCAGTACGGCTGAGCCTGGGATTTCTGCCAGTAGTAGAAGCTGTAGTTAGTTGAGGGCTGTCCAATCTGTCCAGACTTCATGAGCAACAACAGGTTGGGTCAGACTCCAGAGACTCTGAAGCCCAAGGTGAGTTGCTGGGGCTTGACAGTTTGCATTGTGGATGATTGGTCAATGTGTCCCTCAGAGCAGGCTCACACATCCAGCAAGAAATGGGTCAGAGCCTCCCACACATCCCTGAGTTATACATCTTTGTAGGTCCTCTAATCTTTTGCATCTCTGCCAGCTTCCTACAGTGGAAGGAATGATGCTTCAGACATTTGAACATCATTCATGCTTACGAGAAAGCACTCTCCTCCTGCCTGTTATCAAGCAGGAGTTCAGTACTAGTGCTTGAATCACAGGGACTCCAGTTCCTCCCAACCTGAAATAGCCAGTTCCAAATCTGCAGCCTGAGCAGCCTAGTCTGCTAGAACACCAGTTGGGTCCTATCAGAGTGCCGTGTCAGTCAGACATGCTCTGAGTGCATGCAGCAGTGCCATGAGATCTGCTCTTTTCTAACTGGTCTTAGATGAGAACCATGGTTAGAACTGTTTTCTATCACTAAGATTTAGATACAAGTTTTTTAATTCTTCTTTTATTTCTTTATGTCTGTATTTTTGCTCTCTTTTTAGGGTTCAGAAACTGATGCAGTCATTGGTCTTGACCTTTAGCTGCATCTGAAGATCTTGCAGCGGAGCACAGGACAAGAGAATGTGCAAAGGTTGCTTTATTCTTCTTGGATTCCTTGATCTTGAGCTGGTTGGCTGGTGGCCCTTTGTGTAAGTTCAAGTGAATTCTAGTCCAATGTATGCCATAGGGCCATAATTTTAACTAATGTGCACCATATTCAAGGAATTTTCCTGAGTTCAAATATGTTGCATCCCACTCCTTTGACAAGTGGGAAATCGATTGCTTTAAGTTGGTTCCTGGGTCACCAGGTGGTGTCTCTTCTGCTGTGAGATAGTCCTCCTGTGAGCAGGTAAGGCAGCTTTAACTTTGTTCTGCACTTGTCAGCTCCAGGCAACCGTAGTCTGCTGAAGAGAAACATTTGGCTAAGATGCATGGTCAATTCAGGAGTACTGATAGTTTTATCTGATCAATATTTGTAACCACAAAAAGGCAGAAGATGACCCGTGCAAAAATAGTTCAGTCAAGGCAGATGAGAAGCCATCTAAATTGCTTTTCATCAAACACGTTATGTAAGATGAGAAAATAGATCAAACTGATAGACTTTAGTAACGGCATTTTCCAGCTTTCAATTGGTGCATCTTTGCTCTAACTCACCGGAGAAATATGTTCTCAGCTGGAATGTGCACGTATCCTTATCCTCTGTGGTACAGCTCATTCTCGTTTGGAGGCTTTCTTGCACAAACTGGGAATGGTCAGACTGAAAAGCTTCCAAGCGTGACACACTCCAGGTTTTTCTTGTGGTGTGTCACTCTCCTCTTTTCTGCCTTTTTGATTCTACTGCCCACTTTTTCTAATGCTTTAACTAAAAAGAAGAAAATAAAGGAGGAATTTTGTAATTTTGATAATGTCGGAACAAAATGTTTCACATTTTCAGAATTCCACTTTCTTCCCCCGCATTGTTTGGCTGAAACAATTTGCTGAATTCAATCCAAACTCCCAACTAACTTCAGTCGTCCTGCATTTTTTGGCGAGTAAACTATTTGTCTAAAAATTTTTGTCCAGCTCTAAAATTTATCTCAAAGTTCTCATAAATGAGATTTAAAACAGAACTGTTGCCACTGCCATATTTGGTGGGAAAAAATGACTGTCCATCTGTGGTTGTAAGCGTCATGGAGGAGGAACCCCAAAAGCTTTGATGTTAAAGATGATACCTCAGTCAAACACAACATAAATAATCACAGGCTACCTACTTATGTGCTGTTGAATTTTTCCTGACTGCTATCCTCATATCCTCCTAAGTTGTGGCATTGCACTTCTTCTGAATATGTGCTGGTTTCCATTTCAGAGGAGACTTATTGAATTTTTGTTATGCATCCTGTCTCTAGGCTGTGCAATATGTAATTAAATAATGCTTTTCAGGTAGCTCGGGGTTCATGGGTAAAAGACAACAGAGAAATTCAAATTGCTGTTCTCAGGAAGTTTATTACTTTGTGTTCATGATATACTAACTGTGAAGACTTGACTTGCATAAGTAATTTCTCTTTTTGTAACATCTCTAACTAATCACAGTTGCAGTATGACAGATCCAAATTGGACAGATGTTTCTTAAAAATAAAATGTCCAAAGGCAATAGTGTTGAAGTTGCCAACGAAAAAACAAAGACATCTGTACTTTTTAACTAAATTTGAAAGTTTTTTCATTCCTTCTCCTATGTTTCTGTAATTTTAGGTCATGTTAGAATCAGTCTGTGTTACTGATTTGTGAAGTCTATTGTCTAGTGATGTCAAAAACTGAAAACGAAATCTATTTAATTTGGTATCACTCTGTGAGCTTCACTGTGCTTTCCAAATCTTTCTTCTTTTCTTCTTGGGGTGACAATCTCATGGGCTGTTAGACAAGCAAATGCATATTTCATGCACTTTCATGTGTCTATCAACTTAAAGCACAATTCCTGGGAATCTCTTTTTCTCTTTCCATTCTAACACTGGTGTTCATATTAAAAAGATTGATTTGCAGTAGCCATGCTAACCCAGTCTCTGTATCTTAGGGAGATTTTATGATACAATATTTCTGCACCACATATTGCTTTTTTGTTAGTTTATGGGTAGAGACTGTATTTTTCTGAGAAATAGATCTGATGAAATCCTAACAGTGGTGTTGTGATCATTTTTAATATGGTAAAAAGGTACAGGCAAGAGCCATATTACCTATCAAGATCAGGTTGTCTTCTGCTTTCCTTTGTCCCACTCTGCAATCGGGCTGATGTACTAGCAAATTCAAGTGATTGGTAAGTGTGGTATAAAAGCCTAAGTAGAACAAGACTGGAGCAGGAGAGAAAGAAAAACAGAGGGAATGTTTGTCCCACTCTGTATAAACTTAATTTATTTTGGGAGGTGTTTCACTGAAATCAGAGTTGCAAGCTGTCACCCCTACAGAAAAGATCATTACCTTGCAGGATAAGAAAGACAGCCAGGGGGACAGTTCTACTGCAATATAAAACATAAATTCCATATAATACATGCATATTTTTCTCTGTCTCAGCTTTTCAATCCAGAAAGCACATCTGTTTTTTTGTACCCATTCTAAAAAGGCTAAGCCAAAGCCTATGTCCAGATTCCCCAATAAGCTGGAAAACGGATGGACCATTTTTCAGTGGTAGTMTAGCACTTTTTGACTGTCATTTTTTAAAACAACAGGTATTTTGTTTTCATGTGAACATGATGCAATATGCTTTTTCAGAGTCTACCTTCCAGTTGTGCAAAGTCTGTGATTCTGGACACATGCGGACAGAGGAGCAGGTGCCCTTGCCAACAGGAGCCATTGGCTTCTTGTATTATCAAAGCACCCAAACTGTTGGCTGTCTGAACTGGTGGAAGTGAACTGCAGCTTACGTCCTTTTAAAAATTACTTTAATTTATATGTCTCACAGTATAAATAAACATGTCAAGATACATAGGTATCAATACAGCTTAGTCAAAGCAGAACTGAATTTGTTTTCCTTCTTAAAGCTTCAGATAGATTATCCACATTTTCAAATATCCAATGGGCTTTCAAACTATGGCACTAAGATACATAGTGTTAATTCTGCACTAAGATTTCAGATATAATTAATTGTTTAAATAAAGACTTGCTATTATCATCAGTCTTGTTTAACAAATCTTTAGGGATTGTCTATCAAATTATTAGGAATTCTATGAAGTCTTTGAGAATGGAAGCAACCCTAGAATGCTGCCTTCAAAAAACATTAATGGGCTTGGACACTAAAACTAGTCTTATTTTATTTAATGAAGATTTAAATATTCATTTTTAGTTTGAATATTGTCATTAGGATATATTTAAAACCTCATTTGGATGATTTTGCATATTGTATTATTGAATTAATGTTATAAGTAAATGAAGCTTTATAAAGATAATACTAATTAGTTCATGGCTACCTTTGGAATGATTGCCTAATGTTTCATGAGCTTTTATGGCTAATTAATCTAGCATGAAACCAGGAAGTAAGAAAACATCTTATAGCAGTTATTGACCTGTTCATCAGCTACAAGAAAAATCTGACGTAATTAAAATGCATTTAATAAGTACCGTCCTACAGTGAAGACCCCATAGGTCATGGTCTTGCTGGTGGAACATTGTTGGCCCTTGCAACAGTCACCGTAAGAGGGCCCAAACTGAATTGGGTCCTGCCTCTTCTGCCAACAAGGAGGGGCAGGAATCTGAATTTTCCTTTTTCTCTCCTCAAATACATTATTTAAAGCAATTTCTTTCCCTCAAGTAAGAAAGGTGACTCTTCAGACTGCATTGTGTCCATGCATTGTACTGCTTCCTCAGTAGGATAACACCTTTAATTCCACTGAAGTTATTCTGCATTTGTATTTATGTAGTGAAAGGAGCCTTCAGCAGTTCAAAGTATATTAAATACTGCTCATTTCATAGTCTGTTTTCCTAAGCTGTATGATCTGAGACACATAGAGAAGGGCAGAAATGGAAACGGAGGAGGCATTAAAAGAAAAAAAAAAATAAATTATGCCTATACCTGCATATCCAGGTTATATATGTATGTACACACATACATATATACAAATATACATGTGTATATACACACATACACACACATATATATAACATTTTTCTACTAAAGTTAGTAGCCAGCGACTTAGCTTCAATACCCAGTCACTGGTGAAAGTCCTGTCTATAATTAAAGGTAAGACTACATCTACTTCCAACTTTTACCAGAGCTTAACAGGTGGGAGTGATTTAGGCTTAGGATTTTAGTTTAGCTAATGCCGTACTGTGCACAGAGAACATTTATAAGATTTGAACTTAGAGTCCAACTCCCCAGATAGTCAGGGTCCTGATCTGAAACTGTGGCTTATGCTCCACTTGAGCTGCTTCATCACAAAAATGCTAACATAGCATTCAGCAAAGAACTATTTTCAGGTAATATCAACACTATATACCAAACACGTTTCTTTCTTTGGCTACATTGCAATGCTTTGCTTTGTTTCCCATGACACTTTTTGTTGTTATTGCACAAGGCTTTCCAAAGAGTTAAATAGTAGTATGTTTACTTGAAACCGATAGAAAAGTTCTTTCAGGGCTCAAAAAGCATTTTTGTATTTCTAAAGAAACTTTCAAAATATGATGGCCAAAATATTTGAAATATGTGTCCCTGTGGTGATGTCATCCTCAAGGGAAACATACTTCTGATATGAAGTATTCCCATTAGGAATCTTGGAGATCTTACATCTGTATTCTTAACCTCAAGAGGTTATCAAATGATAATAGTTAATTGTAAAATGGGATGTCATCTAATGGAGTGCTGGCAGGCATGTTGGCCGGTAGTTATAGGTCATTGCACAAATATTTGTAGAGGAAGTGAAGGCTTCATTTGGCCTTAACAATCAGACATCTTAGACAAATATTCATGAAGTGAATAATGTTTGGATTCAGGCAGAACCAGAGCCTTGCTGGTCATTTTGGGGAGCACAGCCATGTATGCACACCAGAGGGGCAGAAAAGCCCAGCAGCTGTAGCAGGTCTCCGGGATTGAAACCTGCAATGTTATTCCTGAGCTAGCAGTGCCCCCCCAACTGTTGAGCGCTGGGTACACTACATATTGTCATCTTGACCATCAGACTCACCATCTTTAGGAAATACTGACTCTCCTGTGCCAGGATTTGGGAAGTCGCAGTATGCAGAAGGAGTCCTGTGAGAGGGGAAGCCCAGCACAGAGAGCACCTTGAAGACATCCACCTTGAAAATGCTAAAGAAGAGAGCCCATGGGTGCATCTCCTTCCCTCCCTCCCTTGGCTGAGGAAAGAGGATGCTGCCAGGACAGCTTTGCTTCCCTTGGGTGGGGACCTTCTTGTTTCTCCACAGCAGTGGCAATGACAGGATCTCCTGTCCCAGGGAGGCAGCATCTCCTCCTGTGTTGCTGCGCTGGCACCAAGACACTGAGGTACCTGCCTAAGGAGGTGGCTGGTGATAAAACTCTGGAGAGAAGTGTTTTGAGTGTTGACTTTCATCATGAGTAGTCTCCGGTGGCTGACCCTCTCCTGCTCCTTCAGCCTGCGGTGAGGAGCGCTCCACCTCAGCACATGTTTTTCTCCTAGCACTGTTAGCAGACAGGCAGTGGGAGATGCTGTAACCGAGTTGGCCACCAGCAGGGCTGAAGCATGGAGGGTCCCTCGAGAAAGTTAATCCAAATTAACCAGAGGTGCAAAGCGGATTTATCAGCTGTAATAAAGCATTCGTCTTCAGATTTAGCTTAACTCCATTATGAGTGGAATTAAGCTATGCTGAAATCAGGTCACTTTAATTCTGAATAATAACATGCCCACAAGAGATTGATGGGGTGTAACTAATCCATTTAAAGCTAGTTCAGATTCTAGGTATGTCCCCCTGCAGACAAGGCTATGCTGTATCTCACAGTGCTACTTCAGCAGCAGAGCTGACTGCAGGGAGTGGATTCCTCCCCCGATACACCCCCTGCTTCCCCTGTGCAACTTAGTGCAGATGGAGGAACTGCGAGTTTGGGACCGAAGCTGGCCCTAATTGTTGTTTTCCTGACGAAGCAGATAGGAGCACTCAGGCCTGCCAGTGGCACTGTCCTCAAGCAATGCGAAGCACCACGCAACATGATACAGCTGTGCTGGAAGAATGCAAGCCCACGCTGTGCGGAGGCTGCGGGCTTGGCTGCAAAGCCCGCTCCTTCCCCGCTCGCTGGGGGCGATGATGGCCCCAGTGCGAACAGGATCCCCGGAACAACATCAGAAGTCGGATTCCTGCGATGAGTTTCTTGGCAGAGATATCAAACTGGCTCCGATTTCCGTGCAGTGCCAGCAGCTGACTCTGGTTCAGGGCGGAGGGGCTTGTGTGGAGGAATTCAGTGCCACCCAAGCTGGCTCCGTGGAGGAGACCACGACCGCTCTGGGTCCTGCCACGTGTGCAGCGTAGAGCTGTGATCATAAAGTGGCAGGAAAGTTTAGTCTGGTCCCTGGTCAGAAGTTCACAGTGAGCTCCTTTGGCATTTGCTTAGCCCTTCTTCAGCCCTAACCTAAATTTTACTGTGCAAGAATTGCATGGTAATGCTTGGGCTGCTGAGCGTGCTTGCTCTGCTGGGAGGCAGGTCTTGGAGCTGACTTTTTGGGCAGAGCAAGACTCACCCTTCTGGCTCTCATCTCCTTCCCCGGTGGTCAGTCCATGCCTGACCCCTTTGCAGCACAGTGCCATGGCCTCTCTCCAGCTCCACCAGCTCCCACCCAGATGCAGCTGGGATGCCTCAGTTGTTGTGTGTCATGCATGATAACAGCTGCCACAGCAAGCTGTTGAGAAAGACCTCCACGTTGTAAGGACCTCTGCTTGGCAGCACAGCTCCTGGGCAGCTCAGCACCATCATCCCTCCTCACCTTGTGCTCTGCCTGCCCCAGAACTGCACGGCAATAAATATAGGAAAGGAGCAGTCCCAACTTTGTGCCTACCCTCTCCATCAAACTGGAGGTTTCTGAGCAGTGGAGTTTGGAGACCAAACCAGCCCAGCTTGAAGCAGCTTTCTGAGCTGAAATCTGCTAATCTGTCAGATAGAAAGACAGCAATACCTTCTCTGGGTCTGCAGCATACAGTACTCAAGGCACCTCTGTGTCCTTGCTGTGCAGGCCATGTCGGAAGATGTCCCGGTGTCCTCAGCAATCTCTTCTGCACTCCTGGAGAGGGAGAGAAGGAGTCACTGTGGAAGCAACAAGCTTAGTCTTGGACCTTTTTTTTTTCAGTTCTGAGGATAACCTAATTAAGTATACATCTTCCTAACTGGCAGGTATCATACAAATGTCTTAGCTCCTGCTCTCCAGAGAAGGGGATACACATAAGGGTTTAAGAGGCTGGATCTTAACCTCAGATTGTTAAACCTCATGTTGTTGCCTTAGCAAGACCTCATTTCAATAGACAGAATCAAGAAGAAAACATGAGTATTTCTTACCTCACCTACATCAGTGTATTGCATGTAAGAAATAAAAAGGCAAAAAATATGCTGGTGGTGGGATTTTCGGAAGTTTCTTCATATGGATCTAAAAGAATATCCTTTAAAAACCCTAACTGTAAGGAAATTTCTCCATTCTTCCTCACTTCTGAGATGCACACATGTTTTTTCACCCTATTGAACAGACACTCTACTACTCAACAACTTGCAGAGACTTACCTATGTGGATTGAGGCAAGAGCCTTAGATAAATCAATGTACAATTCTTTTTTACATTGTAGACTCTAAAATCCAGCAAAACTTTGAATTGTCAGGATGGCTAAAACATATCTGAGGCTGATGCATGCAAAAGAACATGTAATGGCTCAAGCTTGGGCTTTTTATATCCATTAGGAATAGCTGAAATATGCCTCAGCATCAGATGCTGTAAATCTCTGCTGGAAGAAGGCCACAGAAATCACAGGTGGGTCATTTCTCTAGTTCTGCACTGCCATGGATGCTGAAACATCCATACGGGTAGCCAAACTGCTCTGTGCAATAAGAAATCGACACTCACGTTCTCCCAGGCATGATCATCCATAAGATCAGAGCTCAGTCTGTCTGACACAACCAGAGTAGACAAGATGTGCCTTCCTTTCTCCCATGTGAGCTATGAAAGATGCAGGAAGTCTCCTCTTATTGGGCATTTCATTTATCTACACAATATGTAATATTGCTAATTGTTGTCATCCCAGATACAATCAGTTATTTCTTATGATAGTCACATCAATAACACCATTGGGAAATCTTACGTTGTTCTCTCAGACTGGGAAAAAGTACAGAATAATGATGAAAGCTTAAGAAAATGTGAGATTTTGGTTCATTGAATTATGTCATTAAAGACGCCTTGTGTTGTAAATATGCCACTAAGGGAGACCTTCAGAATCTAATGGGTTTGCCATAAGGTTGTCCAACCTTTCAAAGACTGGCAGATCAGGTGCCAAGTTTCACTCACGGAAGTCCATGCTTTAAATACCAGGTGGTAGAGAGCATATGAGGAACTTTTTGTTCTTGGATCTGTGGGCTGTGGGTGGTTGATAAGTTTGGGGGTGTATGTTGCACTGTATGTTGCACTGATTTTGCCCTCTGTTAATCCCAGCCCCGGACAGGGTCAGCAAAAAAGACAGTGGGCTGGGCAGAGCTGCCTGGTATGCCAGAGTTTGTCTGATGGCCACCAATGGGGCTCTTCTGACTTTGACAGTAGGACTAGAAATCCCTGAAGAACAGAATGTATTTTCTTGATATAGAAAAGCAATTTACTCAAAATGAAACCACCTTTGAAAAGCATAAAATGGTTAGGTCAAATTTCTGTATCTGGTAAGTAACAAAAAAATGAAAAGAAAATGTATTTTGTAGTCATATTCAATAAACCACTGAATGATCTGGATTTCCACCCTAGAGGTTAAGAATCATTTACATAGAACTTGACTGGTGTCATCGCTATTACTTTCCAGAGGACTTCACCCTAGAACATATTTTCTTTAGTCATGTTCCTTTTTAAAATTATATTTACCTTTTTTTGGTTTTATGCAGCAAAACAACCTCCAAGTTGTATGTTAAGGGGTTTTCTTCTTCTACACTTATATATATTATCAAAATAATGAATAAAAGTCTGGCATTGTCCGGCTCTTTTCAGAACCACTGGAAGGTGCCAGGAGTGTTTACTGTGACCTGTAATAATTAAAATGGTTTGGCTCTTTGGTTTTCAATAAAGTTTTCTTCTCTTCAAGATGTTAAAATTGAAGTTAAATGGGAGTTAAAACACTATAAAAACCATTTTAATTAGCTTAAAATTCTTGTCTTGTGAAAAACTCTGCAATGGCAGCACCACTTCACTAATCCCCCAGTCACTGCATCTTCTAGCCTGATTGGAAAATGAACATCTAATGTTAAAAAAAAAAAAAAAAAGAAAATAATTTATCTAAAAATCTGAACCAAACTAAACCAAAATCTTCAGACCCTATGAATAAAATGGAAAGAAACAAGAAATGAACAGAAGTTCATTTTTTCATCTTTAATTCACTAGTACAGACTTGCTTACGTTTTGGAAAAGGGACGTTATTATGTCCAGATTGATTTGTTCCTCTCTAGTTGCAACTTTTGTGATAGGTAAGAAGTGATAGAATTTGATTCACCTCCCTCTTCATTTCAGATGTTACTGCCCCCATCTCACTCTCACCTATTCAGAGAGGGAATGTCATGTACAGCATGCTATTATTTTTTGTTCAAGTGAAAGGACATGTTATTTATAAAACATACTTACTTTTCCACACCTAAAGGGCAAAACTGAGCCTTTTGACTTTCCACCTTTCCAGATGTGAAATTCCAGATCAGACACCAACCTAGAACAACCTTTTTTATGGGCCATCTCTTCACCTCTCTTCCATTCCTTTTCGCTGCCAATAAATTGCATGAAAAGCAGTTCTGGCTGTCTGAGGGCTGTGTCTCGGAAAGAGTGTAGCAAGCCTTGAGTGGCCTTTGACTTCTTAGTGTTTCTTGGTGCAGAAAGATTTAGCATCAATAAGGAAAAATAAGAAAAATAAACAGGTAAACTTTTTTTCTAATTTATATGGCAGTCTGATAAAGGAACAAGTCAAACCTGATCAACCCCCTCCCATTAGAAGAAATCGGGTCCAATTGACCCGAAGTTTCTAATTTGAGATTGAGAATAATTCTACTTATGCCTCAAGAATTTTTACGATTTTGAAAGTCTTATTCCATCAGCCTGCCCATGTTGTGTTGTCTGGCAGTATAAATCAGTCACTCTACTTCCAAAATCCCCTTGGTCATCTGTGGACATCCTCCAGTGGCTGCTTCATGTTGTGGTCAGCTTCAGTGATGTTAGAAATATGCACAGATTCTACATTCTAATACCAGAAATAACATGTTGGTAGGTACAAAATAGGCAACAGACTTACTCAATTTTTGTTAGTTCTTTGAAGGACATATATTATCTTATTCCCACTTAGTTCATTCAGGTTCCTCCCCACAGATTCACATCTTCTTTGAGATCAGAAAAAATGAAATGAATTAATATTTTGCAAAATCATGTGGGTTGATCACCTTTGTCCACCTTCCTTTCCCCTGTGCTTCCTCTGTTGTGGTGCATGCCCTTATTCTGCATGGCAGGCACTTTAGGACAGTAACACAATGCATTCTGTGAACTCCCTAGAAAGGGGTGTCTTTGCATAAAAACAACAAATGATACTTAAAGGCACCAGAATCCTCTACTATCACTGCCCTTGGTATCTTCACTCTGAAGTGTCTTGCTCTGTGGTGATTCCCACGGATTTCAGCTAGGAGCAGGCAGTTACTTTTGATCATTGAGAACAATGGAAACTCCACAGAGTCCACCTATCGAGGAAACATCCCACGGTGTTTTAAGGAAACATCTCATGGTGACGCAATATGGAAAGTCTTTTGTAAATAGATTTACCTTGTTACAAAGCCACAAAACATCCACAGTGGGAAGAATGAAAAGCAAAGTTTTGAATGTTGTTATGTGTTGAGTTTTGAAAAGCGTTGAGTTTTGAAATGCATTGAGTATTGAAAGACATTCAGTATTTTAGGTACTGAAAGTTATTTAAACTTGAACCATTAGGGGAAGGAGGTTACAACCCACAGCTAAGTGAGGAAACAGTGGTCATGGGTGGAAAGAAAATATTGGAGGGTAATGGGAACAAGAAAGGCCTCAGGAATGGTAAAAGACAGTGAAGGGAAGCCTGCCTCAACTATAGGTACACCAAAGCATAGAGCCTGGGAAACAAGCAGGAAGAAGTAGAGCTCTGCATGTATTTACAAAGCTCCAGCATCATTGGAATAACTTGGATGTGGTGGGGCAGGCTCACATCACTGCAGTGCTACCATAGATACAGGCTCTTCAGGAGACACAGGGAAGATGAGGGTGGCTTGTCCTCCATGTGAAGAAGCAGTCTTAATGTATGGAGCTCTTGTATGGGGTGGATGATGGGCTGGGTAAGAGTTTGTGTGTCAGGGTCAGAGGAGAGCTCAGTGAGGATGGCATTGTGGTAGGATTGTGTTACAGACAACCCGATCAGGGTGGGGAAGTAGCTGAAGCCTTCTTTAAATGACTCAAGAAAGTCCTTGGATCAGAGACCTTGTTTTCTATGGTGTATTTCAACCTCCTGACATTTTCTGGAAGAGCAACCATGTGGGATGCAAACAGTCAAAGAGGTTTCTGGAGGGGATGAGGGATAGCTTCGTGGCAGAGATACTAGGTGGACCAACCAGGGATGATGTAAAGTTAGATCTGCTATTATAAACAAGAAAGAAGTGGTTGGGAATGTGATAATCAGTGGCAACTGCTATTTTAGTACCCGTGAAATAGTGGAGTTGAAAATCCTGAGGGGAATGAGGAGGGAGAGTAGCTGGGTACAAACCTTGGGCTGCAGGCAACCAGGCTTTGGTTCAGTCAGGAAATAGACAGGTGGGATCCCATGGGAGGAGCTCTGAAGGTAAAGAGCTTGGGAGACCTGGTGGGGACAAGAGACAACAAACAATCTCTTTTTTCAATGAAATTGAAATAAATGAGTTTCCAATGGGGTATAATGAGAAACTTTTTCCCACGAGGACAATAGAGCAGTGGAACAAGTTGCTCAGGGATGTTGTACAGTCTCCATCCTTGGAGGTTTTCAAGATCCGACTGAATAAAGCCCTGAGCAACCTGGGCTGCCCTGAAAGGTGCCAATGCTTGGAGCAACAGGTTGGGTTAAAAGTCCCGTGAGATCCCTTCACACCTGAATTATCCTGTAATGCTATAAACATGGTAGCAGTCTGGTGGAATCAGTTGGCCGTGAGAAGACCTAACACCAAATATGTCAGCTCTGTTCACTCTGACTCCAAATATTCGTCTTGATCCAGATTTCTGACAGAATAGTGGTATGCAAATAATTCACTTTTAAAGATGACATGCAAATGTTAAAAGCAATGAAAGTGGTAGGAAAGAATTGGTTTGCTCTGTCTTTTATTATGGAGATTACAAGTGAAATTCTGCACTTGATTGATGGGTAGATACTGTGACCACTAGATTCTTCTCCCAAGGGCTGTGGAAGGCAGCTGATATACACCACTCCAGCACAAGGTGAACCAGTTAACAGGGAGAAAACTGTATATCTGGCTTTCATAGTATTAGGTGTTCACACCCCAGACTATTACTGTTAGTTTAGCAAGTGACTGTGTTATAAACCCACAAATGATGGGTCAGGTAGGTTGAGTGTTTCAGTTCCAGACCATCTCACCATCGCATTTTCATATGTAGAGATTTTCAGATCTTATATCAACTCACCACCTGTAAAAGCAGACAACCTAATGGAAAAAAAGAGCAACCCTTAAAATGTTGTTTTTCTCCACAGCTCTGTGGCGTAAAGAAAGTTATAAAAATACTTGAAGCAGGACTTGTTTTTCTGTTCTGTTAACTCTTTCTTGCGCCATCACAAAGCACAACAGGAGATAGACTAAAGAAATTCGGCGTATTGTATTTCGAACATCATATCAGCAAGTGAGGCAGCTGACAACCAGTATTCCCTGCTTGTTTGCTGAAGAGTTATGGCAACAGTGAATTCAGCATCATCAGTGAAGCGGGGACAAACGACCCCTGAGCACTCCAAGTTTAGACGGAGGCTGAGGTTAGGAGTTTCCTGATTTAAATCGGGTTGTTGAACAACCCCCATACTGGAATTCTGGGGGGACTGGTGTCCAGCAGCAAGGGTCTAACAGCTGAAGATGAAAGAATTTTGAAAAGGAGGGAAAAGAGATTCTGAAAAACCCAGGTTTCTTAGGTGTGTTTCAACACTGTGCAAGGCTTTAGAAAAAAATTGAAAAGAAGACCATGAAAAGATGGAGGTAAACAAAAAGTAGAATAAAGTACAAAATGGATATTACAGAAGTGGATCAAGATTTAAGGTATACCTTCTTCTGTGACAATGCATATCTAGAACAAGGAAAATGTATGTGATATGCTTGTAATCTGCTCCAAAACCACTAGTATGGAGATTCATTTTTGTACAAACATGTTTTGTACAATTTTTGTGCTAGAACTGTAAAAACTCATTAAGCAGAGAAGGTAATTGCCAGTGGTATTAAAACTGGCTGGGAAGAAGTTATTGACAGTGTACACGAAGGATATTTTTGAACTGATCTTACAAAATGTTTTCATGTATTGCTTTAACACACAGGGAAATAAGTGTATTAATGGCACTTGCTGTTGATACCAAACTGGGAAGTATCATCAGATCAGAAGAGGTCTGTCTGCAATAACACCAAGAGGTTAAAATAACACAGTTCTCATGGCAAAGCCATGCTTTTATGTACAAAGTACAAGAATTTTCTGGTGTGTTAGGAGTTCATTACTATGAAACGATAGAAGAGAAGGGAGATCAGGGGATACTGGTCTGTTATAGGGTATCTGTGAGCCCTCAGCATGATACATATGAAAAAGTTTATTTGATCTTAGGAGGTGCCAGGTATTTTCAGTAGTGGGAGGGAAGGGTCAGTAGCGCTGGCAAAGCTTCCTGCAAAGACTGTGTGTGAGTCCTCTCCAGCCAGAAGGGCTGGGATGGCTGGAGGAGCCAGAGGTTCTTGTGTGAGATGTTATTTGGGCAGTTCAACCTCCTTAGCTCAGCAGAATGAAGAGTGAGAAGGGATATAGCTAATCCATAGAAATACATCACAGGAACATCAGAGAGGGAAACACTGTTTGTGTTGGAGGACACTGTTCATGCAAGAACAAGGGGGAATACATTGTACACATATAAATATCAGGTGGAAATGAGAAGAAATTTCTCTGTAACAGGGATATTTTGGAACAGACATCCAAGTAGAGTAATAGAGGCAGCTGGCTGGTCTAGTTTTATATTTCAATAAGTGTGCTTTTCAGTCAGTGCTATGTGCTCAGGTTAGGGACATATACAGATTAATGGGTTTACAGAGAGAATTGTGTGTGGTGGACGCTTATTGTAGCAGCCTTTCTCACCAGTTATGTCCCTTTCTGTTCCCTCTTATTCTAAATCATTTAAAGCAGCAACACGGAGGTTATTTTCCCAGATTTCAAGTCAATGACCTAACTACAGGACTGGCTGCTGCAGTTGTAGGTATTTTCTTGCTTTCCATTGCTCTTCCTTTTCAATTCAGAAGGTCTTATTTTCCCTCTTCTTGTGAAAGAATAGAGAAAAATTAAAATCTCCACAGCAGCAAAGGTGGGACTATAAAACTGCTTCCTATCCAACTCCAGCCTGAGAATTACTGCTGGGTTCAGAGTGCGCTTCCTGACATCCCGTCTGCTGCAACTCCACCTGCTAATGGGATATGGGAACACAGTTTAATTACTTGGCGAGCGCCGCGTAACTGCCATTGCTGAGGTGGGACACTGGGGAATCACACACAGCACTGCTGGCAGATGCTGTTGGTGGGATTTATCCAGCAACTCTCCCATCCTTTGGGACTAGCATGGCTGGTGCTGGCCTTGGATGATCCTTGCACATCACAGCCAACAAACCACCCAGGTAAGGCCTGAATTTGTTCCAGCTGAAGCTCATGGTAATATTTTCACTGTGACCTATGAGAGCTGGTGAGCTGATGAGAAAAATCTATAAGGCCTTATTCCAGAAAAGTATGAATTTATCCTTTCAGTCAATACCAGTATCCCATTCAATAACATGCAAGCTTAAGGAACTTCCTACAAGTTTTTATTTTTGTTGATGTGTGGGGGTTTTTTTAATCTCATTTTAAAAATCTTCTGGAGAATTTTATAGTATAAACAGTGAAAAGAAAAAAAATCTTATCCTCAGAATCAGGGAGAGTGAAAAAGGAGATCTAGGGATCAGAAAACAAGGTTGACTCTTTTACAAGATACTGAAGACTTTGTGAAAATGCATAGAAAGCTCTCACAACTTTCCAGCATCTGACCCATCAACTTAAACTTTCACTCATAGCTAGGCTCTGATTTCTCCAGATAATTAAGTTAACTGATTTCCCAAAAGAGATCAGCCAGCCCTAGGGAATGTGTAAGACTCTCAGTATTTCTAAAACATTTTAAAAAAATTAAAGCTATTTTAAAATCTGTCCACTTAATTTAAGTGCCCACACAGTAYTATGACTGCTTGGCAAATCTATCTCCAGCTGTGCTATTAATACCCTTTGCATCTGATTTTTCATAGCATCAGAGGGCACCACAATAAACTTCTCATGTAAAAAAGCTTGGTTTGGGTAAGGTATAAATTCCATCCCAGTTCCACGTCACAAAAAATGTGTATAATATTGTGATTCTGATCTCTTCTGGTCCAATGTTACCTACCACTGTGTGCCGTCCAAGAGCGCGCCGTTGAGTTATGGCACTCTGTTACTGATGTTGGTCCAGGATTCCAGTTCAGCTATAAATTAGTCATCGGCAGAGAGTCATTATATTGAAATAACCTGCAGGCATTCACCCTGTAACATCACTGGGAAGTAAAAGTGTTTGCTGAAAGTCAATCTCCACTTAAAAATTTATAGTATCATTTCACTTTTTATGTTCCTGTTAAAGGTGTGGATTATTAATTTTTCTACATTCAAATGAATCTCCGCTGAGGCTAAAGCTGGTAAAAGTTAAGGCAATGGGTGCCTGACAGCAAATATTAACGGTAGCTAGGAAGCAGGAATAATTTGTTAGGAGTGAATCGGTGTCAAAGTCACAGATTTCCCCTGGAGAAACACAGCCTTTATATCAGCTATATATCTTTATTACACCCAATTTCAGTTTTCTTGTTAAAAAAAGGTCTCCTTAAGCCCTTGCATTTCTCCTGCTCCATTCCCCATGGTTCACAAGTACAATAGTGAATGTAAGCTACAATAAAAAGGTCATTTTCTTCTTTCAGCAACAGTAACACAAGTGGCTGTATTTCCTCGTTCTGGATTAAGTTCAAGATTTCAAATACGACTGGGCTCGTTTCTGATTAGAAAGTTTGATATTTATCACAGACTTTCCTGTCTTCCATATCCAGTGTGAGTGAGATTGTGAAAAGGTAAACTGAAAGGAACCATTCTTTTATTCAGCAATTAACCCCATCTGAGTAAATAATACGGTGTTGTGCACTTGAGCCTTCGCTGTTATGCACTGAATTCAGAATTCAAAACGGCTTCAAAGCCGCGTTCGTGAAATGATGACAAGATGCTGCAGAAACAGCTTTTCATGTGGAATATAATGCAAGTATTGTGTTACATAGTACAGTAACAAATAGAGTATAGTTGTAATGATATAGCAGATAAAGTGTCTGGAAGTACTTACCTGAGGGAAACTCAATCTTATTTTACTTCAGGGCCTGAGGCTTATAAACACAGTGTATGGTCTTGAAACTTAAATATTAGAGGAATCATTTTATTGGGGGGGAGGAGAAGGTAATGTTTCTTATTACAGGCAAATAAAATCTCTGTGCCCAAATACAAGGCAGAAATAGTCTAAATTCCTTCAGATGGTGTCTCAGCTTGACTTTTTTTCTGCAACAGGCTTACAAAGTCTAAAAGAAGTAGAATAATGCCACTAGCAATCCTGGCAAAAGAACAGCACGGATGGACATGGGACGCAGCGGAGAGACACTCAGTGAGGGCTGGATTGTGCCATCCGCTGCAGGGGGCACAGAGACGGCTGGAGGTGGAAAAGGCGGTCCTGCCCGTGGGGAGGTCTCTTCGTCCCACCTGTGCATCCTGCACCGGAGCCACAGCACCCATGGAGATACCCCCATGGCTTTAAATAACCTACTTCAGGGTGTGAGAGCAGCTTAAACACAGCACAGAGCAGGAGGAGCGGGCAGCTCTGTCTATTGTAGTAAATAAAGCAGGACCAGGGTACAGACTCACAATTGCATGAATCATTTAATTCTTTACATGCACCCTGGAGTGGCTTTTGACCTGTTCTGTCCAGTCCTGTCCCAGCTATCGACGGGGCATGGTTCAAGGCTAACGTACACCAGCGACCGCTGCTGAGAGGTGCTCTGGGCATGATTGTTCTGCTTGGGGGGTGAGATGGACCAGCCACGTGGATATGAGCAAAGATCACACAGATGCAATCACCAAACCTCACCAGTCTGATTTATTTAATAACAGAAGTGGGGCCTGAGTGCCGCCTTTCCCCTCTCCCTCCTATGTCTGTATCAAGCCAGCCTTAGTCTGAAAGGAAAAAAAAAAAAAAATTGAGAAAGTGCAAAAGCTGTTATACCTGCTTTGAGTCTGAAGAGAAGCAGAAAGGCACTGCATATTCATTTGGATATTTTCAGGACACCTCCACAACTACATGCATTTGATGGGACTCTGACAGAGCCTGAGAAAAAACCCTGCTGGGATTTCTCCTGTGTTTTTCACAGACTCCGAGTCAGGCCCTGAGGTATCTCAGGGTGGCGTCTGTCTCTTGTGGCCCAATTGGGACCACTGTGTTTGCCTCCAGAGAAGAAGAAAGGACACCTACCCACAGCTTGGCAGGCAACATTACTCATGCAGACAGAACGTATCCTGTCCCCCCTCACACACAGGCAGGCAGGCACAGGCAGCGGCTGGCCATGTCCCCGGGCAGGAATCAGCACGGCTGAGGGCTTTGATAGACAAATACGGGGCAATCCAACTGCATGAGCAAAGACGTAACAGCCCCCAGCCAATTCTTACTCCCTTTCCTCCATGCTCTGCTGGGTTTTCCTCCCACCTGGTTGATCAGCAGATCGAAGCACACAGCTTAGTAAAACCACACTTTTGTTGGCGGAGGGTACATGCGTGCTGCTGGGACTCAGGCTTGCTGGGGAAGCTGTGTTTGTGCATGTTGACGGGCCACTGTTGTCTAGGATAGCTTTGGTCTCAGCATCAGTTGTATAATCCTCCTCCAATTCTGGATGCTATCCGTGGAAAATATGTTAAACCACTTTTTGTCTGCAAACTGAACCCTTGGTATCTGAAATTTGGCACCTACGCAGCAAGCTGAGTGGGGTCAACGGGTATTTTTCAAAACACAGGCATGGCATGCAAACTTTTAGACATATAACTTGGAATGGTTCACACTGTTTTGAAATCCCCCATGCAAATGGTTCCCTTAGAGACAGATATAGGAACATCTCAAAAAGAAAAGGGTGACTTTGAAGACACCATAGGAAGCCCAGCCAGGTTGAGCTGTGTAGGAACATTTTGTGGCCATTGTCACTCTAGCTGGGCACTGTCTAATCAGGATCTCCTGCAGGCATTTGGAAGAGTGCTCCTGCTGTGCATTTATCAGCTTCACCCGAAACAGTGATCTGGCATGCTGACCTGCTTTGGTTGAAGCAACAAAGCAGCTTCGAGGTAGTTAGAATCATAGAGTCATAGAATCATTTAGGTTGGAAAAGACCCTTAAGATCATCGAGTCCAACTGTTAACCTAACACTGGCAAGTCCACCACTAAACCATGTCCCTAAGTGCCACATCTACACGTCTTTTAAATACCTCCAGGGATGGTGACTCAACCACTTCCCTGGGCAGCCTGTTTCAATGCTTGATAACCCTTTCAGTGAAGAAATTTTTCCTAATGTCCAATCGAAACTTCCCGTGGCTCAACTTGAGGCTGTTTCCTCTTGTCCTGGCATGCTGACCTGCTTTGGTTGAAGCAACAAAGCAGCTTCAAGGTAATTAGTATATACACGTGACACAGCTGTTGGACACTGAGCGACTCCTGGCTTTGGGTTATCTGATACTGCCAAACTACTTGCTTGCCTCCAGATGTCTTTGAAGGGAGAGAGAGTTTTGGCAAAATGCACAAGCAGAAGAGCGAGTTGTGGGGGTCAGAGCACTGGTGTATGTGGGGTGACGGGATTGCACTGACAGATGACAAACTACAAGGTACTAACAGTGATTTGCAGAAGCATGAAGGTGTGACTGACTGTGCTTAGTTATCCAAATGTCACCTCTGCCATCACATGGCTTTTCTCAGAGAGGGAGTAATTTCTCAGGATCCTGAATTTTGGACTCATCCCCATGGTTTTTGCAGCTCCTGGTGCTCTTGAAGAGCTTTCTGCTTCCTCTGCCAACCACGCAGGTCATCTCCTCACCTAGGCTGGGCTGGAGAGAGTCTGGGGCATCAAGGCAGGATAAGTGCTCAGCTTTTAGAGCTTGTACCAACTTAGACACGTGCCTTCGGCAGTCTGGATCTTTCTGTGAGAAGCTAAGATGAAATTACTATTAACTGAATTCAAAGCAATTTGTTTTGGGGGAAAATGATGTGATGTGTTTCTTCTCTGTTACCTGATACTTAGTACGTTATATGAGTGAAGAAAACTGGTGAATAAATATGGCATCTCATTCAGTCCCATTCCTCATTTAAGTCTTTGCATAGACCACTCTACCACCATAGATGTTTTAGACAGCTGAAAAGTCACTAGTTACTGTATTAAATATTCAGTGAAATATGTGTTTCTCCCCTCAAGTCATTTTCTGGTTTGAAACGTGAGGATTTCTACACCTGGTAGGATTAAGAAAAATATATGTAACACAACTGTAAAGATTCTTAATATCTGTGTAATTATCTGATTGCATCTTTTAATCCTGTTAAATTCTTGGCACCTTTGCAATGAAGCAATGTTAGATATACTAAGTGCCTTAGAAATACTAAGAAAAAGACTGCACCACTTATTTGTGTATGGAATATTATGTCATTAATGGATCCAAGCAAATAAGTCACAAAGAAAAACATATGCAAAGAACACAGAAGGGAAATTCCATTACCTCGTACTTCTTGTGAATTCATTTTTTCCCATTAATTTTTTAAAATAGTTTGTTTTACTGTGCAAATTGAACATGAATTCAAGTGTTAAATTAGATTCCTTGTTTGTGATTTGTCATTCATCACATCAGGGTTGTTCCCTCCAGACACACTTGTGATGTGACTTTGAACTTTCGTTTCCTAAGATATTTTTCTGTTAAGACTTGAGCACTACACTTTTGCAATACACAGACAGAAAGGAGTGAATGCAATCAAAATAAAGGCATTTAGCCATATGTGATAGAATTATGAAGAGAGTATAAACTCATTTCCCAGAGTTTCTTAGGATTTTGAAATTTGGTTTCATTTTGAAATGAAAAAAATCTGTAAGGAGAGGAAATTTCTGTGTAATTGAAAATTTTGTTTTTAACAAAATTAAAAGTTTTGGTTTATTTCTGAAAAATCAGAAAGGTTTCACTCAGAAAATATCAAATCAGTTGTTTTCATCATTCTTAGAACAATTTTCTCTTTTAATTCCTAACAAAAGTTTTAAGAAAGCTCAAACAGTTCCATGAAATCTTCCAGTTTTGACAGACCTTCATTTTTCCCATGGAAACTGTGTCCATTCATATTTCCTTAATAACCCTGAACAAGGATTCAGAGAGAGACACATTTTGTTATTTTGTTATTTGATTTCAGGTAGCAGATAAATCAGGCTACTGTCTTTGCCATAGTCTATTGGTCTGAACCTGGTTGATCCACACATTCCACGTATAACCTAAAACTGTAGTCAGTAATTAAGCAAACTTGTCTATGAACGGAAAATAAATATTACGCTACATTTTTTTTGTCCGGGCAACATGGAACAGTTATCCTAGTGCTGACTTAGTGCTAGAATCAACTCTGGTCTGGAGGAATGAGAGCATTTTCATTCCATACTCGTTCTCTCCAATGAAGTTATTGAAAAGGTGTCAGATAGCGAGTGTAAGCAATTCTCCAAAACCTGAACAAACACCACCAGGGTTTATTTCCTGCACTCCAGAGACAGTATGCCTGTGAGCCATCAGACAGTAACAGCATTAGCTCATTTCTGGACAGAAACGGGCTTCAAGGAAGGACTTCAATGTGAATTCAGTGCATCTAGCTATCAGTCCTTGAGTCATGCAGCCACTGGTATCTGGATCTGTTTTGCAACTTCACTTGATTTTGCAGAGAAGGACTCAGACCTCTCATCCTGCTAAAGTCCAGATGTGGAAATCACAGGTGTGCTTGAAAAATAAATGTGTTTAAAACAGAAATACCAAAACAAGATCCTCTATGTGTATGAAATAATTCTACCCAGATTTCCAAGGTGTTTTGGTTATTCTTTTATATACTTACATTGTTGGCCAATATTTTACTTCCCTTTTATCACTTGTCCAACAGCTGCTGGGGACCCAGAGGAGGTGAAAATACAGAATTCCCAGGAGAACGTCAGTAAAGCTGGCAGCAGAATGCCTTGCAGATGAAGGCATAGCAAAGTATAAAGGCTGGAAGCTGATGCTAGGTGAATTCGAAGTAGGAATAGGCTGAAAAGATTTAGCAAAGGCAAGCAGAAAGACACATCAGTTCTGCACAGCGACAAATACACACACACTTGCAGGAAGATGCTTGTGGGGAGGCAGAGCAAGGGAAGAACTAGCTCTGCTCCCTACCCGAGCAGCCACTTGCTGTGTATTTTTAAGGAAGCAGTTTCTCCTCTTTCACTTCACAGCATTTATTCTACTCATCTGTAGAGACTCTGTGCTTCCCACCTGCCGGCCGCTGGGTATGGCTTACAGCATCTGGCTTCAGCCCAGTCTTTTGAGGACCGACCATGCCACAGATCAGTGTGGTGTCACTGTGGCAGTGGTCTGTACGGAGGTGCTCACAGAATGGTTGTGGTTATCACTGCAAAGGCAGGTAGTTAACAAAATGACATGGGCTGCATACAAATGCAGGAATTTATTTTTAGGTTTTGCATCCTTCCCTAAGGGCTGTTCTCTGACTCCTCTGAGGCAAAAGCAGTGAACTGCTAGGTCTAGCTACAATAAATAAAGTGTTAGGATTTTAAATTATTGGAGTCAGGGTTTATAAGAGGATAAACCTCTTATTAGACAGTTTCATACAGCTGTGAAAAAGCAGCCTAACTAACAGCCATGTAACCTGAAATGATCACCACATACAAGACACTGCAATGTATTTTTTACAGCCAAAGGTAGCAACTTTCATACATGTTCTCCATACCTCTTATCCTGCTAAATTTACAAAATACAGGATTGTTTTTATTTCCAGTGTTTACTTATTGGCTACTCCTCTTGAGATTAAAATTTTTAGGAACATTTATTGTACATTTCTATTAGCATTCATATGTCCGATTCCTCAAACTTAGCTGAACTGAACAAATTCCATAGGAGATGAAACTATTACATGCACTGCCCCAGTCAGGGGGCATCCACCAGGCATGCTGGTGAAAGGTATGGATATCCAATTGATATTTTTAGTGCTATAATTTAAGTGCGTATGAAAAAATGCCTATGCATTTTGAGGAAGAAAGATGGGGAGTATGTCTCTATCAGTACTGCAAGAGTCTGCCCATTTTTGATGAGGTTACTTCTATATTCCCAGTGAACTGGAAAACTCGGGTAATACTGAGAACACATCTGTTCAGAGACCTGTAGAATCATTAGGAAAAGTTAAAAAATATATAACCTGTGCCAAGGAGTACCTCAGCATGTACAAGTGGCAGACAACTTGCCCAACTGGGGTTATTGGCAAAGAAGTTCAGCAAGATCCAGAAGAGAAAATTCCATCTTTTCTGCAACTTTCTCTTGTACTCAATGCCACTGCTATTACCATAAACATCCACATGGCTTTGGTGTGCTCTCATAAAGCTGGTACTAGCACTGCCAAGTCTTTGCTGAAGTGAGCAGGAGGCCTGTCCTGTTTCACAAGGAGGTTCATGGGACAAGGCAAGCACAGGCAGCCAGATGSGAAGAAGCAAAAGTAGAGAATAACTGGTTTTATAATTGGGAACCCTCTCTCCATTATCTTTTGCCATGATTGTCCCTGTAACATTAGGAAAACACTATCATTGCCGACAAGGAGTCCAGGCAAGGTTAATGCTGCACTATCAACATAGGACTATAGACTTTGAAAAATAATAGTTTTGTCATAACTTCTTGGAGACTAACTAGCCTATGGCTGACAGGCTAATCACGGGGGCTTTTTTCAGCTATGAGTGTGTGAGACTATATTCATCCTCTTTTTGCACTGGCTGTGGGACATCTCAGGCTTACTTGTATTTCTTTCAAACCACTTCTAGCTCAGTGTAAGACAGCTCACAATCTGTGCAAGCACACAGGGAGATTCTTCCTCTCAGAGTCTAACTGGCAAATGTACGCTCTTCAGAGCTCATGGAGATGTTTTGCCTTCCCCTGAAGCACGAGAGATCAACTGCAGCCAGCAATGGGAAGGCAGAAGGGGCACACATGCTTTAGGATGGTATTGAAGTTTCTCAGCCTGAACCCTGACTTCTTGCTCATTGGATTAATACTGATCCACAAATCGGGGTAAGGATGGGACTCCCACTCCTCAGCTTGTCTTGGGTACTCTGGGGGGTGAGGGGTTGCCTCGAAATTCCCATGCTGGAGCTCTTTTGGCATATCTCATCTCTTGGGTTTCTAGATACTGGGCATCTCAGCCTCCCCTGTTCTTTGCTTGTAGCTTTGCCTGTTAAGCTACCTGAAGACTGAAATTATCTAGTTTAATCAGTCTTTGATCCTACAGAATAGAAAAGTGTTTGTGACATCCTATAGCTTATGAACTAGCAGAAGTTAGACTTGCCGGTCTAATAATTCCTTTTGGTCCAAAATTCCAATAAGATCTACATCAGGGGTTTCAGTTTCCCTCCTGTGTAAAGTCAAAGTCCCTGAAAAATATAGTCCAAGGTATATTGCTGTTGGCTGTGTGGAGCAGGGAGTTACAGGGGGCTGGATTGTCCCCATGGGCATGGAGAAGGGGTTCCACATGCAGATGTATCCTGGAGAGGAGGAGCAGGCTGAGCCAGCGTCTCTGCCACGGCATTATTTCCTTTCCAGCACTAAACCCACCTCCCCTTTCTGGAGGACTGGGGAGGCAACAAGGACATTCTCCACTCTCCTCTGGACTTACCCTTGCTCTCCTCTTCTACTCCTCCGCTGCCTTCCACGTTGAAAATTGTACTGCCTTGCTCTCTTGCCATGGATTAGCCTTCTGTGACCTGGCTGGAAGGATGAGTTTCTTACCAACTGCTTGGTCTTCTGACCGTGCAAGGATCACGAAACCTTTCAATGCACACGCAGAAGGAAAAGACTTACAGGCTCTCCCCCAACACTTTATTTCCTAAAGGAGGGGTTGTCTGACCTGTAATCATAAATGCTGTGGACCCACCTGTCCTCTCTTAATGCTAACCTATTTTAATAGCTGTACTTCTTCCCTGTTTGGTTTTACAACTTCCCGAGAGATGCCCTACTGGATAAGTCCTGTTTTACTCCAGGAACAGCTCAAATTGATGGCAGAGTGGAGCGTTCAATGCTCTTAGAGCTGTTCTTTTACAAATATGCAGCACTCAGCAACATGTTCAAGCTCATCACTATTACTTCCATGAAAGTGTCACCAGGGGACAATGAGGAGGGCTAAATACTAGTTTGATACTTGCGTGGGAGTTGAATTTCGAGCTCAGCCCTGGCCACTAGTGATTAAAAAGATCTAGCTGAAGGAACAATGATATAATGGTTTTCATTGTGACACTGGCAGGCCATTTGTAAAACAAGGATAATGATAATTCAACCTTTGTAATGCACACAGGGATCTTTGCATGAAATGCAATTTATATGTGCGAAGTATTTTTATTACTAATAGAAGATACAGTTCTGTCAAACATTGGAGCAGGCCATTCTTGTTTTCCTTCTGTGCTGATGGGGAATTGCTGATCTCCGATGGCAATAGAATGAGTGATTATGTTTTCAATGTGTTTGTTGCACCGGTAAAGTTAGAGTTAGTGCTTGGCTTGGAAATAGGAGAAAAGCCATGTGACAGACCTTGATTTTTGAAAAATTAAAATAACAAATTATGTTTGAAAGATACACTACAAACAATGGCAAGACTGAACATTTGCTAGTTGTTTTGTTATGGTTTGTCATAAAATGAACAGAGAGAGAGAATAATGGGAATAGGCAATGATAAATTCTTCCTCTGCAATGTGGGATCCAGGAGTGTTTCTCCTCCTGGGACAAGACTCATATGTGCACCATTTCCAGGCAATCCTGGCTAGTTCTGCAAAGGAAACCCAGGCCTGAAGTCAAGAGGGAGCCTCAAAATGCTCCAGGAGGGCCCCTGAGCAACCTCTCAGGGGACCAAAGCTGTGGAGGACACCTGCCAAGCGATACAGGTCCCGCCAATACGACCAAAGAGAAGTTGTATCTGTATTGCTTGGGTTTGGCAAAAACTGCATCGCTTGACTGAAAATATCATTATCTCGAATATAAAAGTATTAGTGTTTGGAACATTCCCAAGTGATCATGCTTAATGACAAACCTTGGCAGTCTCTAGCAGACATAACATTTCAGCAGTGACCCTTTGCTGCTAGGACAGTATAATGAAAGAAACAAAAGCTTTTGTATGATTTTTCTTGAATCTCATGAAGGAATTAGCTTTCAGTAAAGAAAAATATGTAAAAAGCAGCCCTTTCAGCTATTTCTTACCTGGAACCTGATTCTTCTACCATGCACGTTGATGGCAAAATCCTGCTTACTTATACGGGAGCAGATGATGCACCAATTTCTGCAGGCCACCGGAACTTAGTGTTGCCAACATGAAGGAAATGGCAAGTTATTGCTTATGCAAACAGTCACATTCGGCCGAACAACAGACATAAGCTTACAGATTGTTTTAACGTCAAAACAAATTAT
This sequence comes from Oceanodroma leucorhoa, assembly GCA_030449065.1. NCBI lineage: Eukaryota > Metazoa > Chordata > Aves > Procellariiformes > Oceanodroma > Oceanodroma leucorhoa. Next base: position 13,723,636 of record JASVER010000004.1, on the reverse strand, counting down.
GGTAATAATTAAAACCCATGTCCCATGATAAATCACTGTTGGAGATCCTTGCAAGAGTATCAAAAATAGGAAAGAATTTCACAGCCACTGAAAGAAATTCTGCTTCTACTTGGGGAAAAAATGACATTCTTCACAGATAGAGGAATAAAACACAGGCTTGGCAGGGAATAGCTGAGAGATAAAGATATTATGAGGTAATCAGGCAGTAATGCTTCAAAGGAATATTTAAAAAATATATATTATTTCCTTTTTATTGTGATTAAATGCTTGTAATAACAGGATTGTTTTAACCTTGCCAATATGCCTGTCAATGTCAATTTTATTTAAAAGAAGGAAATAAGCAAAAAGCTATTATTACAAGGAATTCAAGCTGAAATGCTGAAGCTTTATTGCTTATATGATTGTATTTAAAATTAAAGGTTGTATGTCAAAGTGAAATTCTGGCACATACTCATACATTTCATAAGAGCTTTTGGACTTGACATATGTACCCCTGTGACAATAATATCGTCAAATAATGGAAATATTGTATATCTATTAGAGAATAGCAATTTAGTAACAAATTTATATAGACTTATTACAGATTGTCAGAAACAAGAATAATGAACATAGTACAAATCCAAACCATATGTTCCATGAAAGAGTATGTCCTTCCAGCATTTTTTAAAGCTATAAATTATCTATCACACTACCAATAAAGTACTGTAGAGGTAAGGTCACTGACCCCGAAGCACTGACATTTAGTTCAAGATCCAACCCCTGCAGCTTAGCACTTCATCCAAATTTCCAAATGTGGAGGGGAACTCTTTATTCCTTTTCCTGTGATGTTTTCCCACAGGCTACTCTGCTTGCTGATGTTTCCATGATAATATTCTTTGCATTCTGTCAATTTACATTTAGTAGCTCTACTACAGTAACAGGAAACTTTTAGATCATCTCCTCTGTGCATACCTACAGGCGCTGTGTATGCTCTGTGTCCTCATAAGCATTCACTTGGCTGGACGGCTGGAAAATTCCCCCACTCTCAACTAGCTAAACATGATAGTCTGGGGGTAGCGGTGCCCCAGGTCTGGTCTTCATATGTGAGGAAAAGTCTGGGGGTAGCGGTGCCCCAGGTCTGGTCTTCATATGTGAGGAAAAGAGCTGTAGGGAATGGTTTTCCTTCAGCAGAATAAGGGGCAGAGTGGCCTGAGGGCCAGGCTCTGCGGCAGGGACCAGGGTCCACCAGGAGTCTGAACATCCAAAAGTGTTGCATCGATACAATGCGGGCAGGAATGAACAATGTACACAATCAGCAAAGAAAAGCAGAGCGAAAAATAATAACAATGGAAAAAAAGGGGTAAAAGTAGAAAAGAAGGAGATGAAAAGAAACTGCAAAAGTCTGAAAATGATTTTCATTACATGCAGAAGAGGCTGTGGTAAGTTTACTACCATTGCTTTTTATTTGTGCTCATCTTGCTACTTCCTAGTTCTGGGCAAATCCACCTGTGAAAGATTACAGATCACATTCTCAGGTGGGGGAAATCAGCCTAGCTCCATTGGGCCCAGATGGCAATACCACTCCCCGTGGCTGTTATTACTGTGCTGTGTGCCAGTAGTCAGCTAGCTCTGAGACATTAAACCTGAAAAATAGAAACTGCTGGTTTCAGCATACCCTGACTTTAAAAAAGTCCTGCTTTCTAAATGCTTGTTTTCAGCTTGAGCCTTACTGTTACATTAACCCTAATTGCTCCTCATTTCAAATATTTCTGCATTATGCATTGCACTGGAACAACACTGGGCAAACAGGCTGTGGATTGAATAAGAAACCTAATCATAGGAACAGAGAGGGAAACATCCAAGACAATATTGCTTTGAGACTCTACAGTTAAGAGACTTTTCTGTACCTTATGTGGTATCAGCCTCTTTCCTCTCTCCAGGCTTCTTAGTTTACCGTAGATGACCTAAGCTCTCAGAATTTCTTGCATATGAAAATTGCAGAAGGGCAGCTCACACGACAATATTTTTCCTTCTCTTCTTGAATTTTTAAAAACCTCACAGAAGCAGCTATTTGTGCATGGAAACATGGATTTGCAATTCTCATGCTAGTGCTGATCCATCATACTCAGCGCCATGAATGAAAGCCCTTCCATGCCAGAAGCAGCTGTCAATTTGTATCTAAATGTGCATCCCCTCCTGTTAGACAAAACAAAACTGTCAACCCCATCCAGTTAGTTATTTACTCACAATGTTATATTGTTTTCCTGTGGCTATAGATGGTCTCTTGCTAGAATGACTTGTTTTTTCCTCCTGACTCTTATTGCACAGGATTACCCTGGTTTGCTTTCCAGGTCAGGAATGCTCCAGGGGTAGCTCTGAGAATGGTTCTCCAGCTCACTAACAGGATCATCACTTACATGCAAAATGCTCTGAAGAAATTTTACCATTCCTTTATTTTTCCCCTTGGTTAAAATATGGAAACCTCTGATTAATACAACCTTTGGAAGGTTCATTTGGGGCAGCTATAACTCTGTCAGAGATGTGCCTCTTGAGGACTTTGGGAGCTGGACACCCTCAGCTTTATTTCTCATTCCTGAAGTCCAAATATTCACAAGGGTGCCATTCGCACAGGGTTATGGTACCCATTTTTCTTTCTTTGGGTGAGGGGGAAGAAACTTAGATGCAAGGAGCTGAAGGGAAGGTCAGAGACAGACACGGCGAAGAGGACTGAGCTGAATAAAGGCTCATCTATCCTTCACGCTGAGTCCCTCCATGCCACCTTGGCATATGCTTGCTCCTATTGTGAGACTTTTTTACCTTGACAGAATGGTGGAAACAGGGATAAGTGTAATGGGGGCAAATGCATTTATGACTACTAGATCACTTTAAATCTCTTTCTTTCTTGTTGCTGGTTGTGTTATGAATACAGCTCCTCTGTAACCATTTTTCCAAAGAAAAACATCTTCCGTTGTTATTTTATCTGTGAATTTCCCCTCTGTTTCATAATAGAACTAAATTCAGGTGGCTTAGTGTAACCTGATTTGGTTTGATTTGGGCTGGCATGGAAGCGTTAGGATCATCTCAGGGTTTTGTAATAGAGATTACACAGATCAGCAGACATGCCTAAAACCTTTCAACAAATTCTGAGGGAACAACAAATTTGGCAGTTTTGACACAAACAGTAAACAAGCCAATATTTCTACATTTTTCATGACCAGTGGTCTCACAGTTGGTGGTGGGGAGTGCTTACAGCTCTCAGTACAGTGAGATCAGTAGGAACTCAACACCTCTGCAATAAGGCCACAAGAAGACGGACACTCAAATCCTGGTGCTGACCCAGAGATTCCTTGGTGATGAATAACAGGCAAACCGCTCATACATCCTAACACACAGAAAATATTTGTATAAATAAACCAGACCCATATAGAGTGAAAATGTTGATGAATAATTTTTGTCGATTGCAGCTCTCTCAGGCTTGTTTTAGGTTTCAGCAGAGCTGCCAAAAATTCGGTCTTCACAGGAGTTCATGGGAATATTTTCCTTGGTTTTGATCTGTGTGGGTTTGCACCCAGTAAACTTCTGAATACTGCAAAAATCACAGAACTAAACCTGACAGAACTGGAAACGTCATAAATATGTTGGCGCAGAGCTAGAAAATAACCCAGGCTCTTCTCAAAGCCTCTGGAGTCCAGCAGAACATCTCAATCACTGTGACCAAACTTTTGTGTGTGTTTAACAAAAGTTGTGGCCTAAAGTACACTAAGTAGTTTTAAGGTTCCCTGAAACAATTTGTTAACTCCTAACGGTAGCTGGGTTTCTCAGCGATGGTCTTCTGAAGTGTTTTGGCAATCTAGAAAGGGAATAATTATTCATTTCTTAAGTAAAACTCCTACACTAAACACCTCCTGTGTGATGAGGAACACTTGGGTAATTCTTTTTCACTGTCTCAGATACATGCCATTATTTTTTTTTAAATTTGATAAATTACAGAAGTTATGTACTTCTTATTCAGATTCCTCATGGAGATTAGAAGATGCCCTGATCCTGACTATCAGAGAAAATATTCTTCAAATCATTACTATTGGGTATGGCGGCAGAGTAGTTTTTTATTTTTAATAGCAAATCACTGGTTTGCCAACAATGTAATTTCAGAGCAACCAAAGTGACCTATGAATTGTGCAAAAAAAAGAAGTGTGTATATGTGTGTATGTGCGTATGTGATAGAAATCTTAAAGCAGATTACTGCAGTATCTGGATGGTTTCACTGTAATATCCCACTGATCAGAGCACTCGGTAAATTCTTTGTTATTAGACTTTGGAGTGTTTACTTGGACATGAACTTTATTATGTGGAGTGAAAACTGAATAAAAGATTGGAAACAAATGCTAATAGTAAACAGCAATATACTGAGTTGGAGGGAAGTCTGCAGGGATTATGACTGATCCTGATTTTATTTAATGACTTTATTTACACTATAAAAGGAATTTATGTATTTTTTTTAATATAAAAGCCCAGCATGTTGAAGTAGTTAACAAAATGATTCTTAAATTACTGGAGGTTGGTAATGCGTTGCCAGCTCTCCTGTCCCTCTGTCTCAGGGATCAGTTGTGTTTCGCATGCCTGCGTGGTGCTGATTTCCCACTGCAAGCTGTGCAGTGCATATGAAATCAATGGGACCTGGGAACTGAGAACCTTTATTACTTTTCTCCTTCCTGTTTTTCTGCCTTGGGCGATTGCTTAGTCTTCCTCACATGTACATCGGTGAGGACGCAGAAATCCTTTCCCCAAAGGGACTTTTAGGGTTGGAAATATGTGCAGGAAACAGCACAATTAGATTCAACTGAGAAAACAACACAAACTAATATATCTCAGGAAAAATCATCCTAACCACATAATCAGCAGGAGGGAAATACTTGGAAGCCATTGAGTTTATAAAGATTTAGGGAAGATAATAGGTAACAAATCAGATATGACCTAGCAATAGGTTGTCACAGCAAAGGTGCAGTTGTGTTTGTGAATAGTGTACGCAGAGACATCTTGTCAGTTCTCAGGGAGGTGATATTCCCTCTCGAGGTGCTGCAAGAGGCTTTCCTCTGGGATTAGATGCTCAGCACAGTTCTGGGCTCCTTGGTTTGAGAGTGAAGTCCCTACCTCAGGGACGAGCCACAGACATAGTTGAGGATATAGGGAGAAACTGTAAAGATCCAGAGAACTGAATACATATGTTTTAGCAAAGCAAAAACTGCACTTGATGGAGGGGGGCAGAGGCAGAGGAGGATATGTGAAGCCACTTTAAGCAACTGCAGGACTTACTACAAAGCCACTCACTTTTTCACCTTGGCTGCCAATCTCAATACTTGGGATGTTTCTCTCTCCTTTCATACCTGTCCTGACCTCCTGCACTTTGTTTCTTTATGGTGAAGGTGATTGCAGAAGTATTCAGGATAAAGGACTGGAATAGAGACAAGGACTTCTTATGACATTGCACCAATTTATGCCTGACTTATACTGGAATGGGATTTCTACTCATTGATCAATCTGGTCAGTGTTGGTCAAGAGCTATGAATAAAGGGGGGGAAATTCTTTACTGGAACAAGAGGAGAGTAACAAATACAGATGCACTGACACCACTGTGGAAAAGATCTGTGTCTTTTTATTCTTCCTGCCAAAATCATTACGAAGCTTGTGCTCTAACCCATGTGGCCAAATTGGAAATAGCAAATGGTGCACAAGTGCTATCTAGGATCTCCTAAAACCACAGGATTAGCAGCGATGTTTGGGCTGTTCCTGGACCCATGCTGAACACACAGAGGAACGGAGCCCTTTATCACTGCTCAAGAGAGTCTAGCGGGTGTTACCTAGGATCACAAGGAAACCTTCCGAAAATCAGTGACAGGTGGAGTAAAAAGAGAAATGTCCTAGCAGTGAGGTCTCCTTGAACGTTGCCTGAGGAGTGGCCATCAGCCTTATCATTTGGTAAACAGCAAAAATGATTACACTCTTGGAGGTATCACAGAGGAAGATAGTTTTTATTTCTAACCCATCCTCCCTAAGAGAAAGGAGATGCCACAAATATCTACCTTGTACTCTGCCAGGTGTCTGCATGAGGGTGGATGGAGGCATGTGTTGAGGATGTGCTGAAATAAAATATGCTCCAGCAGCCTTGGCTGGGGCCTCTTGTCTTTGCTAACCCACATTCCCCATTTCTGCCATTTTTTAGGAGTCGGGGGTGGGGAAGTGAAAGTCATCTTTCCTTTCCTTTGTACTCTGCCTTTCACATGGACTTTCTACTGCTTACTGCACTCCTTAATGTGTCAATATTACAATTATAACATATACTGCTAATACAGTAGATGCAGTATACACAACTGTAAATGCACCAACAACAGTTTAATGTTCTTTCAGCAAGAAAGAACTGTATTGAGTTAGCAATTTTCCACATATTCCAGCCTAGAGCTACAGGTTTTAGATCAAATGCACATTGTGCTGCTAAGGTTTATCTCTAATATTAGTATCATTGTGCATTTCCAAACCAGTCTGCAACTAGAAATGACAAGGACGGAAAAAAAGGTAGACGCTGTCAAGGACACATTGAAGTTCATGTGTGAAGATCTGACCGTTGAGAAATCCCAGTGATTAAGATAAAAATCCAAGAAAATTGATAAGGACCCAACACACAGTCATTTTAAGGAGTACCAACTTTGGCTATTTTATGGATTTTCCTGGTGTTAATCTGAGAAGTGTTGTAATACAGAAAATTAGTAATGTAGTGTGTGTGTGTGCATATATGTGTTGTATGCTCTGGTCAAACCCAGAACTAGACAGCATTCAGAATTTCCTAACACCTAATTCTTTTTCTGCATTTAATGTTTAAACTGTCATGATCTAATGGAAAAGGAGTCCCCACATGAATATTTGGGCTGGACTGAGTCTCACTAACAACATTGGACAGGCCAAAAGTCTTTTTCCAGCTCACAGTGACATGTTGGGGCTCTGATCTGACACTGAGAGATGTTCCAGGAGTTGCTCTGCAGTGTTGGTGACTGTTCTCCTGTAACCCTGAGGTCCACGAGACAACAGCTGGGAGCTTGGCATTGTCCTCTTTAGCTTGGCATGTATTATGCTATTTAAACCAGAGTAACACCTGGACGGTGCAGACAAGGTGGGTTAAGCGTTGTATTAACATATAAAACAGACAGGCAAATGTTAGGAAAAAAGAAATATCATTGCTCCTATTTGCAGGGGAAAACTAGGAACCAAAAGCTCATTGTCAAGGAAGCCAGGAGCGTTTTGCATATGGTCTGCATGGTTTCTTCAGACTCCTTTAAAATTCCAGCTAAAGAGATGTTTTAGCTTTCAGAGTTAACTCCATCTGAAGTCAGCTGAAGATACATGTGCTGGATAGCTTTGGAAAACAGGCCTGTGGCAATTTGCCTGAGTTACGCAGGAACTCTGAATCACACCATGCATATGTATCCATATGCACTTGAGCTGGGATGTATATGTTGCATTGCTTGTGTACAACGCAGCATGCTTCCATGGAGAAACTTTATCCTGCAGACTTAAAACATCTGCAGTATCTCTTCAAATGCTCATCTCCGCAAAATGGTACTGATTTAAATAAAGCATTTCAATTACAAGAAATTACGCTGCCAATTAAACTGCACTATTTTCTTCTACTGACTCTGAGAATATACATTACTTCAACAGCCAGAGCAAGTATGGGTTTGAAGGTGTTTAAACAAATGTACACTTCAGTTGAAAGCAGTTTGCAATAACTAGATTCAATAAAAAATTCTAATTGTAGGCCTCATGTTAAGTCCTGAAACACATTTTTTGGTCCCCATGTGCCTTGTTTCCAAGATGGTAGCACCTGGAAAAACATGCAGTTTGATTTTTGTAATAGATGTGAGCTCTGATAGTCAGGACTGCACTGCACTGCCTGCTTTAGAAGTGGTGGCAATGTTGCTGCAGTTTAAGTGGATGTCTTTTATGTAAGGGAATAAGAACATGTTGGGCTATGAAAAACACTGGCCATATACAGTTTCCATGCCACAAAGTGAAGAAACTAGCAGCCTCTTTCAATAGCCAAGCCAAAACTTTCTGAATATTGTGCCAGCAAAATGCTGTTACTTTCCCTAAGCCTGTCTTTTGACTAACTGTCCCTGCAGTTGCATCTATTCATTCCTTCAGGAGAAAAATGGGAAAAATGGGGCAGTGCTTTTTGGTACCTTCCCAAGTTTGCTGACATCCTTGCAGAAAAAAATGCAGTCCTTAAGGTGAATTGAAGTTTTAACAAGATTTGACTAATTTCCTCATGAAGATTGCCTTTTGCTTCACATCATTTCCTGTGGTGAAAATAATCTCAGTGGTCCATGACCTCTGCTTCCTCATCACTCAAAGCTTAAAGCAAAATCAAGTGCAAAATGTAAAAAGTTAATCCTTACATGTGTAATATCGTTGGGTTTGTTTTTTTTTTTTTTTTGTTGAGAACCATTCTGCGTTATTCTGTTTGCTGCTTCTGATGGCAGTAAAGGCAAATGGGATGAAACAAGAGAGATGGGCAGCTCGTTTGTGGAGTGCAGGTGAGGGACAATGTCCCTGCTGGGGGACAACAGGCTGTAGGAAGCTCACAAGCCGTTCCTGCAGCGGTGTACCTGCAGCTGCCTTCCACAGTAAATTAGTGCAATGTTCATATTCTGTTTGTTTTCACACTCTCTCCACAACCGAACCACACGTGATAATTAAACTGGACAATTAGTAAATGATGAGCATAGGGTGAGTGGGGGCAGCGCTTCGCCGTAAAGAACAAGAAGCACCAAAAGCGCTGTGAAAAACGAGCAGTAACAGGCGGACCCCAGGCAAGCTTTCCCACAAAGCTCTGCCAATACGCCTCGGCCCTGATTTACAGCACTCCCGCGGCTCCCCTCTGAGCCTCGTCTGCTCCAGAAACTGTCAGTGGTGTGAAACAGCTTTAGGAGTTTTTGCAGGTGGACTCCTCTCCGCTCAGGGCTGCGCTGATGTCTTACGTGTCTCCGGACTGTAACATTAAAGGCAGAGAGGGGGAAAGCGAACACGTCTTGCAGGAGCTGATCCTGCACGCCGCTTTGCCATAGGCTTCCCGTGCGGGTCTGCTTTGTCATCTCGCTGTCTAAATTCCTTATCTGTAGCCCGGGGACAGTAAGAGCAATACTACCTACCTGTTCCATAGCAGGGAGTGTGCTGGTTAATTACTGAATGTTTATACAGTGGGGTCAGCAGAGAGTGTGCTATATGATAGCTAAATATTAGTATGAAATCACAGAAGATAACTGCACATATCCTCCCTCGCACAGCATGGTGATATTTTATCTACTTATTATTTCGAGCCACATTCTCCAAAAGCTGAAAATACTTAGTGTCCGTTTAAAAGAAATATTTCAAAGAACACATGCTGGTTTGGGTTGTTTCCCACTGTGCATAGCACCTGCACACAACTGACACTGGTGAGCTCTTTGCTTTAATAGAAAAGGTAAAATGAAGTGTTACTTCTCTTCAGGCTCTGTTAAAGGGAACACTATTAAAAATACTTGTTCCCTCGCCAACTTTTTTTTCCCCCTTTTTTCTGCAGTAGTATCTCCTTTGGTGTACATCTGTGCCTGAATGTGTTCCTCTTGTCTTTGTGCCCTGACAGACATCTCGCATCAGAGCCAAGAGAGGAAGGTTTATGAGACACGTGCCACTTCATTTTGGGAGAGGGAGGAAGGTTTTCATAAAAGATGGGGCCAGTTTCAGTTGTCATCACAGCCTACGCAGTGAGTCCCTGCAGGCAAGGATAGCTGCGATGCAGCCGGGGTGGGTGAGTCAGGGTTGATGGGTCCTAGGTTGACTGTACAGGTCTAGAGGTGATAAACACCTTTTATCACCCAGCTTGCCGCACCGTGCGGGGTGGAAAGCAGAGCGGTAGCAGCTGCTGCAGCAGCGTTTGCCGTAATGCCCCGGTAGCGGTGTGCCAGCCGCCCCGGGGCGGCCGTGGCGGGGCAGCTTTCTCTTCTCAAGCAGGGCAGTGCGTGTCGCTCAAGGCGCAGGAGAGTACGAAGGCAAGACCGGCGCGTCTCGTTGGGGCTGGCATCTGGGGCTTAGAGCTGCCAGCTACAGCGTAGTGTTGCACAGACCATCCTGCTTCAGGGGCAGGATCAGCTGAGGAATTTTTCTTCAAGAACAAAGATCAAGAGAGACTGATCTTTATTACTGACCTGGGAAGCAGCTCACGGATCCAAGCCAAATGCACGTAGCAACCCTTATAGGTATAGAGCCTTGGGGGATAATATTACCAGCAAAACAAAGGGGACAAAACCAGGCTGTTTTCTGTCTTAGCCACTAAGGGCACCAGGTGGACCAGCAGCTTGCAAAAGTATGGTGAGGGGAAGTAAGTGCTACAAGCAGTTGTTAGAAAGGGCTCATTATCACCGCCTGTAGAGAAGCAAACAGGACGTTCTGCCCTACAGCTGATAGAAGTCAAGGAATGTTTATATCAGACAGACACTGCCCATGCTGGAGACACCATGTGGAAATGGTGTCCATGGGGGCTGGTTTGCCACTGATTCCCTGCCCATGCCTGGCACAAATTCTATGGAGAAATTCTGGAACAAGGTTTGGGAGTGAGTCTCCTTGGGATGCTAGCTCTTCTCCTTATCCAGTGGGGGGAAGACTAGGTAGGACCCAGCCATGTGGGAGCTTGTGGCGTGGTACTAAGAAAAGCCTTAGTTTCCTCTTGGTGCTGGAGATCTGGCACCTGCAGGAAGGGCCAGGAAGGGTCTCTTGGGTGCTACTGCAGGTGCAGGCACCATGGGGGTCCTGGTGCCTGTCAAGGTGGGGCTGACGCACACCCCCCGGGGACAGACATCTTACTGACATGTCCATGAAAAGTGCCACCAAACAGTGCCCCATCTCTCAAAAAATGGCATTCCCACAGTCACAGTCAGCCTCCCTACAAAGGACCTCCCAGAATACCTCATCTCCTGGAAAGATTGCCTTCTCCCACTGATAAAAAGATGTTTTCTTCTTTAAGTCTGGATGCATGTCAGCCTTCATTCGTTCAGCCTTGGACTTTACTTCTGCAACACCTCAGTCACCTGGGCAGCAGTTGCTGCATACGTATGGCCTTTTGAAAATTAGCAGTGTCCTGAGTGCACTATTCCTATGTGGAAAAAAGGGCATAGCACTCCTCCTGGATCCATGTTATCCTCCCAGGAGGTGGGCCTGGAGCCACTGGCCACTGCTATGAACAAGAAGTCTGCGCCTACAGCCTGAGCCACAGGTTTTGGACTAAAACATGGTATCCACAAGCAGACTGCTGAATTCACTCGGAAAGGTGTGCAGAGGAGGAATGGGGACAGGTACCAGAAGAGGTGTAGTACGGCCTTTCCACCAACACCCATCTGAGGTGGAAGATGAACCCTGATTCCATCTTGCTCAGGCTCCTTGTGGTCGCTTGCTGCAAGCACAATATTTACTGGTTTGAGCAGTCTCCAGAAGCAACGCTGAAGTATAACAGATAAATAAATTCCAGACAGTGCAGAAGCTGAGTTGGGCTCCCCAAGCATCCCCATGTAGGGCAGACATTCTCCACTTTCTCCTCATGATGGATGTCCCTTCCCTTTTCTCTCTCCTTCCTCTCTCCCCCGTTGTCTGGTGGGACCCCTTGGCACGTAGGCAAGGGAAGTAGAGCACATCTCGCTGTCGCTTACACTCCTTGGAAGCGGCAACTCTCAGCCTGATTTAGAACAGTGAATAAAGCCTGGGAAGTTGTAACCTGCCCACAGATGATCCGCAAAAAGGTCTGCATTCTCCCAGCACACTCTGAGCAGTGCTCAGCAGTCTGGACCAGGCACGACAGTGTTTGAAAACACCACTGGCAATGCAGTGTCCTGCTCCAGACCTAGTTTTCCTCATTTGTCTACTAATGGGAAGGTATAAGAGGGAGGAGTGAAACTGCCTGACTACATCAGAGTTGGTCTGCAGCCACCTGGCAAGGCTGGAGGTGTGTGATGTACGTGGGATTTGGAAAGGCCAGGAGACAGGAGAAGGCAGTGATGGCAATGGGAATGATCTGGATACGGCCAAGTGCTTTAGTTCATTGGACAAAGGATGCTCTTAACCTGCCAGGGCTGTGGATTAGCCCCTCCTGTCTTTAGCATGCTTCTATATTCATGAAGTATCATGAGCCATAAACAGCCATCCAAGTACCTTCACATGGAGGAGGGAGGGTCCTTGGTGAGACCTGTGCTGGAATATTTGCTGAGCAATTTTTAAAGGAGTTATTAAAACCTGACAAGGGTAGAAAATCAGGGAAATTGCTGAAGGGCTGCGGAAGGATTCCTCCCAATGACAGACCTGCAGAGATGGGTTGTCCAGTCCATTAGTGTAGGAAAGGGACTACACTGACCACCACGACAGCAAGCGAGAGTCAGTGGCCTTGGAGAGGCTGGGAGTTCTCTCTTCAGAACTGAAAGGCATTAAAGCCAAGGTCTGAGAACTGCAGACAGACAGACTAAAGTTAGAGGTAAAGATACCGTTATTCAGCAGGAGGGATGACTGGCTGCTCTGGCAAATGGACAATGCAAACGGACGTTTCTTCTCCTGGTGCCCTTTAAGCAAATCAGATGTACTTCTGAAATGTGTTTTTAACCATGCAAAGGTTGCTGGAACAGGTGTGATAACAAAGCTTAAAGGCTTGTGATATATACAGAAACCAAATTATATCTTCTTGTAAGCTTAATATAGATAAAAGTAAAAATATTAAGTATTGCAACTCTCTCAAAGCCCAGGTACATGAGAAACTTACAACACATCTGTCATTCTAAGACAATGTCTCACCTGACATTGTCTCTTTCTCCACAGCAAATGTGAAATAACTTTGTCCTTTTTTGTTGAAGGGTATTTTAGTGAGGGATAAACTCAGTCACATTATCTAAGAGGTGCAGCAAGGTAGAAATATCTACACGGACTGTTACTATTAGTCAGCTGGCACAAGATAACTTATTTATTTATCATGCCCTTGACAGCAATGGCTTGGTTGTGTTTCCCARACACCTGTGGAAGGGTTCAACCCGGTCACTTGGGCTAGCAGAGCAAGGAGGCTGGCAGAAGAAACCTTCTGATGGCACTGCTGATGGTGCCATCACCTCCCCTCTGCAAGCCCAAGAGTGGATTTGGCCAGACTGAACAGCTTTGTGCCAGGATATATGCAACAGTTCAGGCCATGCCTCTGCCAAGCACATCAGCTGTGATCCCCTCAGATACAAGATACTTTCACCATGGGGTGAAAACCTGCCCCACCAAAACTGCTTCACTAGGCTCCAAAGAAGCCAAGGGCAAGTGTCTCATCCCAACCAGGGACACAGATCTACAGGACCCAGTGTCTAGGAATAAATAAAATACAAAGCACACACAGAAAACACCTATCACAATAACTAGTTATGAAGTTTATCTTTTATAGTTCCAACAGAGAATTTTGCTCAGCTGTGAGCAGATGTGTATTAATGGCTGGATTTAGAATGGCTAAGCTCAGACAGATCACAAATGTATTTTGGCAATGTAATCCACAAAGTAATACTTATGACAGAACATGCACAATAACACTAATATTTCAAGAGGGATTTAGAAAGAGATGAGATTTACTAGTTGAGAATGAGAAATAAGGTTTGATATTTAAATGTACAGGGACTTAAACATTTGGATGAGGAGGTAGGAGTAACACTGTGAAAGGTTTTCAAAGTTCAAAACAAAAGAATCCTGAAGTCAGCTCTTCTTAGCAGGATAAGCTGAAGTGAGTTATGTACGCTCATGCAATTACAATGATTTCTGTACATGTGCAAGAAGTCAAGCTGCTGCATATTTGTGTGCACTTGTGGTCAGTTGTGGCTTTTGCTGGTAGCAAAATTTTTGATTGTTCTCACTACCTCATAGACACTGGTATGAACAACTCTGTGGCTGCAGTGGAGTTACCTCAGCTGAATATAAGTAGCAGTGAGGTTATCAGTCCCAACTAGGTTTAAGTCCATGTGGATTACTTGGCATCAGTAGAGTATCTGATCACTAGCTGAACAAGAAAAATCTTTAAGCCGCTGTACAGAATGCAAGTAGTGTCATCTTTTTGGAGAGGTGAAGGCTAGAAATGGCTGGAGGGCCAAGTCAGGATAAACTCCAGCCACTGAGCTGTAGGGCTAAGCTAAGGTTAGAAGAGTTTATACCAACAGAACTACACAAGTGGTAAGGGTTTTTTTGGATTTGTTCATGGTTAGTAGCATGTAAAAGAAATTAACTTATCCTTTAAGATAATTCCCCTTCAGAAACAAAGATACAGGCCTCACAAAAAAGACAACTTTTTTTGTATATTTTGAATTAACAAGCCTGAGCAAGTACTGCAAAACTGATTATTCAAATCTCTGTCTGAAATTTGTGCTGTCTTGTTATTATAAGCACACACTTCTGCCTGTGCTGCCGGCAGATATTGTATGGAAAAGATTGGCTAGCAAGTGCTTTCATGGAAATAATGAATGTTGCTGTGTCTGCAGCTACCCAGAAGAATTAGTGTATGTGTTAGAGCCTGGAAACATTCCACCTAAATTTAGGCAACTAGCCTGAAGTCTCTCAGTTAAGAGTTCAGCTTCACTAGTTCACCTCAGTTGCCAATGAAGAGATGGGTTATTCTAGAAAGCAGTTTTCCTAAAATCTAAATAGCTCTGAGCACGTGGCTCTTTCTCACATACGTGAACGCAGGGGGTGTCTGTGTAACTGCACAGCAGAAAGGTTTCCTGACTCACGGTGGGTCTGGTCCTTCAGTTGCCCGGTCCAGGGACTGGCTGGAACACACTTGTCACCCTTCTGCATACTAGGAAGTGCCCCGTGGCCACAGGTTAGGCACCACCAGTGTTTCTAACTTTGGGAGCTTAGCTCAATACCCAACATGAGACGGAGCTATGCTTCAATGGACCTTACTCCGAGAGCTACCTCCATCCAGATCAGATCATCTTCGCGCTCATTCCGACTTAATTAAGCCCCTTACAGTTCTGAACTTTGCTTCTTGCTGCTCAAGTAAAACCACCCATGGGCAGCGGGGTTCCAAGAGGTATTCACCAGTCTTGATTAGCAAATCATTTTGATTACAGAATAGCATGTAGGAAATTCTAAGCACAGAAAATCTGCAAAAGAGCATTAGAAGCAAACTTCACCTAAGAAGTCGCTCAGTGTGAGCTATTCTCTTCCCTCTAGACTTTACATTACCAAGCTGAGCAGAGCCGCACACCGCAGGCAAGAGGTCCTCAAGTGCGACAGAAGAGGAATTCCACCCTAAACAAATACCTTCCCAGGGGCTTGTGAAAGATTAGAAGCCCTTGAGCTAGGCAGAGTTTGAAGGAGTGGGCTTTGGCTAGCTCTCACCCTTGAGTTTTGAAGGAAGCAAGAATAAAAATGAATGATGCCTCTACTGATAAACATAGGTAGGTATTCACATCTGCAGGGTCTAGGAAACATGGGCACAGTATGCGTGATTAGGAAGCGGCAGCAATAAGCCAGTGCATTCTGCATGGGTGGTCAGGATACCACTGTAAACACTTTAAAAGGATTCAGTAAGGGAACAAAATAAAAAGCGTAACTTTATTAGAGATGGCCAATGTGGTTTTATGAGGTATGGGTCATACTTAATTGAGTGACAGATTATTTTTCAAAGATACAGTTGCCACAGTAACTATGGAAAGCAGAGATGTTTTACAGCTGAATTTTCAAAGACATTCATTAAGTAATTTCTCAGATTATTAATGAATGTTTTGAAAATAGCCCGTTCAGAAGAAAACTGGGTCAAAAGGGTAAGATTTTCTAAAAATAATCCATTTAGTAGATATTTTTGGGTACGTACAGCTTCTCAGAGTTCAGCAACACAGTTACCTTCACGTTTTCAACTTGTTCATATTCTCTCTGCACATTGTGCAGGAACAGACATTTACACAACTAACATCAACAGAAGAAGGAGAGAGGGTTTCAGAGTGTGATAGCCAGGAGACACCCCAACTCTGGGTTTCAATGCTGTGCTGAGATGAATCTCCCCATGTTTCACACATCCTGGTGACCCTCTTGCCTATGATGTGCGGATGCTGATCAGCCACTGACTTCTCTCTGCAGTGAAATAAATCGCCCAGTAGGACTCTGAGGTCCAAGCAAGAAGTTGTGCTGAGCAGTGCCCAAGTGAGATGGTCGTTGCCTGAGGTGCAGGCTTCGCCCAGCTGTGAGAGACGGTACAGATGTGGCTTATGAACCTCTGGTTCACTCCTTACAGTGAAACTTTGAGTTAAAAGAACATAGCACTACTGCAGAAATAATGTGAAATAATATGAAATTTTAGTATATGAATATTATTTTTCCCAATCCCAGGTAGATAATTTAACTTCATAGCTGTCACTATGAGAATGAAAAAATGAATCAAGACTATGGGATTTAATAACTGTCACTTTTCCTTCCTTTTACTTTGAACTTTGCCTTGAATGGTAACCACTTTCCAAAATACTGGGCAGAAAGTTTCCTTCCTGTCATTTATTTTATATCTGGTTTTCTAAGACTACAGATTTTTAATGTCCAATTCTTTAATGATTCCCCACCTGACTGACATTTTACAATGTTGGCTAGCAAGAACTAACAGATCAGCTTTTTTGTTTTTATTAAAGAGTTTCTCTGTCAAATCAAGAAGAAAACCTTATGAAAGATTGTTGAGTGGTAAAAGGCAGGAAAAGGGAAAATATAATCCCCCTTCCTAAAATTCTAACAATGTTTGGAAAATATTACGAAGTATAAAATTTGGAAATATTTTATAACGCTCCAGACCATGAGAAATAGATGGATTTGGAACTAGTAAAAACGAATATGGCTCTGTTTAAATTAATCCAAATTTGTGACATATGATGATCTGGCCCAGAGGTAATATCTTCTACATAATATTTTTTCTTATTTTTGTCTATGCTGATGAAGTCACTGCTCTGCGCCAAAGTATCGGTGTGTTTTGAAATGAATCCTTCACTTCAGGGGAGGATACATTCCTTGTTACATTAGCCCTCCAGATTCCTGTACAGTATTACACTTTGCATTTCAAATTGAAATGCGGATTTGGACACTAACTTTCTGTTTGTCATTTTATTTGACAAGCTGTGCCAGTCTATTATGCTGATCTGACAGAGTATCAAAATTGTGAACAATAATTTTATAGGCAGGACAGACTGTAGAGTTTATTTAAAGAACCGCTTCCAGGGAGATACCCCTGGCTGGGAATCTCCCTGCTGTCGGTGCTGGGCTCCTTCCCAGCCTGCTGGGAGCCAGCTCTGTCCGAGATGGGAGGAGGAAGCACAAACCATCTGGCAAGGCAGCTTTTCTAGCAGAAGAGGAGTTTTGAATTGAATTACCTTGGGGGTTAGTGTGGGTGCAGTTGCTTGACAGTCCTGGTCCTCTCACATCTACTACATGCTCGAGAAACGAGCAGTGGGGTAACTTTTTTGCACTATGATTTGCATACCACATTGGTGTCTTGTAAGGAAAACACGCCTCATTTCACATTTTCCTCTAACTGTTTGGTTAAGGTATTGTAAGTTGTAAGTTTTTCCCATTTTCACCTACTTTGCACAACTGTAGTAGAAATGCAGTTCTTACTCACCTGCCCCCACCGGCTCGTGACATTCACCCTACTACTTGCTCTTCTTCCACTTACCTTGGCGATTCCACCTGTGCTGGTTGTATTTACCAGAAGTCTGACTGTCCTTTTTCTTCAAGCCTGTCAGAAATTATTGAGTTCAGATAAGTGCAAAAATCCAGGAGGATTGGATTTGGGGGAATGTAATAATGTCATAAACTGAAGTAGGGAAACATTTACGTACATAATAAAACGTCCAAGATGAGAACAGTCAAGCAGTGCATCAGGCTGCCAGAGAGGCTGTGCAGGCTCCATCCTGGGAGGGTTTCCAGACCTGACAGCGGTGAAGCCCTGAGCAACGTGGTCTGAATTTGGTGTTGATCTTCCTTTGCACAGGAGGTTGGGCAAGGCCTTGGCAAACCAAGGCCCTTCCCACTTGAATTATTCTGTAATTACATGAGAATCTCTTGAAACCCTGTGAGAAATAATCAGTAAAAGTCACATTCTGCCCCTTAAAAGAGAGACTCCAGCACAGACAGCCCTGAGGGCACTATGCCTGGACGGTGTGTAAACAAGTTTAGATAAAGTTATGATGATTTCAAGAGTCTTTACAAAGTTTCACATATACACCAGAAATCTAACAAGTCTGCTCTAAAAAGGTATCTTGCATTTATGTGTGTTTTCTTTAGGTGGTATCTATTAATTAATATTAACGGGATAGCTGCTAAGACTGAACACACATTTCCATGCCACTGGCTATACATTAATCTTTTCACACCCATTATTTCTCACAGGCATATATGTTAAGCATAGCAGCAGTTTGCCAATGTTTCACAATATTCTTGTTCACATGATCAGGTAACGTCGTTAGGCTACATCTAGACTAATCAATTGAAAAGAGATAGGAATTTTATCTTTGACTTCTGAGGACATACTAATTATTTGACTCTAACCAGGGACTGTTGGCTGGAAGAGGGCACCATTTAATAACATAGTTTCAGAATATTGTGCAAATAGCACTAACAACATGCAGAAGGTGGGGTGGGGAGAAATAAGACCGAGGTCCGTAGTACAAAATGCATAGTCAGTTATTCAGCATTAAGTAATCTGTGAAAACTGGGAGCTCATGAAATGGGTATAACATCAGACAAGGACGATGTATTAGTTCCAGAATAATTACAGTGCACTGAAGTAATAACAGCATGAAAAAGGTAAAGGTGAGGCATTTGCAGGAGAGGTGTGAAATGCTGCTACACTGCACAGGTGTCTGGCAAGTCTTCACCTGAGAGGACACACACTGCTCAAGTTGTCTATGCTCAGGGATGGTGAGTTAAGACCAAAACAGGGGCAGAGGAGATCTGCTAAGAGGACAAAGGCAGATATCACAAGAGAAGACCTCGAGCATGTTTTTCAGTCCATACAAAAAAAAAAGCCTGAGAGAGGATGCAAAATTGTTTACAAAGGGCCATAAGATAGAAGGGAGAGAAGCTCATTTAAATAATAGTCTGTACTGATTTGAGAATGAGTGGCTATAAACTGGTTCTGAATGAACATAGAAAGAATTTGTAAACATATATAGGCAGGCTGTTTGTAGGCATGCAGGTGGGGCAGTTCTGGAAGAGCCCCTCCATAGATGTTGGGGTGGCAGCTGCGCTGCTCAGGTGGATGTTGGTACATTCTTGGGAGGGTCTTAGTGGGAAACCAACTCGATGACTCTGGCAGTCTCATGTTCCTGTTTTCTCCAAGTCAAAAATATCCCTTAGCTAATATACTAGCACGTAAATAGAAAAACTGAGATATTTTTGTATATATATATATATATATATATACACATATATATATATATATAAATATCCTATATATATATATATAGGATATTTAAGTTGTACAGTATGTTGTCAAAGTAAAGCTGCTGCTAGGACACCTAACATCATTCATCCCTAGGGTAAATTCCCTGTTGCTGCTGGGCTGGGCTCTGGCTGTTGCTGTATGAGGTCTGGCAGCTCAGGGATGGCACAAAGCAGAGGAGCAATTCCCCCTGTAAGGTAGGTATGCTGGTACCTCAAGCCCTTCACTCCCTCCAACAARAAAAAAACAGCTCATGGGATGCCACTGGGACAAATGAGGCTCACATGGGCTTGGCACTGCAAAAGCTCTGAACTACAGAAAAAGCAGCAACTGGCATGGATAAGGCTTATATATGTCAGGCATGAGCCCTTGCTTAACGCCTTGGGGTAATGCAGAAGGCAATGGCATTTAAGTGGTGCATGCTCTGTTTTGTTTCTCTTTGCTTTTATGTTTCCCCTTAGTGTCCACTGATCCTGTCCACTGAAGCTAACCTGAGAGCAATTTGTGTTTTTTCTTGTTGACACTGCCATACTTTAATTTTTATCTGTACAGCTTTATCATAATTTCTAGTACTTGCCATGTTAAAAAGGGGGATATCTCACATAGTGATGATAAAGAATATTTGACAAATACAATTTTTTTTCAGTCCTGTCTAGGGCTGTTGAAATAGCAGGAAAAAGGACACAGTAATACAGTCCTTCGGGCGTGAAAAAGGCTAGGATATAAATCTTAAGTTGTTACTGCATAAGGATTCAGTTGACCTTAATCTGTATTACAGAGTTCAGCTCATGCCACTGTTTGTGAAACATCACATTTGAAATCTTTCAGACAGGGTTTGTGCTCAGTGATGCCAGTGTAAAGCTGTAGTAAATATATTGATTTCGTTAGATTTGCTTATTCCAGAGTGATACAGCAATACTTGGGATGACCTGAGATGTCTGTATAGATACTTATGATACAGGAAGTCTGAGTAAACTGTGCCAGCTCTTCCTTCTGTAATTTTGAGATGACCTAAATGAACTGCTGTTTTCAAAGTGGTAAGCAGGATTTGATAAAACCAGTTGAGATGATGCTGAATGTTGCAAATCTATCTAGCCAACACATCTTGCTGTTTTGTATTTAACCCATTTGATTTCTCCACCCCCACCTTCCTGCTTTTACCCACAGCCATTATGTCTCCCCTTGCAAGTCAACTCTGATTTTGGTCTTATTTATGTTGTACTCATAACAGCTCAACTCTTGACTCCTTGGTGAGATATGGCCATTCACACATTATGCAGCAGATCTATGGACCTGGTGAAGTCCCAGTGGTATCTTGATAGCTGAAGAAACAAAAAGAATTTTTAATGTACTTTCTCAGACAGCAAATCTTTTAAATTACCCAGCCACAGCCCCCTTGTGATTCAACAGTTCCCCCTGCTCAATTTGAAAAGAAGAATCTTCTGCAACACTCTGGCTTTTTTTTTTTTTTTTCAGTTGTGGCATCCCACTTTACCTGTCAAAAGCCAACTTGTCAGTGATACAGTGACATTCCTAGAAAGTTGTAGGCAAAGAAAAGTCCAAAAATTCTCTTTTGGCTGAGACATCGCTCAAGAATCATGGTTCTACCACAGAAATAGGATAAGAATTCAAGGTTGGGTGCAATTTTAAGGGTGAGCCTATGGATTTGGAAATAGAATTGCCCCTCCTCGGCTACATTCTTACTCTACTGTAGACTTTCAGAGCTCTGAAGAAACTGAATTTTTTTTGCTGAACTGGAAAGCTATACTGACTTATCAGCTGGGACAGGGACCACATATCCAGGGTTGGTTAGAGGATTTGGTTTGCCTGGAGTGAACAGATTTTTTATTTTAACTTCAGGACACACAGAGGCAGAGTAGCTCTCCCTTACTACCAGAGTCACAACCACTGCTGCATATATGCAGTGGAAAGGTGATTTTCAAAGCCTGACGGCATGCACTGAGTTGGTTTCTAACTGTGATGCAGGATCATGTTGACCCTCACAAGTCATTCATCTTTACAGGTTGAAAATATGAGGCTTTGTTAACCAAAATAAAGGTGGGTTTATCAACATCCTGAAAGTCGGGTATTGAACAGAATTTTTTCCAAGGAAATATTCTTCTCATTGGCAACAAATCTTCTAAACTGTGCACAAAATGCTCAACTGCTGCATGAAAAGGAATGTTCAGTCCTTCAAAATGAAAAAAAAACAACAAACCCCAACTCACTTCATCATACAGGTACTTGTTATCTACATCATCCCAGCATGCTGACTGCCACTCTGTGAAACCTGAGCACACTTCCTGCAGTAAACTTACAACCAAAACAAAATGCATAAGACTGGAAGTGGCCTGTGGAAAAAAAGACATGGCCATTCTGGGTATTTAAGTTCCTTTCTTCTTCCTTTTTCTTAAACTCAGCTCTTTAAAACATCCTCTATCGCTGTTATGGTTTAACCTGGCAGACAGCTAAACACCTCACGGTTGTTTGCTCACTCCCCCCCAGTGGGATGGGGGAGAGAATCGGGAAAAAAGGTAAAACTCATGGGTTGAGATAGAGACAATTTAATAGGACAAAAAAGGAAGGGAAAATAATAATAATGATAAAAGAATATACCAAAAAAATGATTCACAATGCAATTGCTCACCACTCGCTGACCGATGCCCAGCCAGTTCCCCAGCAGCGGTCCCCCAGCCCCCGGCCAACATCCCCAGTTTTCCTTCAGCATGACGTCATACGGTATGGAATATCCCTTTGGTCAGTTGGGGTCAGCTCTCCTGGCCGTGTCCCTTCCCTCTTCTTGTGCACCTCCAGCTTCCTCGCTGGCAGGGCAGTATGAGAAGTTGAAAAGTCCTTGACATAGTGTAAGCACTGCTCAGCAACACCCAAAACATGAGTGTGTTATCAACAATATTATCATCCTAAATCCAAAGCACAGTACTATACCAGCTACTAGGAAGAAAATTAACTCTATCCCAGCTGAAACTAGGACAGTCGTGTATTTTTGGAGAACTGTTCTGAATAGGACAAGGCAATATTACAGTAAGACAGACCAGGCTTTGCTTCTTACCCTCAAGAAGCTTGCTTTTCCAATGAATATCATGGCTGACAAGAATGTGATTTTCTCCCAAAGCCATGTCCATGTTCAGGCCTTTGCTTTACTAATGCACACAGCTGCAACCAGTCCATCCCTTCACCTTTGTACCTGCATTCAGCGATGTACCTTGTTGACTATTGGTCTTCTCAGGAATGATCTTGCTTTGGGCAGCAGCTTCCAGCTGCTTCTGTTCTCACTATGTAAAGAGGTGCTTAATTGCTACTTGCATTTAACCAAAGCGAAAACTAATTTGCATGCCTGGGACTGATCCCTAAAATTAAACAATGTGTTTAACAGCTGCCATTAGCTGCTTTCAGCATAGCAAAGGGGTAGTTTAGGCAAGGTCTGGAGAGGGAGCAACCACGTAACAGGGAAAGGAGTGTCCTTAAGTGCCCCTAGGTCCCATATTGATTCCTTTGAGCCCTGTGCTGCTGAGCTTGCATTTTTGACAGAAAAAAATTGTGCCCAGGAAAATTTACATTTGTTTCCACAAGAATATGTTGATTTGGACCCCTCAGTGACATGCACTTGGGACAGTAACACTGGCCTCTCGAGAAGTTGAACAAGGCTGAGAGCCTGGAAAGCCCCGGTCTGCAGCAGGCTGGGCTTGCAGTGCTGGCAGCTGCCTGGCCATGCTGCCAGGATGTCTCTGGGGTGGATGGGAAGCACAGGGCTGGGTGTCTGGCACAAGTGGTGTCAGGGTGTGCTTCCCAGGACAAAGACCTGACGGGCCTGCCCTGGGGCTTTCCAGCCCAGGGAACCAGGCAGTGCCTGCGCGAGGGCAGCACCATGGGGAAACTTCCCCTCCTGCACCCCTCCACACGTATGTGTAGCTCCAGGAAGCCGGGAGCAGGTATCCCGGGAGCAGGAAGCGGCAGGGGATTTTTTAATCTGGGACCAACTCTGATCCATAAGAAGGAAAGTTCAGTATTTGGGACCTGTTCTGGACTAGTGCAGCCAAAAGGATTTCTGAAGGGAGAAAAACTTGCCCTGGTGTTTTCCCTTTTTTCCCCCCTCAGGCCTTTGCGGTGAAAAGGCAATGAAAATCAATGGGGATGGAAAAGGAAACAGCCCCATGACCTCATGAAGGAAAATGGCACGTTGGTATCAGTCTCTGGGCTTTACTGCTTTTCTCCGCACTGCAGAGCAGAGAACCTGCAGGTCCCATGTCCCAGGAGTCCTCTCGCTTCGAAGCACAGCAGCTCTGAGGTCCCCTCCCTGTCACGAGCACAGTGGGAGAGCTCTCCTTCAGCAGCAATATCTGCTCTGCCAGTGCCAGAGGGACGATGAGCCGCCGTGCTGGTGGTCCGAGGCGGGAGAGGGCAGAGGGACGCACAGACACCATTGTGCGGAGAGGCGGGAGAGGGACCTTGGTCAGTGGGGCAGAGCACAGGCTCATGC
Organism: Oceanodroma leucorhoa; assembly: GCA_030449065.1. Taxonomy (NCBI): domain Eukaryota; kingdom Metazoa; phylum Chordata; class Aves; order Procellariiformes; genus Oceanodroma; species Oceanodroma leucorhoa. The sequence continues at coordinate 13,699,658 of JASVER010000004.1, read as the reverse complement.
ACCAGTTACTGCTTCGTGACAAGTTATTCAACTCAGTGGTGCCCCAGTAGCAGCCTGTCTGCACATTTCTAGTGCCCAGCTAATGCGATGTAATTCAAGCTATCTTTGCTCACACTCAGAGAGCTCTTGTAAGCAGTCACCCCTCCTTCCCTTTGCCCTGGGTTAGCAACGCATCTGTCAGCAGCTCCTGCCACTCAGCCGATGTGTGGTGACTTGCTAATCTGTGACTCTTGGGTGACTCCAACGGTCTCAATGCAATGACGTTCATTCTGCTCCAGAAGTGCAACAGAGAGGCAGAAGGGAGTAGCAAGCCAGACCCTAATACAAACGCTTCCATTTATACATACAGATATGCATATGCATTTATTTATATGCTATATTTATACAGTATATCTATGTTTATGTATGTTTGCATATAAACACACATGCTCACTTTGTGTGCATACATGTATGTATGTCTGTGTGTATGTATGTATGTGTGTACGTGTATGTATAAATATATATGTACACCTGGACAACACATGAACTAGACGTTCAAATTCAGAGTATTTGGATTCAGAGGACTCATGCTGGGGGTTGAGTTAGATGAGGATTTACATTCATCAACAGTTCTTGACTACCCCTTTGCCATAGGAATGAGAGCAGTGTTTGGCTAGAACAGCTAGGGTTAACTAAGCTGACAGCTCCTCTGAGAAAATCTCAAGCCAAAGAAAGTCAAAAGGGGGTGGAGGGATGGAGGGGAAGATATATGAATGATTAAAGTATCTAAAAGGAAATCAGTAATTTTGAAGCGCCAGAGCTGGAAGCAATTAGCGGCTGGCTGGTAACTCTCAAGAATCAATAAAAGAAGGATGAGATTTCTAATAACTCAAAAATAAAATCTGCTGAAAAGTTAAGAAGGAGCTATAGAGGAAAAAAGAGGTGAATAGGAAACTAAATCTGTTAACAATTATTGTCAGTGCCAACACTGTCTTGGAAGAGTCACGTTTGTTCTACCACCTCCACCCAGCCAATTATAACAATATGTATTCACCAGGCTCTCATGACAGGAGCACCCACCAATCCCACTAGCGCTAAGGAGCTGCTGGCATTTGTTTTTATTTTAATTTATCACTCAGCTGTTTTGAATCACATAAAGCTAAAACTTGGCTTACAAGTTGTCAGTTCCAATGCTAATCTTTTTTGCTTACTGCATATGTGCCTGTGTGATATGTATATTTTCTGAATTGTAAAACTGCCATGGAAATTTCCCAGTCTGGGTATGAAACCTCCTCTCCGGCCCTTTACTATAAAGATTGGTCATGTTAAAGCTATTGACATATGTTTACTCCCCAAACAGGAGCCTTCCAGATGATGCAAACTATCTGGGTCTAGTTCACCATCCCTTTACGCAAGTTTAACAAGCTAACCCAGAGCAGTAGATCAGATTGTATATGTGTAGGGTCATCCTATGCAAAGTGATGATATCCATATGATTTCCTTAATTTCTCTAACCAGGTGATAAACAGCACAGGCATGTGATAAATTGCATTTATTTTTCACCTTTTGACCTCTTCACTTGTTTCTGCCCACTAGCCCGTTTCTGCTGGGACCACTTCTGGCATTACAAGCCTCTAAGCAGTGCTCAGCCAATGCTCAAAACAAGCCTTGTCACAGATGGTTTCCTTCTTTCCTTTGTAAACATGGAGCTTCCCTTTTTATCTTCCTCCCCCAAATTACACTAGTCTGGAACAGAGACCAGCGACAGGTACAGGATGTTGTAGCTGATCAGCCAGAGCTCGACGTGCCCATTTGAGGTCCTTGGTTTGGGAGTGCAGTTATCCTGGTATAAATGGTAAATATCTATTGAAGTGCTTTCTCCAGAATGTGGCAGAAACAAGATATATGGTGGCTTGCTCTGGTACAAATATTATGTTACAAAAATCACTCATGTCTTCAGTGCTTCGGAAGAATTTTGCTGGTTTTGGCCCCAATCCTGTAATATGCTCTGTATGGGCAAGAAGTCTTTCCTCACGGACTAACTGAAAAACTGAAGCTGTGTTTGGGCCATACAGTTGAAAGCATTCAGCTGCTTCTCAGCACTGATGAGTTGCTTTTCATTTACATCTAACTTAACTGAGCAAGTTCCATTGTAACTAATAGACTTGGAATTTGCATCTAAGACGTGTGCCACACTGGGGTGCCAGAGCTCAGGGCAGAGCTAGGGATCAACAGTGAGCCCCTGGTTTCCTTCTTCCAGTGTCATACCCTGAATCATTAGCATCCTGTCCAGCTTAAGGCTGTTTATCCTGGTATGACAAGGGAATTATTGCAACAAATCATTGTATGCTCTGCTAGGAAGATAAGGAGTAATAACAGTACTCTGCGTGCCAGTGGCATTGCAAGTGGTGAGTATGGACTAGGTGCTGACCCCAACTGGAGAGGCTTCTGAGAGAAGGCAATTTGTGCACAGTCCATATGCTGGTGGAGTGATTGCATATATATCACTGGTGTGCAAGTGCTCAGAAAACTTTCCACCATCTGTACCTACACTACGTGCCGCAAACCCAGGCTCTGTTTCACACCCTCAGGGAGCCCAGACTCTGTATAGCACCTGTTGTGAGCCAGAGCTTTGGACTTCATGTACACTGCGATTGACTTCATATCGCACATCGTGAGCCTGCACGCACTGCAGCCAAGATGTACAGACAGTTTGCCCATCTTGTGCCCAGCTGAATGCAATTTCTTAAATAAGCTGATAAAACCAAATGGTTTATTCTGATACAACCATGTCTTTTATTTTGAGGAATCAATCTATACTGATCTGTACAGCAAACACATGCACAGGCTTTAGAAGGGTTTTTGAAAGAATCACTAACTAATCTCTCCTTCAGTAGCCCAACAAACAAGCAAAACTAAACTAAATCACACCAACCATTTTCCCGCCTCATTTTCCTCCACACTCCTAGGCAGTCTATGGAGTTAGGTTCAAGAGTTCATTCTTGCACGTGGCTTCTCCTTTGAACTATGGGCTACAGTTTTCTGCCTCCTCCAGCTGTTTCCACAGTTAGACCAGACCTTTCACCATGAATGGCTTCAGCCTCATCAGTCATTGTCACACACTGACTTTCTTGTTCTTTGGTTCTGTTCTCTGCTCTCAAGCCATTTTCCTACAGATATCCTGAAGAACGGTGGTTGCACCTTGCATACGTCCAGCTCATTTTCCCATGTTGCTTCTGTCTGAATGGTGGGATCTTATTCCCACGGTTTCTGGGCTGGGAGAGGTATGCCACAGGCAGTCCTAGTAGGGTAAGGTTGATTCTACCTAACCCTTGTCATACAAGAGAGCAACATTTTTGTAAGATGACCTCTTACTCATACGAGTTTATGCATGCAGGCTCCCAGCCAGAACAGCACCAATTCTCATTGCACTTAGGGGAAATTTGCACAAGTCTGTGAAGTTACAGCATTTTCCTACCTACCTATAGACTGGAGCACATTAAGGGGAGGAAATAGATGCATTGACCTATAAGGGCTTTGTTTAGTTCTGATTTATTAAAGGTCATTCAGCATGAAACGATTAAAAAAATAGCTCATGTCTGATAAGTGTATTTGGATTCTTGGAGGTATGTTAAGCCAGCTGGATAGACATAATTTCTTTGGATTTCAGGAATGCATTTAGTGCTGTACCACACATTGGTGCAATCTCAGTAAGTTAAAAAGCATTAGAAGGATGGCAAGGCAGGAACTGTCAAAGGGAACAGTTCAGCAGTGGGTCGGGACACCAAGAACCTGCAGAGTACAAGCAAAAGTGTGAGATATTCACATGTTTCATTTCTTTAAACTATGCAAATGTTCAAAACCCACCTATTGCTCAAGATTTGGAAAATAAGTTCTGCAAACTTGGACCAAGCAGAGGTTTCTTGTATGTTTGTGTCGCGCAGGATAAAAGTGCACAGGCAAGTGACTTGAGTCGCTGGAGCTCGTCAGAGTGTCAGGGGGACTGCAGAGCCTGCTGGCTTCACCCCCATGCTCCTCCAGCCAGCGCTGGGGCAGGCAGGGAGCTGCGATCCACCAGCCGAGTCGTTTCTCTCTCCCACGCTTCAGAGGGGAAGTATCAGATTGTCAGGCACAGTCCAGTCAATGGTCCGTTCCTGGGATAGTGCAACCACATGTTGTCCTTATTTGGGCTGGATTGCAGGGTTACAAGCCCGTCTTTGGACTTTTTTTGCCTTTTAACAAGTTCATTTTGGTGAGACTTCTTTTCCCCTGTAAGGAAAAACCCCACAAATATTTTTAGAGCTGGTTAAATTATTTGTTATGAACAGATTGTCCAATGAATTTTGGCCTTTTTCTGAACATGAATCATTCACAACCTTATTTCAGTGGATGTATTTGTTATTCATAAATACTAAAGGAATAGTTTATGCAAAGGAACTTCAATCTCTGGGTTATTCCAGAACTGCTTGGGTTTTTATTAGCATCTGCTTTTCCTGGTCCAAGATTGTTTATCTAGGCTATGAAGCACCGTATCTTCACTGGAAATAGTAATAAAGTACTTCAAACAGGTGAACAGCAGCTAAAACAACTTGAAGGAACAGAAAATCAAAATTAACTACTACTTGTGGTAAAAGCATGTTAACATTTGGCTTCAGATGTTTTTGCGGATATGGCTGTGGTCATTGAAACCATTGCAAACACGGAGCAGTATCATTCAACAAATCACATCAGGAAAAAAAGATCAGTATATCTAGGCACAAAAAGATGGGGTTGTACACCCAACAGAGGACCTCGAAACACACGACAAGGGAGTTGAAATCCTGCATAGTACATGGACTAACTCTAAGTATCCTTGTTTGGGCTAAAGTTTTCTAGATTAGTAGAGTTTTTTTCTTCCTTCTACCTAGATGGCTTAGTCTGAGCAGGTTGGCTCTTGCTTCTGGCATAGGTTAATAAACTGAATCAGCCGTTAGGGTTAGGGTATTTTTTAGGTTCTGAACACCTGGGTCTGATAGGCCAAGTTATGCTGGACCATGGCAAGTCCTCAAGGCTAGGATGAAGACAGGACAACCCCCGATATCAATACAGGCTGGGAGATGAAGGGATGCAAAGCAGCCCTGCTGAGAAGGACTTGGGGGTACTGGTGGATGAAAAGCTGGACGTGAGCCAGCAATGCGCTTGCAGCCCAGAAGGCCAACTGTATCCTGGGCTGCATCAAAAGCAGCGTGGCCAGCAGGTCGAGGGAGGGGATTCTGCCCCTCTACTCTACTCTGGTGAGACCCCACCTGCAATACTGCGTCCAGCTGTGGGGTCTTCAGCACAGGAAAGACATGGACCTGTTGGAACGGGTCCAGAGGAGGGCCACAAAAATGATCAGGGGGATGGAACGCCTCTCCTGTGAAGAAAGGCTGAGAGAGTTATTCAGCCTGGAGAAGAGAAGGCTTCGGGGAAACCTTATTGCAGCCTTTCAGTACTTGAAGGGGGATTATAAGAAAGACAGTGACAAACTTTTTAGCAGGGCCTGTTGCGACAGGACAAGGGGTAATGGCTTTAAACTAAAAGAGGGTAGATTTAGACTAAATATAAGGAAGATATTTTTTACAATGAGGGTGTTGAAACACTGGCACAGGTTTCCCAGAGAGGTGGTAGATGCCCCATCCCTGGAAACATTCAAGGTCAGGTTGGACAGGGCTCTGAGCAACCTGATCTAGTTGAACGTGTCCCTGCTCATTGCAGGGGGGGGTTGGACTAGATGGCCTTTCAAGGTCCCTTCCAACGCAAACTATTCTATGATTCTATGTCAGCAGGGGCAAATACATGTATTTTTACAAAGTGTTGGTGGGTTATGGTTAGAGCTACTGTTTGGGGCATTGGCAGCTGCAGATGTCTTTTATGTGCCAGAACCTACATGTAGATGTGTGAGATACAGTAGTGACCCTACCTCCATAGCCCATAGTGCCAAAAACGCCTGTCCTCACCCTCAGCTAAAGCACATGCCAGTGATCCCAGCTGACCTCTGTTGACAGAGACCTCATAGACACTGCAGACTTTTGCAGTAAAAATATCTCTTTGGTGCTTGGTGTCTCAAATCCTATTTTAATTTCTAATCCTGACTTTAACCATCCCTGCAAGCCTTACCAATCCAGTGAATCACACTGACCACTTCAGACTCCAGGTCTGAAATGAGGTTTGTGAACACCCTACAGTTAGCAATTACTTCAGCTTTTCAGATCCTGTTTTCATAAACCCTGTCCACAAACTATTGCACTGTCCATTTCAAATAACAAAAGTCATTCACAGTACCCCCTTTTGAAACTCACTTCAGTGTAGCTCAGCGGAGCAGGCGAGATCCATCTACATACGTAGCTGTATTGCCAATATCCTCCAGCAACACTTCAGTTCAAATACTGGCAAAATGACTTTAAGTTAATAACTTTGAAAGCTACCCTCCAGCATGAACAAGGCATAGCTTCTAAGTGCTAATTTACTTACATCCTGTGTTTACTCTTTCAAACTGTTTTTCTTTGCTTATCTTTAACCATATATTGTATAAAGTTTAAAAATCTGAAAAACAAAGAACCCCTTAAAAACCTAAAAGTTTTAAAAAAAAGTACTTGAAACCATATATTCTATACAGTTAAAAAACAAAACAGACTAGATTTATATAGGTTTTTTATCCTAAAGTATTGTATAATAATTTATGGCTTGAATTGCATTGATTAAACTTGACTTACTAATTTATACATGGATGTTCTTCCTTTCCAAGGAGTTATGCGTGGAGGATTTCAGCTATGATGCAATTGGTTTAGGTGTTCTCATCTCCTGGTCCTGTATTCAACCAGGCCTCATATTTCCCTCTCTCATGACTAAATATAATTTTCTTGGTAACTTAGAGAAGGCAAACACTGAAGAAAGGTGGAAGGGGTGGGAATTCATAATTTGGAGAAATAGCCGAGAAACTGGGTTTGATGAAGAAAAATACACTGGAGATTGGTTTAATCTTTAGGCCATCTAGTAGGCATCAGAAACTGAAAGCATCAATCAATGTGCACCTAATTTTCCCATTAGGGAATGACCATATATGAATTATTATTAAACTTTAATAACATTATAACATTATTGATGCCCTCCTAATAGTGCCCTTAAGGCACACGGTCTTGCCCTAATCAGTTCAAGGAAACATAGTGAGAAACTGAATTGAAAGACTTTAGAAATACGGATGGCTAGTAAAAGAGCTGAATAAAATTCTTCATTATGTCAATTCTCCTCATAATCGGAGTCTGCCAAACCACTTCTCACCTTCTCTGGGACTTGGGAGTTCAGCACTGCAATTATTGAAAAAGTAATGCAGTTTATTGCAACCTTTGAGCCCATGTGAAGGTTTGCATTCTAGAAAACCTTAAATTTCCTCCTTTTGCAAGCCTTCTTGCCATATTGTTCAGCCCGGATGAGTGATAACCTTCAACACTACACTTAATTCCAGGCCACTACTAGTTTTCCTTATTTTCCTCCTCCTCACTGAGGTCCACAGCAGGCTACCTGTGACAGCTTTTTGAAGTGAGCCCTTGCTCGCAAAATGTGGTATGTTCTTTTTCAGATAGATTATTCCTAAGGCGTATTTTCTCCTACCACTGTTAGACATGTTTTTGCTAGAAACCATGCAGTAAAGCAGACCTGTAGTGTTTCAACTCACATGTTGGCATTTAATCATGTATCAGATACAAATGTCATGTACCACATCGGCTAGTGTTTCATCCTGCCAGAAATACACTGCCCGACTTCTCTAAACCAAGCAGATAGATACTTAATATTTACCATTTTATGTCTCACTTTAACAGGTACCAGTAACAGTCAGATCTTCAGTACTCCCTCGGTGATATCATTTGTGTATATCACAAGTGGGCAGATGCCAGAACAAAGATAGGTGTACAAGTCAAATTACCTGACATACCCACAGCCTCTGACATGCTTATCTTATGACATATTTGCAGGTCTGAAATTCTGCTGAACCCACTGCTACACCAAATAAATCTTCAGTGCTGCGAGCAATATCATTACTATGGCACACAGATCTTGCTTAATACATCTAGAAATTTGTGTCTGACTGCTTTAAGGAAGGGTTTGGATGTTTTCCAGATGACCTGTGTACATGCATATAAATGTATATGTCTCTTTAAAGAGTATCTTAGACCGTGAAGCTGACCAGAGAATCTGTGAAAATGTTAAATTTATTAAGAGTGGGTTGACTGCTCTCTTTACCTATGTGAAATTTTTATGGATGATCCTTCAAATCTGGCTGCTGGTTGGATTCCAGATATTATATGTAGCTATGTATGGTTATAATAATACTGCTACAGGATTTGCTATGGGAGATATCAGGGGGGCTGCATATGATTGCACACACATGTGTCAAGTCTGTAGCAGTATGGAGGGCCACAATGAGGTCCAAATTCTGAACAAGGTCTCAGCCACATTAGCTCCTACTGTCTCATACCCACCATGCAAAGCAGAGCTGCTTCTACTCTGCTTCGGACTCTTTTGGTATCGTGAGGTACTGAAATGATGTACTGAAATCTTATGAAAGGTTAGTTTTAAGTTCTGGAATAATGGGCAATAATTACCTAATTAACTAGAGAAGAATAGAAAGAGTGGGACAATAATTTTCATTGCTGAATTTATTTGAAAGCCAAAATGCAAAAGTAAAGAAATAAAAATTTGAATTTAGATTTTTTTTCACTAGGAAATGAAACAAAATTTTTCTTTGCTGTCAATAAAAAGACAATCCGAGAATGATTCTGCTCCTAGTTATACCAGCACCCTCACTTGTGTTAGTTCTGATCTTCAAAATAGTAACAACAAGAGGCAAAAGATTGCTTCTGTCTTATGCTATGGGAAAAAATCCAAATTTGAGATTCAGAAGATTTTCTTGCCTAACAGCATAACTCATACAATACAAAACCTCCACTGGGTGCTCCTGGTGAACTCTCAGCAATTCCTCCTAGTCCTGATTTGAAGTGTGTCTAGCTTGCAAGCTTTGAGTGCTGGACACAAATTTCTTAAGAGCTGAATATGGAAAGATACCCTACAGCTTAGACAAAGAAGCTTAATTAATTGCGATCACATAGTGTAAACCTTAGGTAACAGCTTCACCAGTCTTTTCAAATAATTTAAGAAGACAAATAAGAGGCAAAAAGAAAATGTCAGAAAGGTTTTAGCTAACATTTCTCTCATGAAATTGCTAAATGTATGTTATGTTACAGCACAGTCTGGAGCTTTCTGACTTCATAGATAATGTGTATTCTGTGTGTTTTTTGTGTTTTCTCTTGAGAAGCTCCTACTGTCTCATACCCACCACGCAAAGCAGAGCTGCTTCTACTCTGCTTCAGACCCTTTTTTTTTTTTCCCTATAGTTTTTGGACATACTGAGTACACTGGCCGCAGAGAGCAAAGTGAGCAAGTTTTTAATTCTTCTTTTCCTGACTTGAATTCCCCCAACTTAATGTTTGTAGTGGAAACATGAAAAGGCGAAAACACACACTTTTTCTTAAACAGGATTTTACTTTAAGCGAGGAGTGAACTAGGGTTGACTATTTGCAGTTTGGGGAGGAGGCTGATATACTAGCACTGTGGTTCCAGAAAGGTACTACTGGAGAGATGGAGAGCCTCCATCTCTTAGACCCAAGTGAGCACATCAGAACAACTGCAGTGTGTGGTCTGTGGTCTGTGGTCTCCTCCCTACTGGCATGCACTAGTAAGATTGGGCTGCTCTCAAATGCTTTTTAAATAAGCAGTCACATAACTTGGAGGGACTTCACGTACACTGGAGGGCAGGACTGGCATTCCAGAAGGATTGGAGATTTAGTCTGAAAAAAGTAGGATGCTATCAAACGTGTAGTATTTTAAGACACTTTAAACAGGTAGCATTATTACATGCTTTCATGAGATAAGACCAACCAACTGCTGAAAGGCCTCTGGGGCACAACTGGTTGACAGCTGTTCTGCAGAAAAGGACCTTTGGCTGTAGTGGATTGCAGACTCCTTGCTAGTAGGTCACGCACTGAGTGTGTGCACTGAGTTGTTGTGACGATCCAGTGCTGCACCCAGACGTATGAATGGTGACCACCATTACTGGCCTGCCTTTACCAGACTTACTACCAGACTAAGTCCTCTTTCTGCTCCTCTAAGATTTGGCAAAGCCTCTGCTGGACTGCTGCCTCCCATTGCTGTGCCATGCTTCAGGATAGATGTGAATCAACCAGAAACTCTTCATCTGGAGAATGATCAGGTCTGGAAAACAGGACAGGGAAGGAAGACTCAATAAGTTGGATTTACTTACCCTGAGGGAGGAAAACTTGAGACTAAAATACGGCAGCAAATATCAAAGAGAAAAAAGGCTTCTGTTGACCGCAAGGAAATAATTTCTTCTTTCTGTTTGTTATGGTTGGGACAAGAAGTAATGGACTTAAATTGCAGCAAGAAAGGTTTTGGTTAGAGAGAAGAACAAAATGTTTCTGTCAGCAAGACAGTGAAGCCCTGTAATAGATTACTTGGGATGGCTACAGAATGTCCCTTGCTGCAGGAGATTTAAGAATATAACAAACCAACATCCATCAGGATGACAAAGGTATGTATTTCTTCCTGTGTTGGAGCTTTGAACTGGAGTATATCCCCTCTGGAAGGCCTTTCCAGGCTTCTGAGTCTAACCCAGGAGGGTAGAGACCTCTGTGCGTACACATGTTTTGTGTGGGCTTTCCAACAGTGAGAGCTGTGCACTGGGCAGAGAACACTTCACTGTACATTGCATAGGGCACTCGTGCTGGTCAGACTAGCCTTGGCCTCTCTAGCCTTCTCCCAGACCTGTTCTTCAGTATTGCTCGGCCCAAACACCTCAAGTATGACATTTCCATTGGAAGCAGAGAGCCCCAGGGCTGAACGCCCAGCAGATGAGGCCAAGGAGTTGCTCTTGCTTGCTCCCTCTCTGCAGCAGATGGACATGTCCTCTCCTAACCAGCAGCGTGGCCCTGGTATGCAAGATGGTGCACGCCTGCCGTCCCATGACCCAGCCTCCCCTGCAAGAATGATGAGGTCTGAACCTTGGTTTCCACCAGCTGCAGAGGAAATTAAACCTTGGGATCCCACTTGTTGGATGAACTCTCTAAATGCTGTCCTAGATCACCAGATCATTTTTACCCTTGGTGACTGTGATGGATTCAGATATGGACTATGACAATGATTATTAAACGTATATGCACAGCATACAATCTCTGAAAATGCCTTTCTTTCTTAGAATACTCTTCTATTAAGTAAACCTGTATCACTTCCCACCTATATGAAAATAAACTTTAAAAAGGTTTCCCAAGTTCCCTTTCTATCCGTAAATTGAGCACACTGTGGCAAGGGCTAGAGGTCTGGCTTTGGAGCCTGTGGTTTCTCTTCTCCCCAGGCAGCCCAGGTTCTGCACCGCCTAGCCTTAAAGATTTGTGGGTAAGCAGCTTAGATGTCTAAATAATGTATGGATCAGCATACGGGACCTTTCATGTAGAGTCTGTGTTGCAGGCAACAGTAGCAGTCTAACGCAGGCATTCAGGAATTCTGGGTTTCCTCATGTCTGCTGCTTTGCTTGCTGCCTTTATTTGATTGTGTGGGATTTTCCTTGGCAGAGCGCTCTGTGTTAGAGATGATGTATTAGCGATGATGCAACTTCTTCAATCATTTGAAAAAAATCCCTGAAATTCTTGCCCTTATCTAGTATAGCACAAGGTACGTTCCAGTGAGGAGCTCCTGGAAGAGGAGATGGGAGTGTTTGTAGCTGGGTGATGGCATGTTTTGGAGGGCGAGCATCCGAGGCAAGGCGTTCTTCCTCCCCCCAGCTGCACAGAGCCGCGTCAAAGGAGCCCCTTAATTCTGGCCTCAGGTCAAGATGCCACTTAAATGCATACCTCAATGTAAGAAAATTCTTGGATTTTGTACCAAATCTGGATGGAATAGTCATTTAATGCTAAAAACGTGGTCATTAATATCAAGAAAATTTATCCGGGAAGAAAGTTTATCTGGGAAGAATGTCCAGTCCTTCCATACATCTACATATTTCACTGTAGACATATTTCCTGGACCCAACATTTTCCTCAGTCAAGCTCCGCTTCAGAAGTTAGTAACTATTAAAACCGTCTACCTTTCCCCCAGCCTTTTTCACAAGGCAGTGAATTCCTAGGGCTATTTTTTTACTTGCTTTCCATTCTGACAGCATGATTTATGCCAATATTTTTACGTGAAATAAGTCATGGGACCAAGTCCCATCCACTACTGCAAACATGAAGCTGTGTGAGTACAGGGGGAAATTAACCAGTGAGGTGAGTAAATACATCCCAGTGGTGATGCTCATGATGCTTTTGCAAAGACAAAACATGAGTCTTGAGAGGACAACTGCATATCTGAGGTTAAAGAGTGTTGATTAAAAAGATGCTTTTGAAGCCAGGCAATGCTTACTGAAAATATAGGATGTGATACAGTAGCAAAGGTGGTGTAAGATCATCTTTTTCAAGTCCAAGAAAAGTAGGGATGACAAATATATATATACCTTTAAAATAATTAATGGTCTTCATTCTTCTCTGTAACCATGCTAATTAAAATAAATGAGGTCAATTAGAAATGCTTTATTTGTAATGTTCACTGTTTGAAAGTGAGATACAAAGGAGAATACAATGGCAGAATAATAAAAAAAAACCTTTTGAAATCTAAATATGAACACATGCAAGGTTTCTGCTGACTTGAGGTCAGCTGGTCAAAATCAGCCTTGCTATAAAGAAGCACAGAGGGAGAAAGGCATGTGTTTGTGAGTACATAATCTCATCTCCAACATTTTTTCATCTGAGAAATATGAAACTGAAACAAATGACAACCTTCTGACAACAGATTCATCATGTCACATTTGCAGTGTTATCAATGAAGAAGAGGGGGTAAGAATGTTAATACATAACAGAAAGGACAAGGTAGGTAGTGAAACCTGTTTAGTGTACCCATCAGGAGCAAGTGTAATAGTTGGCTTACTTTTAAACCCACAAATTTAGAAAAATGAGTCATGACAGTTTTAACAATGAACATAAAATGTCTTTTCATGGCAAGAGAAAATATTTAAAATACTTTAATGCAGTAACACAGTCTATCATCTTGATTCATACGTTTTGCCATATAACTCGAACTTGCCTCTGGATATACAAAGGCAGTGTCAACGGGCTGGCCTGGGTGGGAGCAAAAAGATGCAGAGCCTCAGGGTTACAGGAGAGAAATGCAGTTCCAATGAGCTGCAGGTTATTCCAGTAAGGGAGTCTGAGGATCACCCCCTGAATTTTATGTTGCATTTAAAACACAGATCTTCCACCAGTACGTCTTGCACAAAACCCTCACTGGCTCTATGCTGATTTATGGGTGTGGGTTAATAATAATGTCTTCTCCAAAGATGGCTGGAACCAATGGATATATTTTAGTGGATCCACTCTCCTCTGGTTCAGTTTTGCTGTCTGAACCAAAGGTTCCTGTATCACAGGAGATCCTGCTGCCTTCGTAGTCGTGTCTGCTTTCATCTCTTCCTTGAAGGGCAAAGTCTGCCCCAAGACTGATTTGGGCTTTTGGTAGCTCAGAGATGACAAAGGGTGGTCTTGTCAAATGCCTCCAACTGAGAGTCTAGGAGGCTGGAGGATTCACCATTACAAGGATATTGTGTCTGGCTGGCTTAAGAGGTGCTCAGAGAAGGTGTAGAAAAGCTAGACTCCAAATACCTGGATAAAAAGCATGACTTGCATGCTCCCTCCTTTTGTTGATTTGTAAGTATGAGCTGTAGCATTTTCCACAGCCTTTTGTACGGTAGATCTGTATCTGGGACATCAGTGGGTTATAGACTGACACACCTCTCTGACCTGCCAGCACATCTGGAATGTATAAAGCTCTGTGGTTTGTGACAGCACTTTAAAAAATGCATCTTAAATTAGGAAAAGTAAAAAATTAGTAACAATTAATGCATGTAAGGTTTAAAGAGGATGACATTACTGACTTAACCCAAAGACTTTTCGCAGTAAAATGGCAAAGCATTTTGCAATATGTAATTGTACTCATTGTTCTGTCTTCTGAATTCTTTTTTTTAAAGCAAAGGAACCAATTCAAGCCCTTATAATGTATTTATTGTGATCGATAATCAATACAAGATGACATTTTCAATGAGGTAAAAGCACTTCCCATCTGGTGGGAGGAGAGAAAATACATTGTTTGACTAAAATATATCTTGTAGTCCCTCCCATAGACATGTATCTAGCAAAAGAGGAGAAAACACTTCCTAATGGAAATAAGAGCAGAATTCTGGGTAGAAGTGATTTCAAGTGCACACACCTCCAACAAACATGTTCTTGATTTATAGAATATAGACAACATTTATTAATATTGCCAAGTGCAATAAATTGTGAGGGATTTCATGCCGATTTGTTAAATGTAACATATTTTAAATAGCGCTTAATGATATTTTTATTTATGCAAGGCTGAGTGAAATGGGGATCTGGTTCTCCTTTTGGCTGTGGCAGTCACAGCGAGAGTCAGAGGCATGCATACAAATCAACAGCAAAGAAACCACTGATGGGGTGCTTTCCCGCCTGAAGAAGTGAATCTGTTCATGCTTAAAAGAGTCAAATTAAAGTAATAGCACATTGAAGCTTGGCCACAAGCACAGCTGCACCATGAGTGTATTTTCGGGTTCTTGTTTACAGTTCAGAAGTGATCTGGTGATATGCAGGAGGGCTTACTGTAACCTGAGCTAGAGGTTCCCAGGTCTGAGCCAGACTGGGCAGTACCAGGGCAGAAGAGAAAAATGAACGGGATTTTTTTTTCATTTGGAGAGCTGTGGACACACTGGAGTGGTGGAAGGAGTGCTGATTTTCAATAATTAGGGTCCAGAAATTAAGGAGAGGTTGTTAGGAATGTTTAATTTTTAATTTATTTTTTAGTTTAAGAAAGAGGCTTTTTCCTTTGGTTTTTGAATGATCATAACAAGAAAGCAGCCTTTAAAAAACCTTAGGGGTGCAGCAAGAGCAACTCCACATAGAACGTTACTCCAAACCTGGTTTTAGAATACATAAAAGAACAGAAGTAACATCAAAGATGTGCCTTGACTGTTTTCCATTGACATATTTTGAATTGCATACATACATGAATATATGTGAGCTTCTTTAGAATATATTGCATTCTACTGTATGCAGCACATTTTGCACAGTCAAGGGTACTGCAGACCTACTGCACAGTTGACAGTTCACAGAGTTACTGGCTGCACCCTCAAGCAGATGCAGTTTGACTGTATTGGGATAAATCTTTTGAGCTGGGTGGCTAGGAAATTCCAGCATTTCAGGGGCAATGTGAATGGAAACCAAAGTAGGTCAGGCCTCGGTTATGGGAAACATTTTGCAATGGCCACAACCAGAAGACCGCACTTTATTTTCATGTCAAGCGCTGTTGCAGACTACATCTCGATAGCATTTCCAAGCAGGGCTGACAGTGGTGGATTTCTGCTAACACAGCGGTTAGAAATGACCTCTCGGTTCAGCGATAAAACTGTGAAGCTGCAGTCACGTCCTGGTGTGACAGAACCATGTTTGTCATTCTTATTTGAACACAGCTGCAGCTAGTATCCATAATTCAAATTAAGTGCTATTTAGGATGGTGTTTGGAAACCCGATTACTGTTCCAACATTGAGATTTATTGTCTCCAGATTGGTGGAGACTTTTCTTTTACAGTTTTAACAATTTACGGTAATTGAGAGAAAACGTCAAGTGGAGAATTTAAATGTCTAAATAGGACAAGTAACAAAAGTCAGACTTACTTCGGTAAGCCTGACTTCACAAGTTCCCCTACTTATCAACTTTGCAAGTTTCTTTTTGCAGGGTGACAGTCACAGCTCACTTTTTCCTCAGGGACCTCGAGGGTGCACCTCTCTGCAGAATGACTGATGAACTGGAACACAGAGGTCTGGCTCTTGAGCCACTGACCTGGGCTGTCCCGGTGTCGTGCCCACCTTTGGCACACACTTCTCATCCAACTGTGGGCAAGCCATGAGAGGCAGGAGTCATCTCACCCACTTTTACCCATCCAGAAGGTAGCCGTGTAGTCTAAACTGGACACTAAAAAGAGACAGGTACCTCCATGGAGAGACTTGTGCCATCCTCGGGTAGCTGTCTGAGACAGGCTCGATCAATCACTCTTGGGACGTCTGTCAAATGAGTCAAGTCTGGCTTACACCAGATTTTACTCTTTGAGATAATTAAAGACCAAGCTTGAAAGTTGTGATTTTCCCATATAGAGCAAGAAGACCAACTGCCTCCTGCACCGATTAATCCACTCTTCAATACAAAGAGAGTGTCCTGCTCTTAAGTTTTACAGCATCTGTCCCAAAGGGCTATCGTAGCTTGGACCTCTGGGCAGGATAAGCGAGTGTGAATGCAGATAGTGAAAATGAAATTATTTGCTGAAAGCAAATTGTTTGGATGAAAGGCACAGAAAATCAGGTGGCGGTTGCCAAATCTTTTGGCAACACAAGAGCTTTGCTGAGGAGCTGGAAAAATGTCCTGCCCTACTTATGGCCACTGCATGGTATTTGGGCGATGGACTGAGCCACATTTGCCCCACACACTGCGGGTGCCAGTAAGAAAAGTGGGAGAGGGGCTCTAGGTATATGTGTCCGGATGATTCAAAAAGAGATCCTGAAGAGTGCTCTCCCAGCAGTCAAATCCTCTGGGCATCGGCTGAGGGTAACATGTCCTGAGGAGGCAGAAGCCAGCAAACAGGCGTGTAAGGAAAAAAAGCTATTATATATTCCAAAACAAACAATAAACAGAGGTCCCTGCTGCAGCCAGAAAGAAGAAATGAATAGCAGCAGATTCCCTTCTTTCTGTGATCTGTGTTTGGTTATTCAGGCAAGATGGAAAAAGATGGAAATATTAAAGGAGGCCAGTTTGGATGAAAATAAATCTGCAAATCTACTTCCTCTGGCTACACTGGAGATGAATTATAATTACAAAATGTGTATTTTTGTGGTTCATTCTTTTCCCTCCTTGAAAATAATTTAGAAAGCAAATGTGTTGCAATTTCTAAAGAAGAAGACACAAGCAAAAGTTGTTTATAAAAATTTACTGTGTTGTTTTTTTCCACAGCAACTTTGGGCTGCAACGGTCAATGATATTGTATAAATATTTGTTTGTCGGATTAACATCTTTGGCTGATTTGCAGCCCCGTTTGATAGGGGAGGAGAGGGAGTCTCAGCAGGTTCTCCAGCACCATTTGCCCAGGGAACAAAGCCCTTTGTTCTGGCAGGGATTATTCATTAGAAGATTTTGACCACTGGCTGGTGTTCACCTGCCAAAGACTTGAGAAGAAGATGTTATTGTGGGGCTGGGGTCCGTTGTGAGAGTGTGAAGGAGCTTGGGCAGGGGTGGGTCAGCCAAAAGGTGGGCATAGGCCTTCATGATACTATGTCTCAGTCTGCATATGCACAGCTGTGATCAGCTTTGCCAAAATCTTTGCTCATGGGTATACCAGAGATAACACACCCACACTGCGCAAGCCAGATGCCACGGAGTTGCCGCCTCCATCTCTCATGGCAGAGGTGCAGCTGCGACCATTTGACTGTTTGCTGGTTTATTTTCTAGGGTAAGTTGCCATCTTCATAAGTAACATGCAACTGCCTGTTTCTACTCTCTGCCTGGGTGATTGAAACTTCAAAACAAAGAGGAGAGGGGACAGACTGCCACACAGAGCCCTCTCTGCGAGCACCTGCACATGGGAGCACATCCACGCACATCCACAACAACCATTCCCTGTATATCTGTGCAAACAGAAACCCTTTGGCACAAGTGTTTATGAAAGCAAATAAAAAGGCTAAATCACACTTAAGCGAAGTGGTTTTAAGTGCGGTGACAGAACTGGAAGGGACCTTGCTGGGTTACTAAATCAAGTCTCCTCAAGGTCACTGGCAACTACTTGTTATAATTCATTTCTCAGCTTTGAAAAGCTACATTTATAATCCCCCACTATGCCTGCTAGAAGTGCTTTCTAGAGTCTCTTCTGTTCATACAACTAGCAATGGTCACAAATGTTCTCTAGGATTTTTTGAGCTCTGCTGAGGAGTTATTTGAAAGACAATTACTTTAAATATGTTTTATTACTTAACCAGATTATATTTCCTCCTGTTCTTCATGCAAGATTCCACGCTGATTTTGGCTTCACTACTTCTATAAAGACAACAGAATTGAGTATTTTAGGCTGGAAATAATCTTTCCTCTTTTTAGTAGTTCCTTTCCACTGCAGAAGAGACTTGTTCCTGTTGTCGTACTGGCTAGCAGCCGTGCCAGCTGTAATTTCCCCTGGAAGCAAAATCACAGAAAAGCTCCTACCTCCGCAAAGAAACTTTCTCTACTTATTTGCTAGCAGGGGAGATGCTTTTGACTTGCAACCAGAAATTGAAATGATTGCTTAAAACTGCTGTGATGCAAGTAGTGAGGATGGCTCTCAGGAGGGTCTGGAGTGTGGGGGAATGCTCAAGGTCTTTTAGGTATGCTGCTTGGAAGGGGCTGCATCCCTTGTACCATCTCACATTCCTGTAAATCTAGAAACAATGCTGCTTAAACTGTACTATTGTTGCAGACTGAATTTAGCTTAAACTTGTACACAGATTTCATTAGTTAGCCTAGCTAAAACGACCTGTTGGTAAATATTTCAAGGACTAGATCATAGTGGAAAGAAAACTAAAGGCATATTTGAGTTTATAAAGCTGCCTAATTTTCCATCATTTAATGAGTATTTTCTTTATCTCACAACTTATGTTATTCATCAAGTAATCCATGACATTATTTACTGGAAARTAATGGCACCATTTACCAGAAAGCTAGTTTAATCTGCTACTCATTGTTTTCATCCATTATATAAAATTGACCTTTCATCTTTAGTGTCGTGCCTTTCATGAAGCCTTGCCAGAGGAACAAGAAATCTATCTCATCAAACAGCTGTGAGGCATCCGACATAAGTAAAGGGTGGTGGTATCATCATCATCATCGCATTCAGTGATAAATGAGTCCATTTCACAAAACCACAGAGCTAGTGCTGTTTGCATGAAGCCAACAGCGCACAAATGAATGAGGGAGGCTTGTGTCCTGGCTTGGAGTTCATTTAGGAAACAGTTTACTATGTATCTGAAAAGGGTGAGAGGGAAACATTCAAGGACAGTGTAATAAACTCACACAAATCTGAAATTTGACCTGGAGGACTTGAATATGATTGCAGATAGGTATTTCCCTGGAAAATCTGGGCATATGGGGATGTCTGCCTCCTTGGATGACCCCAAGTCAATGGAACAACCTGTTCACTGCCCTCCTCTGAAGCAAGTGGGCATGGTGGTGTTGGGTTGACGGTTGAACTTGATGATCTTAAAGGTCTTTTCCAACCTTAATGATTCTATGATTGATTCTAAAAGGAAGCAGAGAAAGGAAAAATTGCCAAATCCGCAACGTGGCAGCTTATATAGTCATCCGACTAAACAGGGTGGTTGGCCCCGTTGCCTGGAGGATGATGTACTTCGGGAGGATGAGAAGGCAGGTTCCACTACAGCTAAATTCATGTTAATGTGTGAACCAAAATTTCCGTGTGGTACGACGTAAGCCTGAACCTCGGTTGATAAATTGCCCCAGAAGCAAAGCCTGAGCAGGCAGAAACGGCAACACTGCAAAAGGGCTGATCCCAGCCCTGCTGAAGTCAGTGAAGAGCTTCAGGATTTCCAGGCTGTGGATCCACCTCTGGGTGGACAGGCCTTCTTTAAATTATGCAAGAACCTTGGCAGCTGCCTCATTAGCCCCATTAAGAGAAAACTTTGTGGCTTTTACTTTTTCTGTTGTTTTAGTTTTTGTCTGAGCTAAACTAAACTTCAAGTATTAGCCATTTTTATTTCAGACAGGAGTTTGAATATTTCTGCAAATGGAGGAGTGTACCTGTCCCACCCACTGGGAAATCGAAAGCTTGGGTTTAGCAGCAACAGCAAAAAATCTCAAACCCAAAAGTTAAGAAAAAATTGCAGTAAATGCCAATGGAGAGGTTAATATTTTGAGAGATATGAGTATATAAAAACAGGATTTGGCATGTCACCTGTCCTATAGACAGCTGCCACGTCTACTCACCTGCAGTAAGCATAGTAAATACCTGGGTCTTTCTTTGCCTGTCTCATATTGGAGAAAAGATCTCAAGATTAGATTGTTGATGCAAATCAGAAAGTACTAGCTTAATATCAAGTACAATCATTTTAATGTAGTTGTAACCTGCAGAGCCACATCCAGCTGTGTGGTGGGGGAGAGGCTGTGCAGCTGCATGGTCACTGCCTGCTCGTATCACATAGAACGTGTGTTGCCGCAAGCGGGCACAATCGGGCTGGGGAGGAGGGGGATAGTCTTATTTAGGCCTTTCCAGGCTGAAGTTAGATAATTTTCTTGTAATTTGAAATAGAATCTGTCCTGTAGCCAGACTGTATATTTCAGCTGACTCCAAGAGTTTATGAAGACACCTGCTGTCTCAAATATAAAGGCCTTCCAATATTTCTTTCTGGATAAATAGCAATGAAATATTTAGAATGGTACAAAGTTACACTTTTTCAGAAATTGCATGTATTTATTATTTCGATTTTTATTACAAGCCCAAGTAAATATTTTATTAGACCGTGAGTGCACATCTCAGAACTTGATATAATGTGTGAAAATTTTGGAGGACTTTTAATTTTTGAACTAGGTTGACCATGTGAACTGCATGCACAACTGTTGGCTGTTCGTGCTTTGCACTCTATATACTTTAAGAAGCCTTAATTAAAATATTTGCTCCATCTATTCCATTTTGCATTTTCAAATTTTGTGTGCAAATGCAATCCAGTTGAACAGTTCTCAATAAAAGAATAAGTCAAGATACATTCTGCATGGCATATGTTTTAAAATGACATAAGCCTCTTAAAAAGTGTTGTTTTCATTAAACAGTCATCCTTCCTGGGTTTGGACTCATTCACTGAGTGGTTAATGCTTTAGTGCCTCTCTCTTTATAGAAATATAATATTATCTACAGATATATTAACTAGTATTTCTCTGTTGTGCCATAATTTTCCAGGTCATCAGGAGAATTTTCCTACCTTGTGGATGACGGAACACTACTACTACTGCTACTGCATCAGTCTGGGATGCCAGTTGGCATAGACTCTGTAAGTTATCTCTGGAGATACAGGTAATCAAGGGCAATTCAGACTGCCTTGATAAGACTCCTGCTCTGACTCACCCTCTGAATCATGTGCTTTGAATAACCTGAGACCCAGGAAATAAAAGACAAATCCAGAAAGGTAAAAGATGTGTATGTCAGCTCCTTGTCAGCCAAAGATCTTGTGCAATCCAAACACATTGTGTCTTATGGTGGTAAATGTGTCAACCAACGGAGCAAACAGTAAAGATCAATAAAGATCAATAAAGATCAAAGATCAACTGATCCTAAAGATCAAAGAAAAAAATCCTGAAAACATCTAAAGTGAAATCCAAGTCCTCGTTTACTTTGAGAATTCTGCCAGAGTTTTGAATACAGCCACTGGGATTGATTATGGGACTAGAAATCCAGGTACTCAGGTACAGGAGGCCAGTGGTGTGGATCGTCTTTCTGAAATATGAGGCTATTAACCTAGGGCAGGAATTATGTCTTTTGCCATGGCTGGTGGTGCCAGGAAGCAAGTTTTTCAAACCAAAAGCTGCATCTGTGTGAAAGCAGTGACCGCCAGGAAAAGCTGGGGCAGATCTGACTGCATGTGTGGCTGAGACTTCAGAGATGCCTTCTCTGGAGCTTTTAGTCCAACCAGCTGCTTGCTTGAGCACAGCTACTTGAAAGCAATTCACATGAATTCAGTTTGAGAAGCACGCATTATCCCCGGTGCTAGGCAGAATAACACGTTCCTTACAGTCCTCTAGGATGTGGATCCAAGTGGAAATTGGCTCGACATCCCCTCAGATCACATAATGAATTATGTTTTGAAACTGTATTTAAAAACAAGCAAAACTACTTTGAGRGTGGGACTACTTACAGACTCATACTTTAATATATTAATTACATTCATTTGTCATCACTTGAACCTAAATACCCTTGGACTTCATTAAAGTTGCCAGAATCCCATTCCCCTCCCACAGCTGAATGTCCAGAAGTAATCTGTTTAAAGGAAAATGAAGTGAGAGACTTCTGGAGTCCCATAAGATCCCAGGGCAACAAAGGTGAAGAGGGGGAGAGACTGCAGTAGGACTTTGATGCATGAAATTGCTGCAAGACTGCAGAAACAGGAGCAGTAGAGTTAGTCCTTAGATGCACTGTTAGTGCCTTCATGAGAGCAGTGACAGTCAGTGCCATGAGACCACCAGTGCTAAACTCCTGCCAGGCACCATGCATGGGATAACAGGACAATAAAACTGTTGCACAGAGCACACACAAGATTCCTCGTCAGCTTTTATTCAAATCATTTACCAGCAAACACATTGGCTATGTCTATTCTTTCTCTGACCCCAGTATTTTTCACTTTTGGCCCTGCAAAAGTGTCTGATACTGGGCTAACTTGCTGTGTGTGCAGAACTGGGGAACCTATCCTGCCGCTGCCCTTTAGCGGAGAAGCGCCCGCCAAACCCATCAGGGGATGAAATGCAAGCAAACTACTGCTTTGCCGCTTAGTAAGTAAACCACCTGGGGTAAGCCCTTTCCACAGCTTCATCTGGAAACTCTCTGCCCATGTTTGCATGAAAGGGTTGGGGGCACAAACAAAGGGTCTGGCTGTGTGCATGTATGTCTGTGTTTCTCTCCTCACGCCTACCCCTGGCACTGAAACCCAGCACACTGCTGGGAGGATCCTGCACAGGCTGGTTTGGGTGAGCGGTTATAGAATCAGAGAATCATAGAATCATTAAGGTTGGAAAAGATCTCTAAGATCATCAAGTCCAACCGTCAATCCAACACCACCATGCCCACTAAACCATGTCCCGAAGCACCACATCTACATGTTTTTTGAATACCTCCAGCGATGGTGACTCCACCGCTTCCCTGGGCAGCCTGTTCCAGTGCTTGACAACCCTTTCGGTGAAGAAATTTTTCCTAATGTCCAATTTAAACCTACCCTGGTGCAACTTGAGGCCATTTCCTCTTGTCCTATCGCTAGTTACTTGGGAGAAGAGACCAACACCCACCTCGCTACAGCCTCCTTTCAGGTAGTTGTAGAGAGCAATAAGGTCTCCCATCAGTCTCCTTTTCTCCAGGCTAAACAACCCCAGCTCCCTCAGCCACTCCTCATAAGACTTGTTCTCCAGACCCTTCACTAGCCTCGTTACCCTTCTCTGGACACGCTCCAGCTCCTCAATGTCCTTCGTGTAGTGAGGGGCCCAAAACTGAACACAGTATTTGAGGTGTGGCCTCACCAATGCCGAGTACAGGGGCACRATCACCTCCCTACTCCTGCTGGCCACACTATTCCTGACACAGGCCAGGATGCTATTGGCCTTCTTGGCCACCTGGGCACACTGCCGGCTCATGTTCAGCCAGCTGTCGACCAGCACCCCCAGGTCCTTTTCTGCCAGGCAGCTTTCCAGCCACTCTTCCCCAAGCCTGTAGCGTTGCCTGGGGTTGTTGTGACCCAAGTGCAGGACCCGGCACTTGGCCTTGTTGAACCTCATGCAATTGGCCTCRGCCCATCGATCCAGCCTGTCCAGATCCCTCTGCAGAGCCTTCCTACCCTCAGGCAGATCAACACTGCCGCCCAACTTGGTGTCATCTGCAAACTTACCAAGGGTGCACTCGATCCCCTCGTCCAGATCATTGATAAAGATGTTAAACAAGACCAGCCCCAAAACTGAGCCTTGGGGAACATCGCTTGTGACCGGCTACGAACTGGATTTAACTCCATTCACCACAACTCTCTGGGCTCGGCCGTCCAGCCAGTTTTTTACCCAGTGAAGAGTACACCCATCTAAGCCATGAGCCGTCAGCTTCTCTAGGAGAATACTGTGGGATACAGTGTCAAAGGCTTTACTAAAGTCCAGGTAGACCACATCCACAGCCTTCCCCTCATCCACTAGACGGGTCACCCAGTCGTAGAAAGAGATCAGGTTGGTCAAGGAGGACCTGCCTTTCATGAACCCGTGCTGGCTGGACCTGATCCCCTGGTTGTCCCACACCTGCCTTGTGAGTGCCTCTCATTCCCAGTGACACCACCCTCCTCTTGCAGGCCACTTTGCTCTCCATCCCCCCCCTGGAAAGATACCCCCAGAAAGGTTCCCGGGGCAGATCCCTTCTCATGCTTCCGTGCCTGCAGCCTGGCAAACTCATGTTCTTCCATAAGTCCAACACTGTAATACCTACAAAATTTTCTGAGCAATATTTATGGCTTTAGCATTGGCCTCAGGCACACAGATGGAGCTGAAAGGGCAAAACTCCTGCAGGTTTTCTGTAGGAGTTCAACAAGGCTTTTCAGAATGGACAGCTCTGGTAAGGACCTGTGGACACTGCTGTCTCTTGCACACATTTGAACGTGCTGTATGTACATGAGCTTCAGACTTACAGAGGAGCACTTTCCCAGCTCTTTCGTCCTTGTCCCTCTTTGTTCAGTCAAGTATCCAGCAAAGAGTGTCCCATAAATAGGTCTGTTCACCATCATGTTGCTCAGCTCATATTTTACTTATGCCATATTCATATTGCATATGTATCATCTTAATTGTTTCATAATGTTGTAAAAATTGGCCAGTATAATCAGCAATGCTGGATTGCATTAAGCAAAGTCTTTCTGAAATGTTCTGAAATATTAGTTCCATATGATAAAATCCATAAAATACAATCTAGATGCCAATGAGATTAGGAAAATGGGCTCTTTTCCACTTACCTAAATACTGGAAAGATACACAAGTTATTAGCTTTATATCAAACTAATGATCCCCTGAGGCTCTGGTGAACGATTTAGGAAGTGGGTAAAAATGAATAAATAGTATATAAAGAGACACAGTCTCACCTCCCACCCTCACGCACGCCTGACTACACAAACACACTCTCTGAAGAGCACTGAAACCTTCTGAGTTCGAGGCGCAAAAAGACCCCGTGAAACGCACTGGATACGTTAACACTGTGGCTGTTCATCACAGTCCATGCAAAGTCTGCACTGGCATCCCCAGCTCGGAGTGCTCCCAGCTTCAGGAGCTGCTCAGCTACACAGTTTTGCTGTATAATTCTGAAATTTCAAATACTCACTGAGGAGAGGGATTGGAGGCAATGTGTAGGGGAAGAGTGGCAAGAAAAAAATACCTTATTCCTAATGCATCTGGTCCTGATGAGATGAAATGCACCTGGTCAAAACAGATCTAGAAGGCACGGGTATTGTTTGACACTCTCATTGCTCCTGACCCTCCCATGGGGACAGGGGAAGAACAGGTTCATGCCTCCCACACACGCAGACCAAGCAGCAGATCTGTCTGGAAGGATTAAAAAGCATATGAGATACATCACTGGCAAAAAGTGCCCTGCTCATTGACACAGTCTTGCACCTCCCAGGGTGGCAAAATGAACCCCTACCAATCAGAATTCTTCATTTCCCTCCCTCCTGGGCAAGTAATCCTATAGCCATTACATAAGTACACAACAAGATTAATAGTTGAGGACTTTCTTTATGAATTATGATTGCTGAGTATTTCAGTTCTGGAACCCAAGGATCTTTCTGCATATCCCCTCCGAAAGAGCCAAAACTGATATTTCTCTAAAAGTTGTCTAAGCTGGCTTGGCCAGCAAGAGAATTCCACTATTGGTTTTGTTGAAAAAGTGAGATATTAATAGGTTTGGGTTTATAAATATAGAATTGTACAAGCAGCTTCCTCCTAGTGGAAGAGTGAGACTGAAAAATTCAACTGGTGAACAAAAGCTTTAAAAGGGAAGGCAGGGGAAAAGATTGACTATTTGCAACAGAGATTTGCCGAGAAACATGTAAATTTGAGGAAGCATTTTTAAAAATGAAGATTTTTCACTTCTTTCAAAATAGATGATGTAGAAGAGAAATTGATTCCAGCCCCACATCTCCAGGCTGCCTTGGCTCTCCCACAATGACAGGAGTGAAAAGTTATTTTTGTCCTCAGTCTGCAGAAATGAATCAGTGCATTCAAGGAATAGCTCTGATGAGGAAGCCTCGGCCAGTTTTACATGGTTACCTCTCAGAGCAGAATTGATCATTATTCAAAAGTCACTGTTATTCCAGTATTGAGTAACTGAGATCATAGGTTCACCTTGAAAGAAAATTCAGTTAGGAGGAACTAAATGCCACTTTTCCCATTCTGGGCCATTTAGAGCAAATTGTGCAGTGTAAATGTTGCATCTTCAAGGGATTCTCAGGTTCTAGAATACATTCAGGACCAACTTCAATATTGACCCTTAGGCTGATTTTAAAAAAGTATAAATACACATCAAATAGATTTCAAGTCCCTCCATTTTAGCAAACACCATTTCCTTTTAGATGAGAAATATAATTAGTGTTGCTAGCCCAGCTGGGCTCTCAAAATAGAATATGAGCTGCATATAGATAATTCCATGAAAACACTACTGGAAATTCAAATACTTATCTAATCTTTATGTCTGGCAACCTACACTACATTACTGATTGTTGGTACCAGTGAAGCATAGTATAGCTTTTACTTCCAAAGAAAATTAAGCCAAGAAAAAGAGTGCCATTTAGTTCAGAGGAAAGATGTTCATACATTTTTATAGTTTAAATGACTCCATTTGAGAGCTTGGAAAATTAAAAGGGCACTCAGCCAAAAATAGCTCAATGTAATTCTACTGAATGCAGGCTAAATAAGGATCAGCCTTATCTAGGTTCTCAGAGGTACATTAACCAGAGACACCATATAAAGTTCCAAAACTATCATATGCCTAAAAGGGATTAGGGGATAACTAAAGTGAAGAAAACCAATTTATTCATAATGCGAAACAACAGGTCATAGAAACTAGTGCAAGATAGTTCCAAGAGAGAGAGCAAGAGCAAAACAAGAGTGGAGGCCATTTGTTTAAAGAGGGATGAAATAGCTTTATGTTGAATCACTGGACAAAACGCTCTAGTTTAAGCTGAAACTATTTCCAGGTGTATAATTTACGTAGGGAAAGGAAATTCTAATAATCTGCTTTTAGAAAGGGAAAAAAAGGAAACTCTAATCTATTCCCTTACAACTAATAACCCGCCAAGAGGGGGAGCCAAACATCACACGTTCATATGTCTCGTCCCCCAGAGCAAGGCTGGAGAACTCAGCTGGGACTGGAGTCCACCAGGTCACCCTCCTGCCCGCCCGCTTCATTCTCACGCCAGTGCCTCTGAATTGTTCTCCCTCCTCTTACCTGCAATCTCGGCCCCTGTATGAGCTGGTCGTTTACCATCACTTGCCACAGGCTAACCTTACTGATTCTTTATTAGTTGTTCCTCTTCTGGACAGGAGACAAGAAGGTATTTTGTTGAGCTGTGTAAAATTCAGCTTTTGCATATATGAGTTTTCCATGAAAAATAGCAGTTTCTTTAATGCTTTCATATCTACTGATTTAAGGTTCAATTTCTACCTGGAGAAAATGGTTACTTTGATATCAACAATGACAACATGCTACTGTTCTTATATTTTCTTTGTGAAAGCCATTTTTTCCCCAAAAGGAGCAAGATTTCACTTGCTTGGGCTTTTAGACTGACCCATCCCCACACAAGAAAATGATCCGGTTTAACTCATAAAGAAATAATTAGGGAGCCATTTGCTGAGTTCCAACAAAATAGGGAAGCAAGGGAAGTGCGATAAGCATCACATTTCCTAATGCATAACAGCACACTACTAAGTTTTTCTTTGTGAAAGGTCAGATATCAAAAGGTAAAAGGATACTCTGTGGGCAAAAATGTTTATTTTATAGACAAAAAAGGTTCAAAATGAAGATTCAGAAACACTTTTATGAGGCATTACCATACAGAATATGCCTCCCAAGTATTGATGGCTTATGTAGAAACAGTACGAAGTCACTAGGATTATCTTTTCAACTCTGTCTGCAGTATTATTCCCCATCCTTGTAGCACTGTGTGTTCACAAAATGCTCACAAAATGTCTAACATGGCAGCTCTGTAAACTCAAAACATTTGAAAGCAGTTTATACATTTTTCTTATACAATACATAGGTTGACAATCAAGAAAATAATTCACATAATTTCTGATGATCAGAAATATAGCACGAGTTCCACATGCAGCAGTGATTTTATTTAGAAAAAAAATTGCAAGTTTTAAAAGCAGAAGCACCTTTAGTATTTGGTGTCATCTATGTATGCATGTCTGAGAATTTCAAAGTATCATTTCAGAAAACAGCAAAACCCTGGATGCACAAAGATGTATCTCTTATTGGGATGCTTTTATTTAAAGACTTCAAGAGTAGAAAACTCCATCATATGCCTAGGTCAGTGTTAGTAATTCCTTATCATCCTTTTTAAAAAAGTCACTTTTTTCAATGGTTGAGTGTGTCTAGACTCAGTTTCCAACAAAAGGATTATTTGTTATGAAAAATCACATCCCCACTTGGCAGTTACAAACCATGTAGGTTCTTTGTTTAATCATGCCATTGTCACATTTGATCTTCTAGCTACAGTTCGTATGCGATCATTTATCTGATCCCTATTTCTTTTTCACTGTATCAGTGAAGTATCATTGGATATCATTTAAAATCAGGTAACATGAAGGGCAAACTATAAAGAGGAAGGAATTTTTCTCCTTGGAATGCATGTGAGATCTTCACTTCTGAACAGAATAGGAGGTTTGCCACTGATTTCAATGAGGCAGGATTTAAATCAAAGGTTTTTTATACATAAGCAAAGGAGAGCAACGCTGGGCTGCAGAGAAGAGCTCTATGAGTAAGGCCGGGCACACATTTGCTGGGATCAAATGGTTACAGCTTTTTGCCAACCATAACAAATGCCATAACTGTGTCTTCCTCGTTATCCAAAGCTGTGGTGGCCTTTGCTAATAGGATGCAACTGAGTTACAGCAGTGAAAAAATAACTTAAGTTTTTGGTGACTCCAAGTCTAACAGAAGACCAGTGAAATAAGTGTGAAAGCAACTGCAACCTGTTCGGACTATGGTGCTGTGATACACCCAAAAGGCTTAGGAAGCGCTTGGGGTTTTGATGCCAATGATGGTATAAGCAGGCTTTGCTTGCTGAGAAGTCATTCAAACTTAAGATAGGTAGACCCAGTTGGGTTCCCATGGCTCTTCAACATATGACTAGAAGTGTTCAGAGGGCTGTCAAAAAAACAACTTTTTAATTAGATAGAGGAATATATTAGGAGGAAGTTGCTTCCCCAGTGGCAAACAGTAATACTGAATCTGCAGCGACCCAAGATTTTTCCTGAGCCAGATCTATCTTTTCTTGGATCAGGCAAACTGTGTAACCTTGGGGTCACTGCAATGTCCTCAATGTGTTTTACTAGACCATGAAACCAAATGGCTCCAGTAATTTTCATTTTTGTAAAAGTGAAATCAAAATAATATTCTTCCAGAAATGTTTTCTGATTCTTTTCTAGTCCAAAGGGACTTAAACTGGGTTGGGTGAATAAAGCCCATTTGGCCTAGAGAGTGATATAGGCAATTAAGGAGAAGAGGAAAGGAGCAGGTATCATGGAGTCAGCTCCTGCCAAACCAAAGTGAAGCACACAGCAGGGAGGAGGACAGCAGTTGGCAAAGCTAATTGAAAAGAAAAAGCAGTCATCTGAGATTAACTTTAAATGGTTCCCTTGACTTCAAAGAGAAAGATCTACTTCTTTTTGAAACTGCAAAACCTGTTTTTAAAATCCTTTTAAACTTTTTTTAGAGGTGACATTTCAAATATAAAATATTGTTCTGAAACCAAATGTTTCATTTCACAAATATCGCAACCAAAAAAACCATTGTGATGTTCTCAAACCCGCTCTTCCCTTTTTTTTATCCAACAGGAACCACTCATGAAATTCAGCCCAAATTCACAAATAGCTGAGTACCTTCCTAATTTACTCTTCATCAAAAAATTGCTTCATTTTAACCCAAATATTCTGGTGCCATGTAACAGGGAAGAAGGGGTCAATTGTTCTCCTCCCCTGCTCCGCAGAGGGAAAGTGAGTGCCAGTGAATAACCTGCTTTTGCTGTTCCAGGGCCTGTGAAAGAGAGTTCTTTTCTCACTCTGTATAAATAGGCTTTGACTCCTCCTGGGAATCTGGACTTTGCAGGGGTTCATTAGTTTATTGGTTGTGACCATACTTCTGGCTGATGAGGATTTGGACGCAACTCGCTATCACCACTCACCACTCACTAGATACATCATTTACAGTGCAGATGAAAGACAAGCCAAGAATATTCCTTCCTGGCACTCCTGAGTTTACACAGGGTTTTCTGTTCAGGGGAATAAAATTCCCTCCTCCTTCGGTGTCAGATCTCATATGGAGCAGCTGCCTTGGCAGAAACACTCAGCCTCCTGGGCGACAGAGCAGGAGAGCGGTTAGAGACTCCAGGCGCGGAGAGGAGGGAACATCAACCACAGCCACGTAGGATCACAGTGTCACGGGACGGAGAAGACCTACTAGGCCATCCCATCCAGCCCTTCACAAGGGCAAGACACAGTCACCTGCAGAGTGGACTCCAGAAGGTCTTCTTTGAGGTCTGCCTACCTCTGTAGCCCTCTTCGCCACACTGTCAGAGGAACAGCTGGATGAACAGAGGCCAAATTTATGGGAAATCTGTAGGGAGACTAAGTCAGTTCAATGCACGCTGTCATCTGGCTTTCTTCAAAACATGTATTGAGCGAACTCAGACTCCCTTTTGGTTATCTTGTGCTGGTATAGGCTGTGGCCAAACCTCTTGCAGCTCCAGGTACCATGGGGGAAGATGTTGCCCTGCCAAGGTGCCTCTCATTGCTCACCAGCTGGTGGCTGCTGCCCCCACAGCTCTGCTGGTGGACAGGTTGGTTTGAAACCTGGGGCAAAACCAATACTCCTGTGAGCTCCGTGTGAGGCAACCTGCCTGCTTTTCCCAGGAGTGGGCATGAATGTTCTCCCTCAAGCTGTTCCTCTTCCCAGGAGCAGTGAGGAACAGCTAAGCAGCAGCAAAGCCTCCAGTGAGCAGCTGTCTACTGAGGGGACATCTGTCCGTGACCACAGAGATGCATGGACAGTTGTGATCCAGCAGGGAGCTGAGGAGAGCTGGTTTCTCTCCTCTTCCTCTCCATCAGTCTTGCTCTGCTCCACTCTTCCACTTCTTAGTGACATGGTCCCTGTGCAGTGTCCAGCGTCCCTCTCTGGTGCCACCACAGGCCTGCACAGCACCCTGTCRCATCTCAGGTCCCATCCTGCAGATCTATGCAGGAGAGAAAAGAGCCCTATTCTGCATGCCTGGTTGTACCCACCTGTATTCTCCTCTGGGCTTCATGCACCTGTGATTAAGCCACATGTATTATACCCAGCCCTATTATTACTTAAAATACTTATGATAGTACTCAAACATGCTAGGACCACCGTGTGTCCTTTGTGAGTTTTGCCCAGTCATCATCCCTGTGCCCCACATAGAGTCAGCTCTGGAAAACTTTTAGGGACAAGCCAAAGGTACATCAAGAAGCCAATATTACTCAGGAAATTGTTCGTTTCTGCAGAGATCCTGTGAACTCCTGGTGCTCTTGCCTGGAGCAGGAGTGGTACCAGATGGGAACAAAGATGCTCCAGCCCCACTGTCTTGGCTGCCAGCATCTGATGAGAGACCAAGGGTCTCAGTTGCAGTGGTAAGCAGAAGGAACTGATGGGAAAAAGAGGTGAATGTRCAGAAACAGCTCCTTGCTATGCACGTCTCCATTTGAAATATCAAGCTGGATTTCAATCTCTAATTAATATTTTTTCTGTCTTCAGTTTGAAATTGTCTTTATAGAGAAGTATATGATAGTTCTTAAAACATACCCCAGACCAGAAATAGCTACGTTTCAGGTACACAACCTGCTTCTCAGAGCTCATTATATTAAAGAAGTACTCCAAGAAAGTATAGCAAAGTGCTCAGTCAGCTGGCCTATCTGATAACCCACACAAGGGAAAGGGCTGTCTTCTGCCCTCAGCCGAGGGAGAGGAAAGGCGGGGAGGACGGAGAAGGAAAAGCCCACTCCATGCCAGTGGGAAAGGCTCTGCTTCACAAACTTGTTCTTATGTCACTTGTGTGGCAGGATAGTGTGTACTGCTGCTGAAGTAAAGAGGTTTTTGACAGGTAGACTGCAAGCTATGCCTGTGAATGTGTGGTGTCATGTATCTGTTCAGTGCCGCAGCTAACGCCGACCGTGACAAAGACAGGGATCAAACCCTCGGCATTCAGGTGAGCTGAGACATCCCCTTCCCTTTTAAACTGGCAAATAGATCAGGTACCAGCACAGAGCTACAGCAAAAATTACCTTTTCCAGTCTTCAGTCACATCATGATGTACCACTTCGGCATCTGATGGTGCCAGAGCTCAGGTGCTCCTCTGCTTCCACCTGAGCTCTGAGCTAACCATCACCAGGACTGCTCAGGGATTTTTATGGAATAGTTGAAAGTCTTCAGTGTCAGAAGGGCAATGGGGAAGGGAAAGTGGTAATTTGGATGTGATGATGGCTAGCTGTAGATGTAAGTTGGATGGCAGTCATCACAAAGGATGAAGGTCTCTAAAAGCTAGCTGTCTCTCACTATTAAGGAGGTTGCACTGGATGGGGACATTTTCAGTAGAGTCAAAGTCTGAAAACTAGAGTCTTACCACCTTTGGAATGGAAAAAGCCACCTTGCATAGGTCTCTTGTCTTTGAGTTTCCATGGCTGTATACATTCATGGCAGCCAGCCACACACAGACTAATGACAACACTTAGGACCAACTCTGAACCACGAAGGAGGTGCTGGGCATTGCAGAAACCTGGATGCCAACCTATGGGAGATTGACTTGCTATTCTGGTGTCTCCGTAGCTGCAAACCCTGTAAAAATACATGTCAGAGGGGGAAAGACAAAAGCAACAGATTAAAATTCAGTACAAGACAGTTGCTGGTGGTCTCTGTGGTCCCTGCTGACATGAGGCTGAAAATGGCTTTTAGTGAGGGTTTTATTTTCTTAATGCTAGGAGGGCTACAGCTTTCAGCTGCTACATTTAATGTTAACATTGAGGCTAGAGACTTCATATTGTAGTGATTAGTAGCAGGAACTTCAGAGACGGTAGCGTGCAAGCCAGAGGGAACATGCAGATTGGGTGTAAGGAGGCTGCGAGAATCGCAGGTCAGCTCTAAGTAAAGGAATTTGGTTTTTTTAAATGCATTTCCTCTCTGGTTAGTTTCTGAAATACAAACAAAGTCTCACAGGATTTAGGCTCTCTCCTTCCTTGGTTTTTGGCTCACGAAAGTCTTTTGCCCTCCTTGACTGGTCTAAATTGGATTATATGCAATACATAATCCAAAGTGGGAAGCAACGTCAACCACATTGATGTTTTGGTTTTGCTTGTTTAAAAATTGCATTTCCATTCTCAGGGTTCAGTTTACAGTCCTCTCTCACGCAAGTTCCCCCTTGTGTCCAGGGATCCATGTCTAAGTTGGGATGACACTCGAGAAAGCTTGTAGGACTGGACCTCTAGTTGCTCAGGTTTCTTGAGGAAAGAAGGAAAAATCCTAAATATTTAGCAGAAAAATATTTTTTTCTCTTGTAAAAGAAAAATAGACCAAAAGAACATATCAGTCAAAGTAAATTTCAGTGCTAATTTTTTATGCCAGAGCCAAACCCCACGGAATCTGTGCAGAGAAAAGAGAAACAGACTAAAGACAGACACAGGACCATACTCAAGATATCCTTCCTCAGTCTATTAGCTCATACTTTGAAGTAAAATTATTGTTATTGAAAATTTTTTATGAGGAAGGAAACAATGGTAAGAGGAATAGGCATGATACCATGCCTATAAATTTCCCTAGAAATAGATTCAGATTTTGAAAAAATGTCAATTTCTGAAATTGTAATAATAGATGGAACATATAATAAAGACTAAGCTGAGAAATTTTAGGGGTAGTAGTGATTGCCATTGCTCCATCTATCCCAACAGGATATTTTTTCCAGTATTTTGAGGCCTCATGCAAGAAAGGAAAATGCATATTTGCCTCTAAATTGGAGAGGCATGGGTTTGATGGATGAACTGTTAGATGGATAAGGAATTGACTGGATGACCTCTTCCAAAGAGTTACAGTCAACAGCTCAATGTCCAAATGCAGATCTGTTACAAGTGGCGTCCCTCAAGGGTCCATACTGGGACCAATACTATTTAATATCTTCATCAATGACATAGACAGTGGGATTGAGTGCAGCCATATCAAGCTTGCAGATGACACCAAGCTGAGTCGTGTGGTCGACACACCTGAGGAAAGGGATGCCATCCAGAGGGACCTGGACAAGCTCGAGAAGTGGGTCCGTGTGAACCTCATGAGGTTCAACAAGGCCAAGTGCAAGGTCCTGCACCTGGGTCAGGGCAACTCCCAGTATCAGTACAGACTGGGGGATGAATAGATTGAGAACAGCCCTGCTGAGAAGGACTTGGTGGATGAAAAATAGGATGTGAGCCAGCAATGTGCTCTTGCAGCCCAGAAGACCAACTGTATCCTGGGCTGCATCAAAAGAAGTTTGGTCAGCAGGTCGAGGGAGGTGATTTTGCCCCTCTATTCTGCTCTCATGAGACCCCACCTGCAGTATTGCATCTAGCTCCAGGGTCTTCAGCACAGGAAAGACATGGGCCTGTTGGAGTGGGTCCAGAGGAGGGCCACAAAAATGGTCAGAGGGATGGAACACTTCTCCTATGAAGAAAGGCTGAGAGAGTTGGGGTTGTTCAGCCTGGAAAAGACAAAGCTCCGGGTATACCTTATTGCAGCCTTTCAATATATAAAGGGGGTTTATAATAAAGACTGAGAAAGACTTTTTACCAAGGCCTGTAGTGACAGGACAAGGGACAATGGTTTCAAACTGAAAGAGAGTAGATTTAGATTGGCTACAAGGAAGACATTTTTTTACAATGAAGGTAGTGAGACACTGGAACAGGTTGCCCAGAGAAATTGTGGATGTCCCATCATTGGAAGAGTTCAAGGTCAGGCTGGATGGGGCTTTGAGCAACACGATTTAGTGAAAGATGTCCCTGCCCACCATTCTATGATTCTATAGATCTATGATTCTATATTTCAGTAGGATGGTGAGCTAAAATTGCTCAGTTCCTGCATAGCCCTAGAGATGCCTGAAGTTCATACATGCCCTACTTGGAAAACCTCAGGTCCTCTAGGTGCCAAAACCTCCATTCCTACGAGTGCCCAGGGCTGCCCCCGTTTGCCAGATCTGAGCAGATCATGTGTAAATACCACCCCCATGAACCTGGGATGGTTCAAGACACTTGACCATCTCCTAATGCTCATTGATTGGGACAAAATCCTCATAAGGGAGGACTCTCACTTCAAGCAGAGGAAAAGGAGCAGCAATTCTGTGAGACACTAGCCTGGTGAGCAGGAAAATCACCCGGGCTGTGGAAGAGCCATGGTGGGTAAGATCAAGGCATGTCCAAGAGGCGTGAGAGCTGGAGAGCGACATGCACACGTGAGCTTCAGGACCATGTCCTCAGATCCACTGAGGTCATAATGGAGAGAGAGAAGAAAGAGAAGTGACTCTGTGGCAGTGCTCTACTGCTTAGGGCATTTGCTGCAAAAATGGGGAAAAAGCATGTTACAAACCATGCCAAGGTCTGTTTATGCGAAACAAAACAAGGGCTGCGTGCCTCGGTAGTGGTGTGGCATGGCCCACCTCCGCGTGCATTGACAGGAGGAAGGGACCCCTGCCAGCTCTGAAACAGAGGTTGTAACACCTTCCTGCAGGAGACCCAGGACGGCAGCTAACTCCTCTTTACAGCCACATGAATGGGGCCAGATTTGTGACACACCTCTACCCTTTATGCTTCCTCTTGGCCAACTCCTGGCAGCTATTTGCTGAGTGAGTAGATTTTAAAGCTGTTCCCTAAGCAGTGATCCTGGATCATACTGTGCGGCAGCCAGCTGTACTCAGAGCCTAGAGGTGCAAGAGGGGCTGCATTTCATGCTGTGAGTCACGGGTACGAACCATCTTGTAGAAAGAAGTCAGCAGCAGTGTTAGTTGAGTCTCCACAAACTGATGAAGTCTTTAAACATCTGATCCTCTAAACTCATCAACACTGCCAGTTAAGGCATTAGGCTTAACAGACTGATCATTAGACTTAACAGTGCTGTAGGCTTTTTTGTTTTGGCAAACGATATCCTTGAAAATCACCATGCTTCAACTGAAGATGTTAGTGCATAAGTGATC
This sequence comes from Oceanodroma leucorhoa, assembly GCA_030449065.1. NCBI lineage: Eukaryota > Metazoa > Chordata > Aves > Procellariiformes > Oceanodroma > Oceanodroma leucorhoa. The sequence continues at coordinate 13,663,257 of JASVER010000004.1, read as the reverse complement.
TGGTGGACAACTAACTGTCCCACCACACCTGACCTCTACAGATAGAAGTTTAAACAGATTTAACCTTCCTTTTTAAATGCTTTTCCTAAAGTTATAAACTGCCTAAACCATTCTGTGCTTCCGCCATTATCAGCTCTAAGGATTCTGTTTCAACATATAACCACCATAGACTGTGTATGCTCATATGCAGTGTTCCCTGCGGGTGTTGCTGGGAGATTAGTCACTCTCATGGACAATTGTTTTATAAGCCCAAATGCCAAATGTTGGTCTCGGATTTTTCTAACAAATTCAGAAAATCACAACTCTTTGTCAAATTATGGTTTGTACTAAATCTGAAGTGGTTTAATCAAGATGCCTTCGTGGACTCAGCCACAAGCCACTTCAGACCCCAGTTCTGGAGCTGGAGCTCTGGTTGTGGTCAGCGGGAGCTGGAGTCCCATTGGTATCAATTAAGATGAAGTTGCCGCAGGCAGGCATGTGCTCAGAGAAAGTAGGAGAGGAGAAAACTAGCTGAGCAGAGCTCTGTTGCTCTCAGGGATTCCCCAACTACCTCAAGTGGGGCAGCAAGCAATCAAAAATACCCCCTCTCTCCCCTTTATCGAAAGGAAGCCAGATGGACAATCTCCTTCAAGGCAATGTACACAGCTAATTCAAGAAGAAGTGACTTTGTAAAACTAGCCGCAGCAGGAATTCGAGGAGGACTGTCATGTACAGTAAAGCTTTACGAATGCCTTTGGGTGACCAGGCTTGGAGTTGTGCACTCTCATCCAAGCTCCTGAAAATGCAATACCCGGTGCAGAAACACCGAAAGTCCTCACGGCTTCAGAGGAGGTGATATTTTCCACAAATGCCTAAGCTCTGAAATCAGGGGTGGTATAAGAATCTCAATCTTTGCTTGGAGGAAAAATGTAGCATCAAAATGACAGGAAAAGAATTTTAAAAGTGAATCACCAAAGCCTGTACACCAGAAAACCAAGCAAAACAAACTTCTTTTTTTTTTAAATCAAACCAGTTTCATAACTGTTTGAGTTATATGCCTTGGCAAGACTGCAACAGTGTTTACCCATGAGTATGCAGATCCTGAGTTCAGCTGCATCCTTCCAGCTGAGGATATATCTCATGGCCAGCAGCACTACCGTGCTGGTGCCGAGGATGCCAGGACCCGGATCCCTGGTTACTGGAGGAGGTGAGTCAGCCGGGGCTGCTGCAGCCAACTGTCCAAGGGCTCCCTGAGATGAGGAGGTGCACCGAGCCCAGCCTCATCCAGAAATGCAAATGTTGGAGATATTGGTTCTCATCTCTCACTTGTGATTTCAAGTAATTGTGAAATCACTCCTGGATTTCACCATCCCATAAGGCCTCTGAGGGATATGCTAGATCTCTTGGGACTCTCTGCCATATGGAGATTTTGGTACATGGCTCCCATGAACAAGAAGGCTCTGGTAATAGTTAAAAAAGATCTATTACCACTAAAGGCCAGATGTGTTTGTAAAGATGAGGGGAACAGGAAGGGACCTGAAACTACTGTTTGAGCTTTCTTCACGCACCATAGTGGAAAAAGAAGATACAAAGGCAATCTATCCCCGTTCAAGGCCATTTTAACAACTTCCCAGTGTAAGCACACCTACCAGCTCTTTGCTAGTTTACTGAGAACTTACTGCAAGTGCCTTTTCTAAGTTCATCAGAGTTTTGTTAATGTTTACTGTGTTACCACAGTGCTCTCCATGACTTATACAGCTGTGATCTTACATTCTGCTGGCTTTTCAAGGTTTTTGTGATATTTCTCCACTCTTAATGCAGCAGTGACATATTATATGCAAGTGACAGTGCCATGTGTTCTGTGTATCTTTACTGTATACAACCCAGCCAACAGATGTTTTTAAACCACAGTATACAACATGTATTCAATTCATGCAAAAGAACCCTGCAATCATTCTTTTTTTTGATTCAGAAGTTGCTAGTGTTTGAATTGTGTAATCGCTGTTTTGGAAAGATGTCCCAGCTACTAAATAGCTGGTATTACTGTGGGCAAGTACGAAATGCCTAGATTACCTTCTTAGAACAGATGACTAACAGTGACAGTATTAAAATAAAGCGAGATCAATGGCATTGTAGACTAAGTATCATGCAGTACACATGATCAACTGTTAGGGTAAGTAACCCGTATTTGCATCCTGCTTCCAAAATAATAACTAATATTTTTTTGCCCTGCAGTTATTCAAGACGTAAGGAGACATATTCAAGAAAAGGCAAAGAGACCCTTCTTGGAAAGGTAAAGAAAGGAATCTAGCCAATGAGAAAGAAAAAACAACTGCTGAATCAAGCAGAGGCATTGCCTGCTTCAAAGAAAGAAATGGAAAATTTACAGAAGGTGTCTGTAATGGAGAACTTGCGACCACTTTGAACTTGTGGATGCTGTGAGTTTGAAGAAGCTGACTCTGCATGACCACTGAAGCACACCACCAGTCCCTGCTCCCAAATGTCTGTCCAGCTGGTGCTGTAATTCTGGCAGAGGAGAGTCCATACCTGTGCTTTGCTCCACATAGATGTGTGTATATCCCATATAGAGCGAGATATGCCTGTCAGAGGATAGACTCTCTTTGTCTGGGTTGCTGACTACTGAACTGCCCTGCACCCCCCAAGTTATCCCTTTGCTAACACGATCATGATTCAGTAGTTTAGGATCTCTGAAAGTTAGTAGAGAGAGGCATCCCTGAACAAAGTGTCCTGAATCATCCTGTAAAAGATCTATTGACTGTACATGTGATTTGGGCATTAACTTCAGTGCTTAAATTAGTAACAGGAACAGATTTTCTGTCAGAAAGAGGAGGGCTCTCAGTCCTCCCTTGAGCATCTTCATCAGCCCCCACAGGCTGGAGCGTCCCCACTAGGTCTGTGCCAGGCACAGGCAAGTGTCTGTGCTGTGGTGTGTTGCTAGAGCAGGGGCTGAGCTCCAGCTGTTGGCCGGGGAGGAGGAGGACCTGCATCCACCCCATAATGCAGAACTTGCTTCAGTCCCTCCACCTGTGTCATGACTGCATGGCACAAGAAAGGATTCCTTAGAAAAAGGTGTATGCAATAGTGTACCCAAGGTTACCCAATATGTATGAGCACAGGGCAGATTAACACTTCAGAAGCAACTTTAATTCTAGTGTTTCCTAACTTTCAGATTCTTGACATTCCAGTTTTGATACTGTTCTTCTAAACTATTTTACCTGCAGTACAGATACAGCAAAGACACAGCTTTTATCCACATGGATGTGCAGTGTTCCAAAAGAATACAAATTTCAGAAAAGTCAAATTGAACAGAGGAAACATCAGGGGTTAACTTGATGGAAGAATCAGTCTCAGGGCAGCATGAATTCTGGTCTAGCTGAATTAATAGCCATTTTGTCTTGGGTTGCATTAACCTGGTAACTTAATCTATAAGAGTTTGATATCCTATAAACATTTGTTCATCACTGTATTTGAAAATGCATTTCTTCACTTCTAATTGGATTCAGTTTTATTGCTGTAAGAAAAAAAAACTCAACACTTAGCACCAGTCAAACAGAATTCATTTTCCAGTAACTCAGAACACTCTCTTTGAAGGTGAGCTTGCTTTGCCAAATCTTTGAAGTTTGCCATATGTACCAATCCCACTGCCAAATGCAGTGATGTGATTACAGACACACAGCTTTGGCAAATTTTCACTAAGACTTTGTCTTGATCAGAGATGTCTAAAGCTTGCCAGAAGCACGTAGAAACACATAGACTGCTAATGGGTTGAGCTCCTAATAGGTGGACTGGGAATTATTTGAGAATACATATTTCCAAAGGAAGAAAAAGGATTCTTTTCATTTAGCCTTAAATAGAAGAAGGCAACCCTGACAGAGCATGCTGATTCAGCATAGCTAGATTCTCACATCTTTTCCTAAAGCTGGTTCTTCAGCATCCTCCCATTCCTGGTTAGTGTGGGGATGTTCCCAGAAGGCAGCCGCGACAGTGATGGTATCAGGAAGAACTGCTTGCTAAATTTCCTCTTCACCTATATGGAAATGCCCAAATCCCCTGTTGTTGTAACAGCTTAGATACTGGCTGTGAAAACATATTGTCCGTGGTTTTGGCTGGTTTTGAGACAGAATTTGCTGATTAACCAAAATTTACCTGAATAAAATCCAGTTGGTTGGTTGCCTTGAAGCTGCTCTAGGGCAAAGGATAGATGGACTATCTTAGGACTGAGGACCCCCAGTGAAAGAGAAGAAGCCTTCTCCAGCCCTGGCCAGGTCTGCCCGGTTGAGCCATCCGTGTCCCTGAGCCTCACTGCCAAGGGGTCCTGGTGTCTGCTGGTAAACTCCTGCCCGTGCCAGGCCATCAGTAGATGACACCTGAGTTTGGGGGATACCAGGCTGAAAACAGTGGCTGCAGTCTGCCCTGCCTCAGCATCCCTATCTGTAAATGAGACTGATGATAACACTTCTTAGGAGGTAGGGTGCTCAGGGTCCTCAATGCTGGTATGACCTTCTGAGGTATTTACACATGTGGTTAATTCTTTCATATCAGACCACACTTCAATACCAATGTCAATGAAAAAAAAAAGCTGTTAACTAGTAATTTCAATTAATTTGCATGGGGTGAAAGGGACTACATTTTGTTATTACTGTGCAGATGTGCCATGTGTGAAAGGAAGAAAACTACTAGACTTTGTGCACAAGGCAAGTGGTTAATTCTGGCCTTGTATTTCTAGTGGAATCTCCTGTCCAGCACAAATATTTCTTTTCTCAGGCTGGCTTATCCACCTCCTCTCTTAATTCTCTTCCCTGAGGAAGAACAGCAAAACTTTCTGCCATGAGGTTTGCACCTCTCCTTGGCAGTCAAACCAGAGGAGAGGAAGACGTTTCTTCTGCCAATGTCCCCTCCTGCCTGGCAGGAAAATGAGGATGGATCCCGCCACCTGAGAGGCCCTGCAAGTGAGAGCACCAGCCTTGAGCAGCAAGTCACCCAAAGTGGCCAGCACATGTGCCAGATGGATGAGGCACAGCTTGAGTCATGGGCCTCGAGCCGAGGATTAATGCTCCAAAATGGGCGTATGTCAGCAGTGTTCAAGAAACCCAAGCTCTGTTCTGACCTGCTTACCTTGGAGCTGACAGTCCTGATGTGCTGGATTATGGGAATTGCTCCTTAAGGCAGCTGGAGCCTGGCAGGAATGAAAACTCAGCAGGAACTGCAGGTGCCTGTGCAGAGCTGGGCCAGCTCACAGCAGCCCTGCAGAGCCGTCAGCGGCAGCAAGGGCTGGCTTTAGTAGGAATTGTCACTAATGTTATATATTTTGGGGTCTCTTTTCCAGATCCTAAGAGGATAAAGGAAAGGCAGGTGACCAGGCTGGACACAGAAAAATATTACTTTTACTGTGTTGGCTGGTTGTTTATTTCCAGCTAATGGCATAAAAAATTTTGTGTTTTCTCCAGTGCTACAATTTTAAAAGCATGGACAGGTCTTGGGCCAGGTATGAGAAGTCAGGGCTGTTTCAGTCTTAGGTGGCGATCTCCAGCAGCACAGTCCTGAGCTTGCCCTCTTTCTCATTTGCTGGACATCTGAAGTCAGTGTGAGGTGCCTACTAAAGTCTTCTTTGGGGATGCAATTCATCTCTTTGAGTTCTGCCCTAAGTCCCATTCTATGTGTCTGTATCCTTTTATGAAGAGGTTGCTAAAAAGTGAATGGACTTTGCTGCAAAATCCAGCCCAGTTTCTAGTTGGTGGCAAAGACATCAGTCCCTTGTGTTTCCTCCCAGGGAAGAATTGGGAGATGCTGCACAGGCCATGGAGACCTTGCAGGGAATGCAAGGAGCTGTCTCCTAAGGCTGTCTGAACTGAGGGACTGAGGGATAAACACACCTCCTGACCCAGCAGGGTCCATATATGCGACCTGGCTGGTTGTGCCACTACTCCATTCTACCCATGCACCTGATTTCATTTCTGCGTCCTGAGGCTGGGGCGCATCCAGGTCTTGGACTGATACAGGGGTGGGACAGAGCCGGGATCTACATCGTCCACCAGTTTAGACATGGCCTAATTTATCTTGGGGAACAGAAGTCAAGTGTCATACATACAGTTTTCCAGGATAAGCATCACTGCTAAGGAGAAGCTTTACATTTGAAGCAACAACAAGGTGTTTGCTAATGGCTGAAAGCTGACACCCCCCTTGGTCCCTCTTTGCCTCTGGGAGCACAAGTGTGCATGAGAGGCACAACCCTGAGCCCTGTCAGCTCTCCAGTCCAGCAGGACACTGAGGGATTTGCACTGGCCCGATCCTCACCCATTGCCTCCCACCTGCTTCAGCAGCCCCCTCTTGGCACATGAGCTTCTCCCCAGGCTCAGATTTACTGATAAGACCATCTATGCTGAGCACTTCATCTGCCATAAGGCTGCAAGAAAAAGCAGCACCAGAAGCAGAAACTGAGTTTTTATCTTGCTGCTCTTCTTTCTCCTTTTGGGTGATTTTTTGGGACTTTTTATGTTTTGAAGGAAATAAGACTGAATCAAAAAAGTAGGTTCCACTCTTGCCAGCTAACTTTTGTTTTCTCTCAGAATTGTCCTTTCAAAAGCCATCTAAATTACTGTCAAGCCAGGAGTTTTCCCAGACATACTTTAGAGCTAAAAGGACAGGGAACAGTTCTTCCATTGCAAGCCTTATTTAGTCATTTACATGTGAATTTTTGAATTGTTTTCCTTTCTTTTTCTATAGCATCAGTAAGAAATAGTTCACAGCACTCACAGTAGTGAAAGCAAGACTGGCAATAGTTTGACACAGAACTCAAGACCATTTTTAACCATCTGACGCTGTTTTAACCATCTGACACTCAGCTGTTCAAAATGTGCAGCAGCGTTGTACAGCAATGAACTCTGAAGTTTTGGGTCATACTGGGAAAATTAATCAAAGCAGATTATTTCAATACCAATTCTTCATATCAGACTGGAAGGGAAGACAGAACGGGAAGATGAGAAAAGCAGAGACCATGATCCACCCCAGGTTACCTTGCCCCAGCCTGTCCTGTTTCCCAAAACATCGTCCGAAAAGTGGGAGGTAGCTGAAGACCTCCATGCTTCACATATTTCTCCTCCCCTTCTTCTCCCTGACTGACTCTTATCAGGGTACGAGCAGGTCCAGGAGGGCTAGGAGCTTCAGAGGTAACCTTCAGCAGGGTCTCTGGGACATTTCTGGGCTACCTAATCTTTGCAAAAGGGTAAGAGGGCAGATCAGAGCCTGCACTCCCACAGCACGCATTGTAAACCATCCTCCATACCAGACCTGTATTTGGCTGTGGGGCCAATAAACCCAACATCTTCAATCTAAGAATGAGGTAGAGGCATTAAACTGACACCTGAACAGCAACACAATGCAAACTGGTTCCCAGCAGACATTTCCAAACTAATTTTCAGTCAGCTGAGCCTCGAAAAATGCTGTGTTTGTCTTTCTGTACATTAAATAGTCATTTAAAATATTATAATAGGAGACACTTTTGGATTACAGCTCCTTTTGGAAGCAAATCAAACCTCTTTGCTATTTAAAAATAAATTCTGAATTGTTTCAAAGACATTAATAATATTATGTCCAGTGGAGATGTACTACACTTTTCAAGATGCCTAGTTTGTACTGACAACAGTTCAAATATATTTATGTCGTCCCATCAAAAACTCAGTAGTTTCGACTTTCAAGAGGATGTTTTTTAAACATCTTGGGTAAATGGAGAATTTGACTTTCTGCCCGGGACACCCTGAGAGCTACTCCTTACAAAAAAAGGGGAGAGAAAAAGTAACTAATAGGATAATAAATCCCAACATTTTTCTCTAAACAAGAGTTGTTTTAGTTAAACCAGCATTCACTTCATTTATAATAGCGCCCTACATTTCTTTAGGCTATTGTATTTAATAAAAAACTCTGGACTCATCCATCATTATGCACACTTTACTGATTTCACTTTAAACATTGCTGACTAAAACTTCCATTTATCAAGCCTGTTTTTGCCTAGCAGTTGTGGGCTAATTTATTTTCACTTTGAAAGATTTCGTATCTTTGCATTGCAGCAAACACAGTGTTTGTCAGAGATTCACACTGCAGGGAATGAGCTCTGGTGAAATAAATGTGTCCATCCACCATACATGAACACAAATTGCCATCTCTTAGGAGCCACCAAAGATGAAGAAGGGAGCCTGGGTGGGCACTGGGTTGGGGAACAGATGATGCTTTGTGTTGTACCATGCTGCAGCAGCGGGGAGCAGAGGCAGGGTATGGCTCTCAGGGGAGACAGGAATGGACGGGGAGACAGGGGCATCTCCTATCTGGCATACAAGGGTTGTAAGGAAGAAAACCAAGCACAAGTAAGTATCAGAGGTTTGTAGTACATTTTGAACCTTGCCAGTCCCATGCAAAAATAAATTTTAAATACAAAAGCATAAGCCAGACTTAGCTAATCAGGCCAGCAAAGAGTAAGGGTTTTGCTGAGCTCAGAGACCTTTTGGGCTCCCCTCTAGCCTGAAAGATGCTCTGTTTCTCCCCTATGAATATGTGGGGTCATCCTCCTCTTTTGTCTCTACAACATGGTTTCTACAGCAGCAGAAAACATAAACTCCAGTGAGAAAACACATGAAAGGAAAAAACTTCAGAAAACTTCCTCCAGGTTTGTTCCATCAAAAGCAGGACACAGGCCAGAAGGAAATCCCTGCTTTTGACAGCCCTGTGCTCCTTTTTCCCACCACTCTGAGGAGAGAGCAAATGATGACCAAAACCACAGCTATACTGGGGTGGATGTAGGAGCAGGAATGGGCAGTAGGCTGTACTACTGCAACAGAGTAAGGGGTTAGCTTGCTTTTCCCTGATATACTGAAGAGGCTGTGATGTACATGTTCAGTTCTTACCAATCCACCCAGAAGTGTCTTGCTGTGTAGCCTTTGCAAGTCACCTGCTGCAGTCACCTGAAAAACTTTAGCAATTTCATTTGACCCAGAACTGTAAAGAAAGGCTATATTTTGCATAAAGCCAGCATTGATCAGTTTATAACTCTGCATCACCCCAAAATTACTATTTCTCATAGGTTTTTCCCGCACACACATTTGAATAAGGTTGATCAAACCATTTAAAACATCTTCTGAAAAACACAGGATGGTTACATATGAGAGGAAACCAGCTCAGCATTAATCAGGCTCTGCAGCTCTGCTCTGCGGTTGGATTGCTGCATATGATGGGGAGGAGGGGGGTTGCCAGAAATCCTTTGTTAAAAACAGTAATTCTTAGCAACACCAGCAGCCACTTATCAGGTTTCAAATGCACCACATTCCTCCATAAACTTGCTTTTCTTTTATTTTCTTTCATAAATTTCCAAGCTGACACTTGTAGGCACACTGAATGTCAAAAGGTAGTTATGAATATCCTGTAAGTCCTAAGAAAAACCTAGCCAGTCTTGTAGCGCTGGTGTTTTCTTCTGACTGTTGGAGTAGGGATTCCCCTGCACTACTCCTGGCTCTGACAGTGCCCCCCACCAAGGCCTTGGGCATGTCACTTAACCTTGCTGTTCATCCATCCGTACAGCAGCCACTCTAATGCAAACGTAGCCCTCAAACCTGTCCTGCAGATCAGTGGCGCAGGGTTTGGAAAGCACATCAGAGGTAGAAGGTAATCTGTGCAGGTCAAGTATTACTGGGTGCCCTTCTTCACCATCATCGCTACAATAAAGCCAGGACAGCAGAGAACCCGGACCCAAATACCACCTATTTTTGCAGAGCTCTAATTTTGCCTGTGCTTGGTGCAGTTCTGAGGACAGAGATGTCTTTTCTGGGCCAGCATGAGAGAGGTGAAGAGAATCATAGGATCATAGAATCACAGAATAGTTTGGGTTGGAAGGGACCGTTAAAGGTCATCTAGTCCACAACCCTGCAATGAGCAGGGACATCTTCAACTAGATCAGRTTGCTCAGAGCCCCGTCCAATCTGACCTTGAATGTTCCCAGGGATGGGGCATCTACCACCTCTCTGGGAAACCTGTGCCGATGTTTCAACACCCTCATTGTAAAAAATATCTTCCTTATATGTAGTCCAAATCTATCCTCTTTAGTTTAAAACTATTTCCCCTTGTCCTACCACAACAGGCCCTGCTAAAAAGTTTGTCACTGTCTTTCTTATAATCCCCCTTCAAGTACTGAAAGGCTGCAATAATGTCTGCTTGAAGCCTTCTCTTCTCCAGGCTGAATAACCCCAACTCTCTCAGCCTGTCTTCATAGGAGAGGCGTTCCATTCCCCTGATCATTTTTGTGGCCCTCCTCTGGATCCACTCCAACAGGTCCATGTCTTTCCTGTACTGAGGGCTCCCGAGCTGGACGCAGTATTGCAGGTGGGGTCTCACCAGAGCAGAGTAGAGGGGCAGAATCCCCTCCCTCGACCTGCTGGCCACGCAGCTTTTGATGCAGCCCAGGATACGGTTGGCCGCCTGGGCTGCAAGCGCATATTGCTGGCTCATGTCCAGCTTTTCATCCACCAGTACCCCCAAGTCCTTCTTGGCAGGGCTGCTCTCAATCCCTTCATCCTCCAGCCCATATTGATACTGGGGGTTGCCCCGGCCCAGGTGCAGGACCTTGTACTTGGTCTTATTGAACCTCATGAGGTTCATACGGACCCAATTCTTGAGTTTGTCCAGGTCCCTCTCGATGGCATCCTGTCCCTCAAGCATGTCAACAGCACCACTCAGCTTGGTGTCATCTGCAAACTTGCTGAGGGTGCAATCGATCCCACTGCCTGTCACTGATGAAAATATTAAACAGTACCAGTCCCAATACTGACCCCTGTGGGACACTCGTCACTGATATCATCTGGACATTAAGCCATTGACCACTATCCTCTGGATGTGTCCATCCAACCAACTCTTCATACACCAAACAGTCCACCCATCAAATCCATATCTCTCCAATTTAGAGAGAAGGATGTTGTGGGGGACCATATCAAAAGCCTTACAGAAGTCCAGATAGATGACATCTGTAGCTCTTCCCTTGTCCACTGATGTAGTCACTCCATCATAGAAGGCGACTAGGTTGGTCAGGCAAGACTTGCCCTTGGTGAAGCCATGCTGGCTGTCTCGAATCACCTCCCTGTCCTCCATGTGCCTTAGCATAGCTTCTAGGAGGATCTGTTCCATGATCTTCCCAGGCACAGAGGTGAGACTGACAGGTCGGTAGTTCCCAGGGTCCTCCTTTCAACCCTGTTTAAAAATGGGTGCAATGTTTCCCTTTTTCCAGTCTCCGGGGACTTCACCTGACTGCCATGACTTTTCAAATATTATGGAGAGTGACTCGGCAACTACATCAGCCAGTTCCCTCAGGACTCTGGGATGCATCTCGTCAGGTCCCATAGACTTAGGTATGTTCAGGTTCCTCAAGTGGTCTCAAACCTGATTTTCCCTTACATTGGGAGGGACTTTGCTCCCCCAGTCCCTGCCTTGAGGTCAATCCGCTCGAGAGGTGTGGGAAGAGAGATTGCCAGTGAAGACTGTTGTTACGTTTGCCAGTCGTGTTCATCACGGGGGATACACTTTCTTTGACCTTCCTTTTCTGGTTAACATACCTATAGAAGACCTTCTTATTATTCTTTGCATCCTTTGCCAGGTTCAGCTCCAGCTGCACCTTGGCCTTCCTGGCCCCATCCCTACACAACCGTGCAGCATCCCTACACTCTTCCCAGGATACCTGCCCCTGCTTCCACTGCTTGTGCATTTCCTTCTTCCCCTTTAGTTTGACCAGCAGGTCTCGACTCATCCATGCTGGTCTCTTGCCTTCTTTTCCTGATTTCTTACACCTGAGGATCGACAGCTCTTGCACTCTATGGAAAGCATCCTTAAAGATCTGCCAGCTCTGTTTTGCTCCTTTGTCCCTGAGGGCAATTTCCCAGGGGATCCTATTGACTGACTCCTTGAACAGCTGGAATTTTACTTTCTTAAAACTCAGGGTCCTGACTTTACTCTTCACCTGACCCATATTGCTCAGGACTGCAAACTCCACCAGTGCATGATCACTGCAGCCCAGGCTGCCTCCAATCTTGACATCACCAATTAGCTCACTTGTGTTCATGACCAACAGGTCCAGTATCGCATCCCTTCTGGTAGGGTGGTCTGTTACTTGGCCTAAGAACTTATCCTCAATGCACTCCAGGAGTTTCCTGGATTGCCTATAGCTCGCCATGCTAATTTTCCAGCAGATGTCGAAGTGGTTGAAGTCCCCCAGCAGGACAAGAGCCTGCGAGCGCGATGCCTCCTGTAGCTGGAGTAAGAAGTCTTCGTCAATAGGCTCCTCTTGATCAGGCGGCCTGTAGTAGACACCAACCACAAGGTTCCCTTTATTGCCTCAGTCTCTAATTCTTACCCATAAGCTTTCAACCTGTTTGCGGCTATTCTTCAGAGACAGCTCTTCACACTCTATCCATTTCTTGATGTAGAGGGCAACCCTTCCGCCCCTCCTTCCTCACCTGTCCCTTCTGAACAGCCTTTAGCCATCCGTAGCTGCACTCCAGTCATGAGATTCGTCCCACCAAGTTTCAGTAGTGGCAAGTAGGTCGTAGCTTTCTAGCAGCACAGTGGCTTCCAACTCCTCCTGTTTGTTCCCCGTGCTGCGTGCATTGGTGTAGAGGCACTTCAGTGGGCTGTCGGCCGTGTCACCACAAGAGGGGCAATGTGGAGGAAGGTCAGTCTCCTTGCTCCAATGCTTTGGGGTTTCAGACATTTTTCCATGGCTCATGGCTGTTTTCTGATGCAGGGAAGGAACAGGTAAACAAACAGGCCAACAAATGTCTGTCTTCAGAGGATGTTGCCCAGTACAATTATTTTTCCCACCTAGTGTTTTTGCAGGGAAGTTTTCTCCATGGAGGAAGGAAGGCACACAGCAATTGCTGGATTTGAACAATCCAGAAGTTTGTTATGCAGGTTGTTACGCAGCCTCTGGTTAGCAGATTCTCATAGACAGATGCACAGGACTGCAAGCAGTGAGTATGGTAAAAACCACCCACAACAACAACTCTATTCCAAGGAAAAGAGTCTTTAACCCTTCTCAGTCAGCAGCTGGGATATGAGCAGAAATATGAAGCCCTATGTTTCTAACACAGGAGTAAATCTAGTATTAAGCAGTTGGGATTATGCCAAGTATCCATATCAGTGTATAATCTTTCATTTTTTTAAAATCCCACTAATTTTGTGGCCTTGTGACAATGAGTTCTAAAGGTTAAAGATGCCTAGAATTAAAAAGCAAAGATTTAGCTGGCTTGGTTTTCAATATAATGTGGTAGTACACAACTGTTGGTTTAACTTTTGGCAAGTTCCCCGGAGAACCCCTTTCTGTTTTGCTCAGTGACAAGAAAGGTAAATAGGGGTTCATGACTTCTCTTTTTTTTTTCCATCATCATTTACCTCTCTAGCAGGTCCCATTTTATTCTCTCTCTCTTTTTAATAACCAAATAGCCACAAATCTTTAAAATCTCTCTATTCCTTCTGTTTTCATTATTCCTTTCGACTACGTCAGCCATCTGGCAGAAGAAGGGGTGACCAGAAGTGAATGTGAAATCCTACACTCTTGGTTTAGTTATGTTCTAATACTTCAGCATTATTTTCCATTACTTTACTTCTGTGTCCTAACGTTTTGTTTGGACTCCCCACCTCTGCTGCCTGCTAAACAGAGGTGTTCATTGAGCTGTCCACAATGGTGCTAGGATTTTTTTTTTTTTTTTTTTTTGAGTGGTTGCACTTGATTTAGGACCTTGTCATGGGTCTGAAAGGTTTAAGGTATTTGCCTCCAGCGTGCATTGTTCTGCCTCTGTCAGCCTTGAGTTTCATCTCCCAGTAAATTGACCAATGACTGAGCAATGTGGATTCTCCCCAAATATCAGCCAACCTATATACAACTGTCAGTTGTCAAGTTTACCCTTTCACGTTTCCCTTGTTTCCAGGGCACTAATGAATCTGATAAATTGTATCAGCGCAGTTTGGCAAAGTGATCAAATATATGCTTGTTTGCTGTGTTCAGGGGGACGCCTGAGTGCATGTCTGACTCTGGGTCAATTCCTACAGTGGGACTTAAGCACACGCGTGGGCTTAAGTGTTCTGCTGAAGAGAAATGGGCTGGGCCTCAATAGCACAAACCCTTTTTGCTGTCCATCTTCCTGACATGTTAAAAACTCAGTTCTTCTCATTGTTTCATTGCTTCACATGCACTGCCATAGCAGTATCTGCGCTTTAATGGTAGAACTGCCAAATTTCCATAACAATGGCTTGTACAGGAAGTCTTCAACAATCTCCTCAGAGATTTCCTCTAATCTCTACTTTTTTCTAATCTTTTTATTTCTAATCTTTATTTTGTCAGTGAGTCCCAAGAAATGCAGAGCATTCAGAGAGGTGAGAACATGTGAAGCCACAAGAAACAAACCTGAACAACTGAGAAGTTTGTTATTCAAACCACTCATATTTTAAATGCTTTTTAAAGAGAGTTCTTCATTACAGTTTCTAATGCATGAATTGTAAAAATTGAGATTGGTGTTTAAACTCTAAAAAGCAGTGCACTTTTTTGGGAAAACTTCTGAACATGCCAAGGCGTCCCCAGCTCTGTCGGAGCAGACTCAGCTGATAACCCACAGCCCTTTTTAAGGTAAAGTAACCAAGGAGATGATAGGAAAACTACCTCTTCAAAAGGTCTCTTTCTATGTGTCTTTACATTTTATAAAGCCCCAAAATAGCCTAACTCCAATTTCTGTTTAATCCTTTGACAACCAATGTACTATTGAGAAGCTCACTGATTTTTACTACCTTCTCCCAGCATATCTGTGAGATTGGAGATTTGTTATTTCTTAAAAGACACCAGTGTAAAGGCAATGCTGTTGAGCTCCTTCTCTCAAGCACACCTGACTCTGTGGTTCCTACACGCACAAACACTCCTAGTTAGTTGGTAACAGCAGGCTTATCAGTGGCTGAGGTCAATAGCTCGTGTAAGTCTTCTCTGCCAGTTAGGTTTTGTCTGGTTTTTACCCAGTGATAGAATGACAGCAATGAAAGAAAATGCTTGTATGATTTTAGCTAGATCTAAAAGGCAGTGCTTTCACAAGCCCTTCGGTTAAGCCTGGGAGGACTCTAGCTGGAGCTGTTTATTGTTTGTGTGACTTGAGTAGTTACACAGTCGTGACTGCGAAACAGAAATGGCGGTACTTTGGATATTGATTCTGTATGGGGGAATTCCTCCTGAAAGCCAAAGAGTCGTATCAAGGGGAGCTGCTCAGAAAAGAGAGATTTCTACATCTGGCAATATTGGATTTCATGTCTGTAAAGCAAAAATGATATTATGCACATAACAAAACATAAACACGTTGTAAAATGCATTCAGCCCAGATTCCAAACACATTGAACACCGCATGATTTAATGATGGATAAACTCAGAAAAATATCCCAGTGGGGGGAACTACAGACTCCAAAATGACAGCTGCTATCATTCCAAAACAAGTAACTGTTTATAAATGAGTATTTTTCATGATAAATTATTGAATTACATGAAAATCAGATGACTGCCTGCTGCCAAATTTGTTTTCAGTTTCACAAGACAGAATGGAATGTGCTGCAGACGGTGAGTGAAATTAAAAGCTGCTGGTCTTTTCCCACAAAGGGCTGATATTTTCCCTTAGACGTTCCCAGTATCTCATAAACCTGCAAAATAGTGGTCCTGGGGAATGGCTATCTAGCTAGATATCCAAAATATTTTAGATATATAGGATTTCAGGGAATCTCTGGCTAATATGAGCCAGTTGTAGTGTAAGTTGCTAATTCATATTCGTCTTATGTTGATTTCTAGTTCAAACCCACAGAGCCCAGTGTCTGTGAGAACCACTAGCACTTGCAGGGACACTCTCAAGATATTTTTAACCATTGCATTTCTCCTTTTTATTCTCTCTTGTTTGCATTTGAATAATTTGAAAATACACTTTTGTTTACATGTTTTGGTCTTGTTTGAGTTGGCAAGTCCTTGCCTTCCTCCTGTGTTTTGAACAGGGGTGAAAATAACCTGAAGTGACTGTTTCAGCTGAAACATGTCTTGAAGTCCTCACTGGAGTGAAGCTTCCAACACAGCTAGGCTGAGTTTTCTGGGAGCAAGACAGACAGGACCGCAGAGTCCAGCTAATTTTTAACAGCATTTTCAATCTGCAAAGTCCTTCCCTCAGTCAGCTGGTCCATGCACTGGGACTAGTTAACATTGGTGGCACAAGCTCTCTGATGGGAGCAAAATGCCATGCATAATCTATCTTGTCCCAGAGAGCCACTCGGGTGGCTGAACTAAGTCCTGTAATTGCAGCCTTGACATGAGATCTGAATTTTRAAAGGCAGCACAGCTGTATCACGTTTCTTTACACAGCCTCACATAGCTTCCTCGATGCAGCATCTGGATCTTCATTGCATCCTGCTGTCAGGTAAGCCAAGTGACAATAAGGCCATAAGCACATCCCTGCTTCCCCAGCAGAGAAATGTAACTGGTCCCCAACCCAGAGTGGGCAATTACAGGGGCAAGGCTGTAAGAACAAGAAAGGGTGCAATCATAATTCCCCTGTTAAAACCTCCCAGTTGTTCCCAGCCTGTAGCTCAGAGATCACTTGAACTGGAAATTGTACCTTTGCAGTCAAAAATCCTTGATGAACTTTCCTGCCTCTTACTCTTCTAGCAATTTTTTGAACCCATTGGTACTTCTGGCCACTGTAGCATCTTATGGAAACAAGCTCCTTGCTTTAACTACACATTGTGTAAAGAAAAGGACACTGTTTGCTTTAAACCTGAAAGCAGATGTATATGATTACACATATATGTGTGTGTGATTTTATATATATACACATACATATACACACATACTCTCAGAGTTTGTGTATCATATGTCTTTTAAAGGTTGGCTTGTTTGTCTGTGGCATTTGCCAGAAAAATAACTGCCAAATTTAATCAAATTAAGGCAGTTTTAAGAAGAAAAGCTTCTTTGTTGTTTCCCCCATCTGACCTTTGCCTTCATGTCCTTCCGTACACTAAACTCTAGATTCACTTCCCTCCGCTGTATTTGAAAACGGTCTAAATTGCTGTGGTTGCTACCGCAGGCAGCATGATGAAGAATGGAAAACAGGTCAGATAGTAATGGGAAATTAATGGAATATCCACAAGCTTCTTACAAGGAGATCAAAAATCCCCATCTCTGACATCTGACTGGCTGTCACAGAAGCAGCAATCAATGCTTTGGAGGCTTTCAAACGTACACGAGACGAGGGTGGATGCAGACTCCCTCTGGCTTTAAAGACCAAAAGCTGAGATCTGTTGGCCACTTCTCTCCCCCTCCTCTTTCCCCTTTTTCTTCTTTTTTTCTACGTTACATTGCATTGAAGATCACTTTCTAGAGCATGGTCATGCCGTAAGTGAATTCTGATGTTATTATGTCAGACCCTGGTGATACAAATCTCTTCACAATTCAAGCATTCACCACTTTATCGGCGAAAGCTTGTATGTGATGACCCTGCCTGTCAGTTGCTTCTGGATATGACATTCAGCTTCTTTTGATGTTTTTTTCTCAGAGCCATTTGGACAGATCACCTTGTGATGAGCTTCAGATTTAGGCAAACCCGCTGGCTTTCACTGATCAAGGCAGCGGGCCCCAAGCAAACAGATTCCTGCCAGACTCGACTGTGCGGTACAGGGCTGGATAAAGAGAGCTTAATTTCTCTATCGGGAAGGGAAGTGAAGCACAGAAGTGGAGTGAGGCTTTTAGTCTTTCTGATCAATAGATAAGAGCCTCACAAAGCCTCGTCAAGGGCATTCACCTTGCATTATAAAAAAACAAAGAACATCTTCAGATCCAGAGATAATTGGTCCCAAGGATAACATTAAAGCAAGTGATGACTAGAAGAAAGTCCTGTTATTAAACTGCAGCGGGCCAAGGGCTATAGGAGTTGTACATTTGGCATTCAGATGCTTTCACCTTTCCACAACTACGCATGGTTCACTCAGACCTGTGGAATGTTAATTTGTGTCTCATCAATACTAATGGACCAGGAATTATGACATGTTTTATGTTATCATTCATTTAGGACAGATAGTTTAGATTTCAGCCACAAGCTAAAGTTTATATATATTATATTTATCACAAACAACAGCGACACTTAAGAGCCATTCTTTTAAATCTAAATGACATTGTGTTTAGTATCCATTTCCTCTGGCTCTGAAATGTGCAGCCTGTGGAGTCTGTCATCTTTCCCTGGAGTTCTCCTGGATGCAAAGTGACAACCCCTTACAAGTTACCAGAAACAAGAGAAAATGCGGAGCCCCACTCCAATGAGCTATTTCACATTACAAGAATTTACAATGAGCATCTGACAGAAGAAAAGCAATGGAGCTTGAGAGTGGAATATCATACAGTAAATCATTAGCTATTTTCAGCGTTGACAAAACGGGGTGGGGAGGATGGTATTTAAACAGAAAACACAGGAGGAAAGACATTGAATCTGTGAGTGAGTCCCTCGTGTATCAAAACTGAACAGTTGCTTCTGAAAATCTTGCCAATGTCTATTTTATAGACAATATTGCTTCTGGAGAGGCAGCTTGTGCAAAGGAACAGTAGATGGCTGTGGCAGCAGAGGCAAGGGGCTGTGATTCCTCTTGTGCTTCCACCAGCATCCATGGCTAATCTCCAGGTCAGCCCGTATGGCAAGCAACTGCTGTTGCTTCCCCAGCCTTTTCTCATGTCATGGCTGAGCACATGCAAGCATGGAGGAGACCAAACCATCACATCCCCATGTGCAGGCAGGGAATCCTGTTTGCAGCCCTGGCACAGCTGCACCAGCCAGGGCCACCATCAGCCTCCACAAGCAAAGGCTTGAAATGGGACATCATGTCGCATCCTGTCCTCTCACTGCTATCTGCCTTTCCAATGATAGAAGGCTAGAAGCTTCCAGTCTACCTGCTCCTTCTCCCTCCTTACCAAAACCCAGCCAGGCTGCCCTCCACAGCCAACACTCTCTCCTCAAGGGCCATAGGTGTTAACAGGAGAGGAACAGGTTACCTACCTCCACCTCGCAAATGCCCGACCAGTGGAACCAAAACCTGCCATTCTGAATTATTCCTGGTTTAATGGCTTCTTTGAAGGAAGGCAGTAGTGGGTTGTCCCCGCAAGCATGGCAGAGCTGTTGTGCTAGGCAAGTTGGAGCAGTCCTTGCTCCTTCAGTGTTCACAACGTGAAGAAGTGTAAATGAACTGCAATACAATAGGTCTCAGTATGCCGCTTCAAGTGGAAATAAAGAAAGCAATTTAGAGAGTTTTCAGGTGCTTCATATTTTCATTTTCAGCTTTCTACACAAATAAAAAGGCTTAAACTATTATTCAGTCTCCACTCGGAGTATAATTTTGACATTCGGAAATCTGATTTTGTGATCAGAAACACATGTAGAACAGCATTTAGAAGTCAGCAAAGACTCCAAGCATGATTTTATTGGGAGCTTGGGTATGCCCTTCAGAGTAATTGGGACATGGAATGTGGAAGTAGTTTTTACAGGAAAATAGGGATAAGGCCTCCTGTAGCCAGCCTCAGGCAACGGAGCAAGTAAAATATCAAGAAGAATTCACATTCAACTTGATAATAAGGTTTCCGAGCATGTTAATTAAATGAAGTCTCACGTCCCCAGCCCTGTTGTTTTAAACATTTTAAGGCATTAACATTGCACAATAGAAACATAATTTCCCCTCCCTCCAGATGCCTATACTCATTTGATTTTCCTAGCTGTTAGCTTTAAACTTTCTCTGAACATGAAAACCTACCCTTTCAGCAGTGCTGTCGTATTTTTCCCCTTCATTCTTTCTTAATACACATTTTGGGTACTAATTGGCAACAGTGGTTTTTAAAAAGAAATTCTTCAAATGGGACAGCTTCACTGTTTATCCTCTGCTAAGGCACCTTTTTCCACAGCCCGGCTTTGAAGGAAAACGATGGGAAAATGGCATCCATTTGGTCCTGAGGGTCTGAGCCTTCCCAGCTAGCATGGAGGAGATTTAGGGAGCGAGTTACAGCCAGAGGAAATCTCATAAATCACATCCCATCTTTCTGCTCTCTAAAGCACTGGTTTAACTGGGAGTAAGCTGCTAAAATCCCTTTGGGGATGGAAGAGTGCGCACCTCCTTCTGACGATGGAGCCCCATGCGGCAGCTCAGGTGTGGACTGAGGGACAGTGACTTCCAAAGGGCAATTGGGTATATGGGGCGCAGGTATGTGTATCTGCTGGCAGAAAGCCCATGTACAAATGGGAAAACTGGAGCTGTGCTGTGGTTGTGTATCATCTACTGTGAGAAAGCTCTGCAGCTGGTGGGGAAGACACCAAGATCCCCTGCACTCGGCCCATTTACTCAGGCATTTCTCCAGGACAGGGAGAATATCCTGAAGATCAACATCTGCAGGTCCAGAGCTCATTTCAAAGCCAGCAGCTGAAAAGTCCCACTATCATTTTATGGCCAGGAAAACCTTTTACACATGGAACAGTTTTGGAGACAAAGGAAAACCTTTCACTGGCAAAGCCCACATCTTCTTTGTTAAGTTAAAAAATATGATTTAAAGACTATAAGCATATAGACTCTTCTCTCTTGACGAGTCCAGAGTCCCTTGATTCTCTCACAGGAATGAGACCATGCTAATGATGGACAGGCCAGGATCCCCCTGCTGGGTTTGTTTGGGATAGAGTTAATTTTCTTCATAATAGCTTGTATGGGGCTATGTTTTGGATTTGTGATGAAAACAGTGGTGATAACACAGGTATATTTTCGTTATTGCTGAGAAGTGCTTGCACAGCATCAAGGTGTTTCTTGTTTCTCACACTGCCCTGCCAGTGAGTAGGCTGGGGGTCGACAAGGAATTGGGAGGGGACACAGCTGACCCCAACTGACCAAAGGGATACCCTGTACCGTATGATGTTGTGCTCAGCAATAACACTGGGAGGGGGAGGTTGGCAGGGGCTGCTGTTGCTTGGGGACTGGCTGGGCATTGATCAGTTGGTGGTGAGAAATTGCTTCCTTTTGCATCACTTGTTTTTCTTGGGTTTGGTGTTTGGGTTTTTTTCTCTCTTTGTTGGTTTTCTCCCTCCATTTTTTTTAATTATTAAACTGTCTTTATCTCAACCCACGAGTTTTCTCACTTTTACCCTTCTCTCCCCTATCCCACCATGGGGGGAGTAAGCAAGCAGCTGTGTGGTGCTTAGCTGCCTACCAGGGTTAAACCATGACAATGCCCAACTTTAAACAATATTAATAAAAGAAGCCAGAAAC
This sequence comes from Oceanodroma leucorhoa, assembly GCA_030449065.1. Lineage (NCBI taxonomy): Eukaryota > Metazoa > Chordata > Aves > Procellariiformes > Oceanodroma > Oceanodroma leucorhoa. Next base: position 13,641,942 of record JASVER010000004.1, on the reverse strand, counting down.
TTGACTACAAACCATGCTGTTTAGTTACTTGCAATCTTCAGTTGTTACCATTCTCCCTAGTGCAGTTTTGGCCTATGCTACCCTGTTTTAGTGAGAAAGCATTTTTCTGTATGGATGTGAGCCATTCCACATGGGCTGACCTCAGAAGCAGAACCAGGTCCCCGAGACATGCTATTTATTTCTGTAGTTTTGGCTACAGATTCATTCCCATCCCAGAGTGGTGGGATCCTGATAACTTCATTGTCACCTCCAGCCTGTGAATGCTTCTGGAGCTCACTTTTCCCTTAGCTCACCAAGGAGCTGAAAAAAGAAACAATAACTGAGATCAAGAGTCCCTCTCTTCTCCTAATTCTGTCCTTTGTGCAGACAACCTGGCCAAAGTTTCCCTCTGAGTGTTACACATGGTCTAACATGAACCAAACTCTACACTGAACTGTCTGTCTGTCCATAACTCTCGATGGCTCTTGTGGAGGCTCAGGGTCTGAAGTGCCCATGGTCTGGCACTGATTTGTTGTGGGACAAAAGTATTTTAGAGTATTAGCCCCATATCCCTCTCCCAGATTCATAATCTTAATTACAAGAAGAGCCCTGTTTGCTTCATTTCTGAGCCAGCCCATACTGGAAGAACTACACCAGAGTTTTCATGGGGGAAGCCTAGGAGCTTTTCAAATGAGATGCAGACATATTTTACTCCTGAGTGCTAATATGGATAAGGTAGTTACACGGGAGGCCCTGTTCTTCTCCCACTGAAGTCAGGGCTAAAATATTCTGTAATATATAAAGATGCAGGTTTGATTTATACTTTATTTGGAAAGGCTGTGAAAGCAAGGTGGTGAAGTGATCCATCTCATTTAAGAATCAGGTCAGAAGCAAAACCCAGTCTCAGTCCCCTGGGTTTCAATTTTTTTCAGTTCCCTCCTCAAATGGCTTAGACTTTAATGGCCAGTCTGAAAGTGGTACGGGCTCACATGAATAACTTTTTCCCAGCCTAGGTAAACTCTTCAAAGAGAACTCAACAGCAAGAGATCACACTTGCAGCATTCAAAAGGGTACTGAGTTAAGGTGTGAGGTATGGAAAATCAGATTACTGAGAGACTTGTTGGTAAAATAAATTATAATGGGAAAATACAGTTAATGATAGTGCTGTCATTAGAGGGATTGGAGAGTTTCTCATACAGTACACAGTACTACAGGCATAACCTTATTACCATTTTTAAACCCATGAATCTACTTGGTCTCAGTGAAAGGAAGGAGGAAATTCCGTCCACTGTGGTGGTAAATGTTTCATTAAATGGATTAGGAAATCTAAAGCCCATCGACAGTTGGATCTGGTGAGGGATGTAATGGGCAGCAAGAAGGGCTTCGGCAGGCATATCAGCAGCAAAAGGAAGAGTAGAGAAAGGGTGGGCTCACTGCTGAATGGGGTAGGGGATCTGGTGACAAAGAACATGGAAAAAGCTGGGGTGCTCAATGCTTTCTTCACCTTAGTCTTTACAGGTAAGACCACTCTTCAGGAATCCCAGGTTCCTGAGACCAGTGGGAAAGTCTGGAGTAAAGAAGACATACCCTTGCTGAAGGACAATCAAGTTAAGAAACACTTTAAAAAACTGAACATATACAGGTCCATGGGATCTGATGGGATGCATATGTGACTGGTGAGAGAGCTGGCTGATGTCTTTGTGAGGCCATTCTCGATTACCTTTGAAAGGCCATGGCATACTGGGAGGTTCCAGCAGACTGGAAGAGACCAAATGTCACTCCTATATTGAAGAAGGGCAAGAAGGAGGATCCAGGGAACCACAGGCCAGTCATCCTCACCTCAGTCACTGGGAAGGTGATGAAGCAACTAATCCTGGAAACCATGTTCAAACATATGAAGGACAAGAAGGTGATTTGGAGTCATCAACATCATAGATTTACAAAGGGAGATCCTGCCTGACTGACCCAATAGCCTTTTATGATGAGATGACTGGCTCGATGGATGAGAAGAGAGCAACAGTTGTTGTTTGTCAACACTGTCACCTGTAACATCCTTATAGAAAAACGGGTGAAGTATGAGCTAGACAAATGGTGGTGACTGAAAACTGACTGAACTGTTGAGCTCAAATGGTTATGGTTAGCAGCATGAAGTCCAGCTGGAGGCTGGTCACTAGTGGTGTACCCCAGGATGGATACTGCATCCTACGCTGTTAATATTTTCATTAATGACCTGGGTGATGGGACAGAGTGCACCTACAGAAAATTATCAGATGATACAAAACTGGGAGGAGTAGCTGATAAACCAGAGTGTTGTGCTGACATCCAGAGGGATCTGGAGAATTGGGCCAACAGGCATTTCAGCTGTTCAAGAAGGAGAAATGCAAAGTCCTGCACCCAGGGAGGAATAACCCCCATGCACTAGGACACACTGGAGGTTGACCCACTGGAAAACAGCTTTGCAGAAAAGGCCCTGAGAGTCTAGGTGGACACCAAGTTGACCATGATGTGACCATGGCACCATGAGTTGACCAGCAGTGCACCCTTGTGACAAAAAAAGGCCAAAAGCCTTCTGCATGGCATTAGGAAGCATATTGCCAGCAGGTTGAGGAAGTTGATCTTTCCTTTCAGCAAGTTTGCAGATGACACCAAGCTGAGTCGTGTGGTCGACACACCTGAGGAAAGGGATGCCATCCAGAGGGACCTGGACAAGCTCGAGAAGTGGGTCCGTGTGAACCTCATGAGGTTCAACAAGGCCAAGTGCAAGGTCCTGCACCTGGGTCAGGGCAACCCCCAGTATCAATACGGGCCGGGGGATGAATAGATTGAGAGCAGCCCTGCCAAGAAGGACTTGGGGGTACTGGTGGATGAAAAGCTGGACATGAGCCAGCAATATGCGCTTGCAGCCCAGGCGGCCAACCGTATCCTGGGCTGCATCAAAAGCAGCGTGGCCAGCAGGTCAAGGGAGGGGATTCTGCCGCTCTGCTCTGGTGAGACCCCACCTGCAGTACTGCTTCCTGCTCTGGAGCCCTCAGCACAGGAAAGACATGGACCTGTTGGAGTGGGTCCAGAGGAGGGCCACAAAAATGATCAGGGGGATGGAACGCCTCTCCTATGAAGACAGGCTGAGAGAGTTGGGGTTATTCAGCCTGGAGAAGAGAAGGCTTCAAGCAGACATTATTGCAGCCTTTCAGTACTTGAAGGGGGATTATAAGAAAGACAGTGACAAACTTTTTAGCAGGGCCTGTTGCGACAGGACAAGGGGAAATGGTTTTAAAGTAAAAGAGGGTAGATTCAGACTAGATAAAAGGAAGAAATTTTTTACAATGAGGGTGTTGAAACACCGGCACAGGTTTCCCAGAGGGGTGGTAGATGCCCCATCCCTGGGAACATTCAAGGTCAGATTGGACGGGGCTCTGAGCAACCTGATCTAGTTGAAGATGTCCCTGCCCACAGCAGGGGTGTTGGACTAGATGATTTTTAAAGGTCCTTTCCAACCCAAACTATTCTATGATTCTATGATACCTAGGTGCTGTGCCCAGGTCTGTGCTCCCCAGTACAAGAGAGACATAGACATATGTGAGCAAGTCTACTAAGGTGTTTTAAGGAACAGGCTCATTTGTCATACCACGAGAAGCTGAGAGACCTGGGACTGTTTACCCTGGAGAAGAGAAGGCTCTGGGGGAATCTCATCAAAGTGACAAGACTCAAGGCAATGGGCACAAACTGAAATACAGGAAATTCCATTTAAACATAAGACAAGAACTTATTTACTGTGAGGGTGGTTGAACACTGGCACAGGTTGCCCAGAGAGTTTATGGAGTCTCTATCCTTGGAGATATTCAAAACCAAGGTGGACACAGCCCTGAGCAACCTGCTATAGCTGACCCTGCTTTGAGCACTAGATAATCTCCAGAGGTTCCTTTCAACCTCAGCTATTTTGTGATTCTGTGAAATGTTGTGACTAGACTACAGCAATGTCTGAAGGAAGGAGAGACTGCCTGCAAATCTTTGTGCTCCAGCCACCCAGAGCCAGCTGTGCTCCAAGACTCAAATTCCTTCCTTGGAACTGAGGAACCTCAAAGAGTTTCTGAACCGCTATGGCTGGAAGTGCCCAGATGAGACCCCGGCACACATGATGACTTGGTTTCTGTAGAAAGGGACATAGGACACAGTGCAAAGATGAACCATGTCTTGACCCTATCGGTGATCACCTGGAGAAATGAAAGGACCAGATCATTGAGGACATCATAGCAGAGTGCAGGTGCACCTGCAGAGTCCTATCACATCCCTACAGCTCCGAAGGTCACTTCTGGACTGCTACAACCATCTGTGTGCCATTCAGCATAGCCTTATTAGACTTGGGGTGAGAACTGAAGATCAGAGTGAGAACTGTGTGCTTTCCATTACTGGAGGCTTTCAACTGCCTCAGACTGGATAAAGCCCTGAGCAACCTGGTCTGACCTCAGAGTTGACCCTGCTTTGAGCAAAAAGTTGGTCTAGAGACCTGCTGAGGTCCCTTCCAGCCTGAGTTACCCTTTGGTTCCTCTCACATTTCCCTGGGATGCTGGGTGAATTGCAGACCTACCCTGATTAGCACGGCAGTGTCCCCAGCGGATTCCCTGAGAAGTGAACAGTATGTTCAAGCAACCGTGACACTGGCACTCACCTCCCAGGTTTTCCCCTGGGCTTTGGGGCATGCCAGCGGTGGCAGGGACAGTTACCCTTTGGGGAGCGAGACTGAAGGTCCAAGCACTAAACATTTCTTGCTTTTTAGGGGCACTGTTTAGATCAAACTGCTAATTACTCACTGGATTTGTGTTGCTCATGAAAGGGGGGGTGTGTTTGTAAGCCCCCACCCCAGGTCTGAGCACGGTGCTGCCCAGCAGTCTCCATCTCGAGGAATGTTTCACCAAAGTGGTTGTCTCCTGCCGGCTTGTCTGGGCCTGCGAAGTGAGTCCTGCTGACCTGTTAGTATTCACAAAGACCTCCCTGTGATTATTTTTTGTCTGGGAAAGTGACTTCCATTGTCTCAGCTTATTTATTTCTTTCAAACGAGTATTTCACTTTCAGTTCTGGTCAGAAGTCAGAAAGGAAGCGTTTTAGCTTTTTCCACCAAAAATCTTGGGCTGCATTCCCTGGTGGAGGGCAGCAGGCAGCTTTCTAAAGATTTAATTCATTTTAAATTAGTTAAATTAAAGTTATTACATGAATCCTTCTCACCCCACAGTCTGCTCCTTTCTTTTACACAAGCAGATAGTGTTATGTGTTCAGGACAAGCCTCAGTAAAAGGTTGTATCGATATTATCACCATCCTTCGTCCTAGGACTTCACCAGGAGGCAGAGTTTATGTGTTTTTTCCTTATTCAAAATTCCTCCCTAAACCCTCAAGAGTTTTGTGTGAACAAAATCAAGTCTCAAGGATTCTTAAGAAAGTAGTTTTATTTCCACATGTTTGTGTGTGTGTGTAATCAGATATTTTAAAATTGGTTTGAGATACCGGACAAAATGTTCCTCACTAATAACTGGTCTTACACAGCAGAGGTTTCTTTTGAAGTACCAAGCATGGATACATGATCCTGCTAAATGACAGCACTTTAAATTACAGGCTGGTTAATTCTATGTGAATTCTTCTCATCTGTTTCATATTTCTTGTACACATTACTGTAAAACAAGCTGTACCCATTTCTGTCAGTGAAACCACTGTCCTAATCTACAATTATTCTTAGAATCTGATAATAATGGTTAACTTTACCTCAAGAGAAAAACCTACAGGCAAACATGTCACACATAGCACAGTTTGACTAAGAACAGATACATGCCACTGGTCATAAAGGGTAAACACTTAAGACATTTAACCCAGCTGAGCRGTACTAAATGGAAGGCAGTGGTCATCTGGCTTTTGAATCACCTAATTGACATGTCAGAAAATAAGCATTTTATTGACAGAAGGTGATTGCAGAGAAAAGTCATTTTTCATTTAAATAGCCAGATACTTCCCTTCCTCCTTCCCTTTGTATTTGCAGTACGGGGGAACATTTTGTTAAGAAAGCAAAACCACAGTGCCTGGACCATTTGTTACATTATTTTTGCCCACACAGCTACCTTGTGATAGTGATTTTCTTGACTGCAATCATCTGCAGAGGATTCCAGCAGGGAATAGTTTCCAAATTATGTTTGCTCTCAACATTTCTAACCTTGGACAGCTTTTGAACTATTTTAGGATTCCACTCTCCCTGCAGAAGCCATTCAGATCTCATGCGATGCAGTGGCAATTCTTGTGCAGAGAAATCACCCAGTCTTACCTCAGCATACAGCAAGAGTAATTCCACTGGAGTTGCCCTTCCAGGGTCTCTTCGGTACCAGCTGCTGCTGGGTGATGGGGAGAAGAGGGGTTCAAAGCAGTAACTCTGAGATTCTTATGAAACCCGAGTCCCAAAAGCAGTTTCAGGAATATTCTAGTCAGTTTTGGTTCGGGCTGTATGCACCAGTTTCTTCCCTCAGCTGTCCTCAGCCATAGCARTCGGGTTAGAAGGTAGAAGATAAAGACACCCGAGAGTTGCTATCAGCCCTGCCAGTGTCTTCTGCAAGGACCAGCTGCCAACACTGGGGACATGTGCCAACACTGCAGCGTCACAGACTTTCCCCATGCCAAAAAGCCACTTGGCTTGATCTTTAGCCAGATTACCCTGAGGACAGGCACGAATGAGTGCAAAGGGGGAAAAGTCATCACCATGGGCTGCAGTGCTTTTCCCAAGACCCAGATTCATACCACATCATCCTGGGCACTTAGCCCTGTATCTGCTCAAAGGGGAAAGACAACTCATCAGAGACCGTGAAGCAGGAGAATTTGGTCCATGGGTCCACTGCTGAGAGGCAGGTGACCCTGCTGCTGTCTGCCATGGCATTGCCTCCCCTATCACAGGGTCTAGGGCAGCATTGTATCTTGCCAGGTCACCATGCTTGCCAAATGTGGTCCCTGTTGCTTGCCCCACCACCACAGGCTTCCCTGCAGATATCCATGCCACGTGGGATACCTCCACCTGTGGTGGGGACAAGCATCCCTTGGAGGAGAGCTAGATCCAGGGTGAGCCAGACAATTATTTTTGTGTCTCAGGAGCCTTCGGTGGCTCTCCCAGGGGAGAGCACATGGAGTGGCAGCTACCATGGAAGAGGGCTGAAGGTAAGGACAGGGTGTGAAGGTGATCTCAAGGAGGCGCTTCTCGCCTTTGCCTGGGTGGAGGATAGCTGGGGATGGTGGGGCAGGGCAGCCCTCGGCAGCCCAGGGAGTGGAGGCTGCCTGGCTGCAGTCCTCTGTGCAGCTCCTCTTCCCTGCAACAGCACAGCTCCAGCTGTTTACAAGCCCCTGTTTTTATGAGGTCGAAGGCACAGAGATTTAAGTTAATACTGCCTGGGAGAGCACTGCTCAGTGCAGTCAGCCTGGAGAGTCATTCTATGTGGAGATAAAGCACTCCTCCCTTGTACTCTGAGCCAAATTTTGCCAATCTTGATCCGCATAGGGTCTTTCCTGAGCAATAGTTAAGAGTCCCTGCTGATAAAGGTGAACTGTATTTTACCCTTCATATCTAACCATGACAGCCCAACACAATACCTCTGCTTTTGGAAGAAGCAATGAATATCAGCTAAAAAGTTTTGTCACACCATACAGCAAGCCCTTTCATTCGTGTGCTGCCCAGATTGGGTTTGTGGCATTCATAACTTTTCTTGCCCTTGAAGCTGCTAAGAGATCAAATCAATTTTGTTTTATTTTACTTTTACACAAGGAAAAGAAAATAATTGAAGTCTACTCATGTTTATAAAGCCCTAACTCTTCCTTCAACTCTATAGGAAAATATTCCTATAGATGAAATGTGAGATTTTTACATGTCTGGTATGGGACCGCTGGTCCCACACGCTTTGTTTAAAAGATGAAGAGGAGTTGTCAGAGCTATCACTGTTCTCCCTGCTCCTTGCAAAGCCTGTTTTATAATGCACTGACTCAGAAAAGCACTTAGATATGTGCTCAGTGGGAATCAAGCGAGACAGTAGCCATGCTGGCTTCAGCACATCAACTTATTTTTAGGATTAGGGTATTGAGCATGAGTTTTATTTTCAGAAGAAATATCCAATAATAGAAATGGCTATTGCCTTCAAATTCACCTAGCAAAAGCAGAAATGTGATGAGTATCTGAGCCAATTTCTATTTTAAGAAGCCCTTAAGGAGGTTTTTCAGCTAGACAAAATACGAGGTTCAAGTCAGCGACAAAGGGTTATGAGCAGAGAAACAAATCATTGCCAAGGTAAAATGTTACAGTATTAATTAGAGGAAAAGCCCTTTAAAACATCACCCTACTACTCATTACTAATATTCATTGCTGTGAATACAACACAGTTTTGCTAGGTGATTTAGTCAGCAAATATCTAGATGATCTCCCTGCCCTGGAGAGCTTCGACTCTACACGCTTTCAAGGTTTCCTCTGGAAACAATATATTTTCTGAACTGGACAGGGAGTTAGACCATTCATCCTCTTTCGACCCAACCGTAATTCTTCTCCATAATATGTTATAGCCACTCATAAGGAGAAATTTAAACAACAGGTATGTTGGACTGCCACCATAGCTATCTGTGTCCTGGAACAGGATCTCTCCTCAGGGCACTTCCTATGCAAACAGACATCTGAACGAGCCCGGGGGGCTATAACGAGAGCTCTCAGAACAAAGATAAGTTGATTATGTGTTCCAGATTTGAAACCCCCCAATGACATCACGCCCCCACTTCCCAAGATCATTCGGTGTAACATCTGTGTGTAATGCTAGTGCGGTCTTGATAGTCACTGGAGCAAAATCTCAAGTAACATCTGTGGCCTCATTAAGAACCAGGCCTGTTTGCCTTCCTTTAAAAACTACTTTTGGCTTGTGTCACCCGCTGATTTGTGACTTGTGTCTGTACTTGCTCCATTCCCAGTGTTTTCAGCAAGTTGAAAAGTGTTCACTATCACTCAGCCCCGTAGATTCCCACCCCATCTCTGATCTCTTCTGACCTGAGCAAAACTAGAAAGAAATCCTTACTGACCCAAATCCAAAAGCGTCTGATTTCTACAGTCATTCTAGAATATCCCTGCTTGCATTTGAGTCCTGTGTGTAGCAGGGAAAAACAATCTGGGCAATATTTTCCTGGAACTAATTATACCAAATTCTCAGCGGCATCTGGGGATCTAATTCCCATTGATTTCCTGGGATGTCTAAATCTCTTTGTGAATGTAGGTCTCTCAATCTAAGGATGAACATCTATTCTTATATTGCTAGTCCTGGGCGAGATGTCCAACAGGTACCATAGGTTTTGCTCGCTTATGAACTGGCAAGCGTCAAGACATCTCATTCGGTTTCACTCATTACTTTCAAATAAATCACACTTCTCTCTAAAAGCCAGCTCCATTCAAAAAGCTCTTGTGTCCAAACATCCAAATGGCTCATCCTCACCTTTCCTCCTATAAAATATTTCCACTGCATTTTCAGGAAACAGAGCTAGATGGTAATGAGTCCATGTCATGGACTGTCCCCTCTCTTTCCACCTTTGCCTTCCCCACTACTGGCAACACACATCTCCAGCTCTCTCTCCGACATCACGTCTCGCACACAGAATATGACCCAAGCTCATTATTAATTTTCCAGCATCTTCCCTCTCCCTCTCTCTTCCTTTTGCATCTGAGGACTGTTGGAGCTCCCAGCATGGCCCATGCTCAGGGGCCTGGGATAGAAATAAATGCTGCTTTGGGGACTTGCAGGGTGCCCAGCACCAGTCCTCCAGGTCTCACCAGAACAAAAGACATCTTAAATATCTCTGCCTAAGCAGGCTTCTGAAATGCCAGAGTTAGACTTAGTGACATCTCAAAACATGAACTCAATGTACAACTAGGAAGAGGTTTGTATCTGATAATATATAGCAAGATAGTATATTTGTCCATGTTAGATAAACACGGTTTTGGGCACAGATTCCTTATCTGAAATATAATTATGTAGAGAGAGGAAAACATCTTTTATCTGAAGAATTGAAATCATCTAAAAACAGGCATGTTTTCACCTGCCCTCATGTTCAGGCACTTCTGTGATTGGTTATTCACTGTTTCTGGCAGTTTATTTGAATCTCTTAGAGTATTTAAAACTACACCTCACACATACTGTACAGGGTCACGGACAGCCCTGCCCCAAGCTCCCTGGAAGGCAGATGGGGACATTAGGCTCCCCAAAAATGGGGTGCAGGATGCAGGTGAGAGCTGCAGCAGCAATGGAGGCAAGTGCTGCCCGTATCTCTGGTGTCAGCCAGAGGGAAACTGAGGCAGTGCATGGGGAAGGGAGGAGGTAGCTGTACTGCAGCAGACAGTCAAGCAAAAACCCTCCATCTCTTTCTCCCTCTCCACTCTCCCCCAAAGAAATCTGAGTCTGTATAACAGGCATGGCATGAAACCTGGGCCTGATTTTCAGTCTGTTAATATATAACACAACCCTCTTGATAACTCACTGAAATCAAACAACATGGCCGTTTAGAAATGTTAGAAATTACCTATGGTGCAAGCAGGGAAAGCCTTTTAAAAACTATACACTTCGTGTCATATGTCCATATACATAGCTCACTGTCCAGCACTCCCAAAGATGATCATCCTTGAAAAGAAAAGAAGCTCTGGAAAAAACTGTCTGTATACACAACATCATAAGGAAAAAATGGGGTATTCTCTTAAACAGATAGTCCACCTCCACTGTAGGTGATCATATGAAATCTGGGAACCAAGTGGCGGTTGTGGTAGAACTGTATCGGTTGAATTAGTCTTGTTGGTGAAAAAAATCCACCAAAGATAGAATGCAGTATCAGAGGTAAATTCAAATTATTCAGAAATCAGCTATTTCAAATCCCTTTGTGAGGAACAACTCCAGAAACACTGCATTATTGCTATTCCAACCCAGGTAATTGCAATGAACATTGTCAGTATATCAACAGCAGACTTCTCCCTATTTTCTTATAGCTCAGTATTAGTTCAGAGCGTCTGAATAACATTTTTAGAGGGGTTGGTAATATGGAAGATGAAGATTTGGTCCGGTGTGGAGCTTTCACTGTGTCCCCCCACAAGCCATACAGCAGTGAGTATTTGTGTGACAGGCACCTGGCAGCTGATCCCAACTCCCTGCAGCCAGGGCCTCTGAGAACTGGTCTTGTAAAAAAAACCAACCCAACACTATTATTTTGACTTTCAACATGCCTGTCCCAGACCAATCACATGAGGGTTTATAATCAGCTTTGTTAGCTGGATGGGAGAAGCACAGATTGGGGCAGGGGGGAGGGCTGGATGAGAAGCCAAATTAAGCAAAACAAGCAGGAGCTTCATAATTTCTGGGAAAAATCCCATTAGACATATTTTCCCACTTTTTGTTGAGCTAGTGCAGAATTCTCACTCCGTGTAATGAGTTATGAACTATACTAGTTTGGTGAGTTTGCTGGCACAGAGCTGCAGAATCAGCTAGTTTTTCACTTTTGAAGCGACTACTGACTAATTTCTAAAAATGTCCACTTGGAGCATGTAATAAGCACGTAGAAAGGAGTTCTTCTTTCCAGGCCCGTGGAAATGTTTACTCTCCCTCTTCTGCCTAAAATAAAAATTATGTGGCAAGTTCCTGGCTGGTGAAGTTCAGTGTGACTCCTTTGAATTTCTTGGCGTTTTTCCACCTTCTGCCAGCTGAGAACCTGGGCACCCTCAGCTTTTCAGTGAAGCCACCCGCCCAAGGAGGAGAAAGAGCGTGGTTCCCAGCTGTCAACTGCAAACATTTCTGCGCTGTTCCTGTTAAAATGCAAGCTGCCTTAAAGAGATGAAAAACAGTCTGTTACTTACGGCCTCAGCCTGCAAATAGGAGTGTGTGACCACAAGAGTCCACACAGGAAAACCCAATTCCAAAATCAGGGGTTGATAATGCAGTTAATAAATAAATACATCTACAGTATCTGATTAGTCAAATTATAGTTCCAGCAAAAGAGATATCAGAATTATAAAATTCCTTTCAAACTTCCAGTAACTACATATTCATATATACACATGGATCTATTTGTGTAGTTTAGATAAATAAATACCTAGCAWTTACAGTAATTAAACCCCAAACTGTTTAGACCTATACCTTTCCAGTGAATAACAGAGTTCCTATTAAAATAATATATTTCCTCACCTGTGGGATAGATGGAAACTAACATTCTATGGCTATGCAATATACAGAGATATAGACGCATGCATGGGTGTGTTTATCACACATCATCTTCTTAAGACATATTGTTTCACATGTTGTATAAAGTTACGCACTAATTAACATGAAAGGAACATAATGCAGCAAAGCCAATGAGTTAAAGGTTAAGAAATGCTAGAATTAAGGACACCACTGTAAAAAATATTGCCCAGCACAATATCAGTACTTCAGATATTCATCCCAGTTTGGAACAAAAAAAAAAAAGAAAATTCCTATCACTGGACTTCCCTGCAGGCTGGGAATTCTGGCTTTTCATCAGCTTTTGGCAAAGGCTTCACTTGCCAGCAGGAAAGCATGCAAAAGCAAAAGCTAAAGGTCTAGAGAAAATAGGTGCTCTAGTGTGTAGGAGACATTTCACCATCACCATCCTTCCTGCTTCTTCAACCTGGGTCTGCTCCAGCCGCTGCTTCCCAACCACCCACCAGAATGAATTCTGTCCAGTTGCTCTTTCCCACTCTCCAACACCTTTACATTCCTCGCTGCCTATTTTGCACCCGCTGGGGCATTAACCAGGAGGCACCGGGAGCACGAGGGAGATGATCTCTGCCTTCCATGCCATGCCTGGTGTAACAGCAAGCACCAGGACCTGAAGAAGCCATTTCAGGAAAAGCTCTTCTTGGTCCCTCCCCGCTTGAGCTGAGTCATGTTCGGGGCAGGCAGAATATTTGGGATAAGAGCTGTCAAACTTCAGGCAAACCCTACTGAGATGTGGCAAATTGAACTTTTTCAGGAGCTCACAGCTTCATCAAATTTGACTACCTTTGCATGGGAACAGGAAAAGGCATATTCTGAGCCCTTAAGTAATTTTCAGACAGGAAGGCCAAATGCAGTAGTGCTAGAATTCATCCAGGAGAGTGCTATAAACCTTCTCTTGGTTTTTAACATGAGCAAAGGATACTCCTTTTCTTTCTTACTTTCTTATTGATAGAAAAGTCCAGATCACATAATTTTAATATTTTCCTAGCTAATTCAACGTGGCGTGGGAAATTTCAGCCCAAATATTTAGGTTCAGTTAAGTTATAAGTGTGTGGAAGACGAACCTATATGGGAAACCTTTAAGTGGAAACTGCACTTACTTACAAACTCTTCCTAGAAAAACCTGTAAAATGTCCCCCACTACTGCCTGATGGAAAGAGACCGAGGGGCAATTTAAGAAGAAATTTGTGATCAAATGTATGATATTTAGGAAAGAAAAAATAATAACTAATAACAACTGATAATAACTGATAATGCCTCAAGACCGTAGGAAGGTCCCTAGTCTCTGCTTCTGGCCATGCTTGTGCACGTGCTCTTGAGCAACTGCTTGTGCTGCCAAGACCTTTGGCCAAGACCTGGGGCGCTAGTTTCTCCTTCCCACCTGGCCTGGGGGCTCAGCAGCCCTCCTCATCCAGCAGCACGACCCCATGCTCAGTGTGCTCCACACGGTTCCATCTCTTCATGCCACCCGCCTATACCACCTTCCCTCTCTTGACAGGTGGAGAGTTGCTGTCAATTATAAGCCAAAGAGCGCTGAAAATGAAAAAGGTCCTTTCTCTGTCACAGCATCTCAGTGCAGCAATGGCAAATGTGGAGAGACAAGTCTCCCCTCCCCAAAACTGCAAATATTATGGAGCTCCCAGAGGATGCTGTAGGTATAAAGAAATTAAACCTTGCCCTGTGGGCATGCCCAGGCTATGTGCATCTAGGTATAGTGCACCTTAGTGAAAAAGAAAGCAGAAGAAAGAAGTATTCAAATTTTTCAGTTCAGGGGAACTTACCACAGTGCTCTCTGAATTTGTGCCTCAGGTATTCTAGCAACCCCGAGGAGGTGCCCATGGGAAGGGGGCATTTATTTGGGTGACAACAACCCTGGGAGGCATCACCAGGGTCTTTAGGAAAGAGCTTGGTTTGGATATTCAGCTGATGGACCTTGCTGTAGTGATGCACAATGAAGTCAATGGGACAGTATCTGATTTACTGCAGCAAGGAGACGAGATCTTGCCTCAGGGGTTATAGGCTAATAGAGGTGATGGGGTCAGCTTCCATCTTACATCATAAAAAAGAGGATCAAGAGAAGAGGAGCCATTACAATCCCCGGGTATGACAAGCAAACTCAGCCTCCAGCAGCAGCAGGGTGAGAGAGGCATGATGGGGAAACAGCAGGGACCGATCATCGTGAAGGAGCCACCTCGGTGGAGATCCCGGCCTGAATAGTGCAATTGAAAAAGGCAAGAAGCACTGGATCAGAAACAACAGCTGAAACCTGCAGGATTTAACTACTGGTTTCTGCAGGAAAGAGGAAGAGGATGGCTGTGGTTACGGTTTGATAGTCTCCTAACAGCCTGCCGCTTTCTCAAATAACACGGAGTGTGCTCCGTCAAGCAGGAGCCACCGAGCACCTGCTTACCCCACGCCCCGCATCGGGAGGCTTGGCCAAACGTAAACACGCAGGTGAAGAGGTTGAGATGATGAAAGACAATAGACCATTACCAGAGACTTAATGGTGTTGTAAAGGAGATAAATGTCTTTGAAGTAGCACCCTTAAAACATGTGACCTTTGGGCTGACCTTTCCTTTCAGATTATGGTATGCAGATTGTTTTATACTGGCCAGTGCAAACAACGCAGGCAGAGCCAGCGTCTCAGCCTCTGTGCTTGGAAAGTACTTGGACATCATATCCATCTAGATAGCCTGTTGTTTACTTCAGCTTACCAAAAGTAAAACTCTGACACAATTACTGCCTTTCAAGACATAACTCTCACACTCCAAATAAAGCAAGTTTATTCTAATAAGACCAAATCCTGAAGACGAAGAGCCAAACCCAAATTATCCCTCCAGTAAGCATAGGCTTTCTCTGTGCTAGAAAAGCACTGTTACAATTATATGTCACTCAAGTGGGATTGTCTGGAGGAGGTACATGCTACCCATATTTTGTTCATCAGCAAGGGACATGGTTGAGACGAACCTGAAGGGATCACCACTGGAAATTGTGCGAGGCTGTGATTGAGGCTATGAGAAGATAAGCAGAGCTTACCCATTTCTCTTTTTCCAGCTGGGAGCACACCAGTGTGAATTAGCACTTTTTTCTATGTACCATCACAGCACTGATTTATGCTATCTAGATGGCAAGCTCTTCTAGTCACCAGCAGTCTTTCTGTTCTGTGTTTGCATGGTGCCTGGTATAATGGTGCCCCAACCCACGACTGGAGCCAAACACATAATAAATAAGAGTAAGAAGAAAGCTGCAAACATTATTTGAAAGGTTGCATGCGCACAGTCTTTGCTCCTTTATACCACTTTGAGAAAAACCAGAAAACCGGAGTTTTTCTGAATCCAGACACAGGGAGCTATCTCAGGTCTGCAGAGGTGAAGATGGGTACTGCTGAGCAAGGAAAGGAGAACAAATACTGCCAAGCAAGGCCCCTCACCCCTTTTAGCAGCCCTGTAAAACAACCGAGTCAGCCTTAAAGAAAAAGGTCTGAAGGTCCAAGCCAGCCTAGAGCTGTCTGCCCAGGCAGCGGCAGAGCAGGCACCAATGGAGCTTCTTGCGAGCAACAGAAACGTTGTTGAGGAGAACGGGGCTGGCGGCCCTGGGCAGCAAAGTATGATCTGCTGCTATGCCTCTTGCCCTAGTTGTTGTCATTTGTCCCACACGCAGCTTCTGGCTCCTCCGACCCCACTCCTGGAGCTATGTGATGAGGCACGAACTCCTGCACCTATTTGAAGCCACATGAATGCAAAACTCGGGAACGCGCCCTGAGAATAAGTGCCGCCCGAGCCAGGGAGCTTCCTGAAATAATACTCTGCATTGCTGTCCCACCTTCATCGCTGGGGCTGAGGACATGTTGCAGCCCGCTCTGTCCAGCTGGCCTGGGGTCACGCAGGGCCCCAGGGCAGGGCAGCCCCGCTGGGGAGACTGGGGGTGTCTCTGTGTCTTCGCCAGCTTTTATTCAGCCCTGATTTTATGGTGACCCAGCAGGCTGCTGAAGAGCCTCAGCACCAGGGCAATTCTGGCTACCCCATTTAGAAAAGCTCATGTGTTTCCAGTTGTGTGAAGCAAAGGGAAGGTGATGGGTAGGACCCCCACCTGGGTCCAACCTCAAAACCTTTCGAAATGAGTAGAAAAGCAACTGTTTAATTATAAATGGAGTCTGGTGTTAAATTGGACCCTGGTCTAAGAAAAGGAAATCTGTTTTCTAAGAAACAAATGAGGGTGCTACATGGCTTTGTATGTCCCAAGGACTCGATCCGTAATTAATATCTGATTGGCACGGGGTTGTTTTAAGCTAGATTTTGTTTTCTCAAGCCTTGCCATTTAAATGCCTCTGAGCTGCAAATGGTCAGAGGTTGGGGGAGTGCTTGAAAGATGACATCGCATCTGCTTCTCCCATATTTACGCTGTTCCCTAAACTGCTGCTTTTAGATATTGAGTTTAGAGAACTGTTATAGAGAGGTCTTTGCTTTAGTGAGCTTGGCTGCTGTTGGGTACTTATAATACATCCTAAGTCTGAATGTTATGGATTTCAAATGGGTTTGCGTGGGGTTTTGGTTTGGTTTTTGCTTTAACTATCTTCAAACTTCAGTATGCAGTAGAGCCAGTGGTATTTGCCCATAATGCAAACTCCACCATCAGACAGAGCTTCTTGCTGCTTTTAACTTTCCCTATAGCCAGAAAGCTTGCTCTGTTTGTGCCATCTGCAATCAGAAGGGAGGTGAGGATGGGGGTGAGCAGGGGGCAAACAGGCAACCTTCAAGGAGGGTACCTGGGGTGGGGATTTGCTCCTCCAGAACCAAAACAGAGCCTGGCACTGGCATGTTTTTGACTCTGTGCCACAAGCATTTGCTCTCCACAGTGCTTTCTTAATTTGGCTAGATGGTATTTATCCCCTCCTTGGGAGAGACGGCTGAGACTCCAGGCAGTTTGATTTATGCCAGTTGTTCAATTTGTGACAACTGCTGTCAACAGTTGTTCATTTTAATTACTCTTCTTGGGCCCAGATGTCTCAAAGATGAGCTCAGTGCCACATAAATACAATAAATACAGATAATATTAGCAACTCAGCTTCCTTTCTAGGGGAGGAGTATGGAGCGACTGACTGCCCTTTTTTCCCAACAAGTCTCTCCTGCCTGCTCACCTTCGGCACAGCACTGGAGGGAGCAGTGGAAAGGGGAGGTAGATTAGCTTTTCCTTCCTCTTCCCTAGTGCACTGCTCATCCCCCCTGCTTCCACACTAAAATCACATCTTGACTCGTTCATAGTGTAAGCACGTATCAGTTTGCCCAGACCACCCCAGAGCAAGCCCTCTGGCCTCCATGGCAGAGACGCACCTGGTCCTCCAGGCTTTTGGTACACGTGGGAGACAAGGCAGAGACGGCAGAGCTCTCTGCCCACCTCTGCTCTCCCTAGTGTTACTAGAGATCATTGCACCAAAAGGGAAACTACAATCCTAAAAACTTCTTTGCAGAACCGCCTTCTCAAGGCCTTAGTTCCCTAACTGAATATGCAACTCGCTATATGGAGATATTCTTTCACAACAGCTTCAGTGCCTCCCCTGACCCCAGCTGGAGCAATATCACATGGGCTCGGAGAAGTGGCCTTAAGGTGATTAGTAGTCCCAGGTCATGCCTCTCCCTGTCACCTGTGCTGGATGCCACATCACTCCTACGGGCAGTTCAGCGCTTTTTGGGAAAGGTCACGGGGATGGGGACTTTGGCAAAACTCAGGAGGGATGAATACAATCCTATATCCCATCCCAGCTGTGAAAAGGCTCGTCCCCCTCTGCTTCCTCCAGGGTAGCGGATGTTATTCACTAAAATTTGCATAAAAATGTATCAAAAGCCACAATTGGAATTCCAGTGCCTGGACATAATTAATAAGCAGTACGGGTAATTTAATGTCTTTATTCTAATTATCAGCTCAGAGTAGGAATCCTATCAAAAGCGTTAAGCCGTGTAGGCAACATTAAAACCTCAGCAAATTATGAATAAGGCTGTTTACCTTGTGAAACCTATCCTGTGTTAATGGAGGGTCCTGTTTGTTCCTTGGCGCTTGCTTAATTTTCTGCCAGTGACTCACGCTAATGAATTTTCCAGTGTAATTGCAGAAAGCACTTCAGACAGCTCCTGCCTCTGGCTCTTCCCTCCCGTCTCCCCTTGCACGAGGCGGCACACGCTGTCCTCAGCCTGGCAGGGGGGGCTTTTCCCACGCTTGGCTGCTGGCGAGGTCAGGGTCAGGCCCGGGCAGCCACGGCCAGCCTCCCAGGCAGCCTTTCGTGCAGGAGAAAGCTGCCACGTGGCTGTTTGCATGCAGCAGGGGACAAATGGAAGCATGAAGAGGTCCGTGAACATCTGAAGAAATCCAGTTGCATTGGGAGCCCGAGTCCCTGTTGACTCCGGGCGCTGTTTGGCAAGGGTCAGTGACGCTTCCCATTGTAGGTGGCTGGGGCTGGGGCTGGGCTTGGAGAGGGCACGCTGTTGCCCGGGGACGATAACCCCCCCGCACCCCTTCCCCAAGCCCTCCAGCGAACGGCAGCCTCACGCACCATCGGCGCGCACGTTCAGCAGATAAAACCTGGAATGTGACACCCCGGGGTCCGGGGCCAGCTGGAGGCGGGAGGACAGAGCCGGGAGCGCGTTAGGACGCTTGTAGTCGCGCTGGACACATACGGTTATATTTAAGTGCTGGATGTCTGCTGGCTGAGGAGGCTGAGGCAAGACTGGACTTGATTAGATGTAATGACAAAAATGGACCAACTGTTGCTGAGAAAGCCTCTGCAGCAAGTATTAGCTCTTTGTTATTGAGATATTACTGTCTGAGGCTTCACTGCTTTCAACTCCCCATCGTTATCTTTACAGACTTCCACTGCACTTTAAATAGGTTTCCAAGTTCAGCTTTTTGCCCTCGGCCATAAATTTAACATACTAAATATTTTCATCTGCTGTAGAACGCACCACACTGTGGAACTTGTTACTGTATGGAAAATAAATACGGCTTAAAAACAGGACACACTTTTGAAAATATTTTTTTAAAAAGCATAACCCTTTTCACCCTAAAAATGTCAAAAATCAGCATTTTTGTTTTCCAGTGTCTGAGTTAATGTATATTTTTTGTATCTTTGATTATACAATGAGTGCTGACTGTACCCTTCCATATCTAAACTTAGTGGATAAAAAACTAACAAACATGTTTAAATCAATATTCAAATATAGTTTTAATTTACTTTAATTTAACCTGATCTAGTTGAAGATGTCCCTCCCTGTGGCAGGGGGGCTGGACTAGATGACCTTTAAAGGTCCCTTCCAACTCAAACTATTCTGTGATTCTATGATTTTACTTATTTGCCATTAAAAGATACAATAAATGTAAATATTTTTCAGGCTTCATTTAATATAATGGTTTTGTATATGATTACATTTATCTGCCTGTGTTCATACCCAAATAATACATTCATGTCTTTTCTGTTGTGATTAAATACAGTTTTATATTATCTCTAATATGCTGGAGTTATTTCTATTTGCTGAAAGGTACCAGAAAAAAGTGGAGTTCTGTGCAAAATTTTATACAGAAGTAAATAATCCTATGTTATACAAATTTCTATAATGTATAATTTAGTTCTTTGATCAAATTAATGCAGCTTTTACTTAACTTAGAGTGACCCTGAGAGTCTTGCCTTTACTGGCGACTGTAGTAGCTTTTAATCTTTATGCATTAGCTAAAAACCTGCTGAGGACTCTGTACGTCCACAGCTGAGCTTCCTTAGATTTATGGAGGCAGAGGTAGAACAGGCAAGAAGGAACATGCTGTACCTAATGGCCAGGGGACTTCACTGAGGGATTTTACATGAAACAGTAACTGGATAAAAACCAGTGATAGAAACATAGAATCACAGAATAATGTAGCTTTGAAGATACCTCTGGAGGTCATCTAGTCCATCCCCCGCTCAAAGCAGGGCAAACTTCAAAGTGAAATCCAACCTCAAGTTAGATCAGGTAGCGCAGGGTCATAACCAGCTGAGCTGAAGTATGAGTATCACGGACGGAGATGCTCTTGGGTGTAGACACCAGGGCAGCCCCTGCCCAGCTGAATACCCTACAAAAGGCATGCTCTTTGCTCAGTTTCCTACCAGCCCTGTGATTCCTGGCTGTGCAACGCTGCAGTTTCTACAGGGATCTACAGGCCAGAGAGAGATGAGGGTACTTGCCTGAAATGTGGGAATGTGGTTTAAAATCCCCTCAGGCAGAGGAAGCCTCAAACCCTTCCTTGAATGGTGGTCCATGTGCTGTGGCCAGAAATGCCGCCGACCACAGGCTTTCTTGTATTATTGATTCAAGTCCTGTGTCTGTTGCTAAAAGCATATGGATGCCGCTTCATCCCCTTCCAGCAGCTGTGCCCCCTCAGGGGAGCGCCCCAGCCCCGTCCCTGTCCCTGTCCCTGCGTGGGGGCCCTTGCAGGCCAGTGCTGCTTCTCCCCATGGGCTTTTCGCATTGCTTTGCTGGCGGGTCTCTGCAGCGGGCTTGGTCTGGTGCAGGCAAGGCAAAAGGCAGCCATTCAGAGGGGGCTGCTCCCCTTTATTTCTGAGTCAAAAAGGTGGCCCCCCCTGGTTTTAATCACTTAGGAAGAGGGCTTAGCCAGTAGTGGGGATGCTTTGGGACAAAAGAGCTTTAGCTGCTGGGTTTGGGGATGGATTCCCCTGCTCGCAGTGCCTGCTGGAGAGAGTGCTACCCTCTAAGCAGTGGAGACAGCAGGGTTCTGCTGTGGCCCTGGGGCAGTTCTGGGGGGAGGCCAGTGGTTTGGGTCTGGGGGGGACCAGACATCTGCTTACAATCCTCCCATCACCATCTGCTCAGAGTAGGTCCCACTTTGGGGGTAAAGACCAGCCAGCAGCTTCCACCCCTGCTCCA
Source organism: Oceanodroma leucorhoa (assembly GCA_030449065.1). Classification (NCBI taxonomy): domain Eukaryota; kingdom Metazoa; phylum Chordata; class Aves; order Procellariiformes; genus Oceanodroma; species Oceanodroma leucorhoa. The sequence continues at coordinate 13,620,805 of JASVER010000004.1, read as the reverse complement.
GCAGAGGAGCCGGAGCAGCACAGCCAGCTCCTCAGCCCGGTGGACTCGCAACAGGGTTTTAATTACAGAAGATGAAGCCAGAGTGAGTTTGGTCCTCTCAGCCATACTCCCAATAGGCAACACTTACTGAGTCAACAGGCCCCATTAACTTCAATGTGTCCCCTCACATTTGGATGGGACTGATCCTGCTGTGAGTTCTGCTCCCCTCATTCCTATACGGAGTTTGGCTTTCAGCATCTGGTGGGCCAAAATTGTCCCCACCACCCTTGCTGCTAAGGCTAGAACAGCCTTAGGGCCACTGAACAGCCTCATAAGGTGGACAAGGAGCCTCCATCCCTCTTGATATGGCTGTGAGTGGAAGGTGCTGAACCTTGCACCAGGTGCACGCAAAAGATCATTACCCTTTGAAATGTTATTATACTGTAAAACATTATTTAACCGCAAGCTCTTAAAAAGGCTAGCACATTATATCACCTTTACTGTTACATGTTGCTTTGCTTAATTTACTACTTGGTTTAGAGAGCATGTCTTTAAAAAAAAATATCACAGACATAACTTCCAAATGGCCCATGAAAAGATGTATCTGTTGCAATGGTACTCTTAAGATTATCACTAATACCTTTCACTTGTCACTCAGGATCTCAGGGTCACACTTTTGGTATGAACACTGTTTAGAAACCAATGGGATTACTGCTTACGCATTTTAAAAAAGAATTAGAGGACAATCAATAGAGAAAACAAGTTCACTAAGAAACTTGCAGACTGGGCAGGAAGCAAAATATTTATAATGCACAAGCTTGAGCATCACATAGTCTTGTGCCTTACCCAGATCCCTGATGCTGGCGGTGGTGTTTGCTGGTCTGACCTTCCCTCTACAGACCCCGCAGCAGCCAAGGCTGGAGCACCAACACAAGTCTTTTTTCCCCCACATTTTTCCCACATTTTCCACAAGGAGTGGTGGAACCACAACTGTCCCCACAATGACTTGTACATGCCCAGCTGATATGGATCTTCCCACCTTCTGTAGCTCCAGTCTCCACCCTCTACGTCTGCAAGATGCAAAACTCAGGTCTTGGCTTGGCCAACCTGACACCTTCCTGTGCAGCTCGGGTTTTGTCCCATGGCATTTAATTAGTGCTCGAGCACAGAGCTCTGCAAAGGCACATATGGGGCCAGGTCCATGTCCTCTTCCTGCACAGTCACCCGCTTTGGTTATCAGCACTATTGTGATGGTGGTGGAGAACAAGACTCCAAGTAGGGAGAGACAAAACAGGTGGTTCCCACAGTTGTCCCCAAGGTCAGCAAGCACGACTGAATATGCAGTGTGCTCCCTCTGAGGAGAAGGTCCTACAGGGGTAATGTTATGTAGGTGTTTTACAGGTATTAGATACTATTATAGTATACATCATATTATATATTATAATATATAATTATAATTTTATGTTATTTATATGTAAATATGCATTTATATGAATATATGCCTGTATGCATATAAAGTATAATTGTTAAACAGCTAATATTGTGTAGGTATGTAATATTACACATATTATTGTGGAGGTGACAGGGACTGAGCCAGGTCTCAGGTCACTCTGAACCTGGCCCATATTCTTCTCATCATGCCTCAGCCCAGCAGGGCTGCTCAGGCTGAAATCCTGCTGTTAGGAGCTAATCTACAGGGTTCACTCAGAAGAGAAAGCAGAGCCCTTCCAAAAAGAAACACTCTGCTGGGGCACAGAGTAGTGCCCTTCAGTTCTATGGGATCACAGGCTAAAGGCCAGGCATTTTGTGCCTGGCTGCTGGGTAATTTTGCTGTGGGATACTTCAGAAGGTGATTCGGTTGATCAGAGATGGGCAGATGTGCTCCTTGCCTCCTTGGGCATCATGGAAGCCCTGCTTCTTTTTTTACATCCTCTTGTGTGGAGATGTTGGGATTCCCCATAGGGATGAAATCAATGAAACAGAATGAGGGTTTTTTCTGTGTATAACTTGGTTTATTTATGCTTTAACTTAAACAGTGGTGGCTGAAATGGCATTGAGGTGGTCCCCATCTTGGGAGTCAGGGCTGGCAAGGCAGTGCTCAGTCCCAGAAGGACTTGGCCCCATGGTCTGCATTGGACTGGGTAGGGACGAAGAGAGAGAGCAAACCACCCAAGCGACCTCATCCCAAAGAGAAACCCCACAATGTCCCTTTAAAACGTGTGCAATGGTCACATACGCACACAAATAGTGTGCACAATAGCACCATCTGGTGACTTTGGCCACCAGATTATATTTCCATGGCACCATATTACCCAGGGGACAATTTCCTCTCCAGTGCCTGGACTACTGTTCTCCATACTCGTTTCAGCTGTAAAATCAATGGCTGCAGAATAAATAACAGTAGACATGACAGAGTCTTTCAAAACCACTCCTGCCAAATTCCCACATTGTTGCTGCTGTGACCCAGTATTTTAACATTCCCATGTTTCAGTAAATTTGGGTTTACATTCCTTTTTTCAGGTATTTGTTAGGTATTTGGCACATAAGGTACTACCTACCAAATGCTAGGAGAGCTCTCACAGCCTAGTTATGAAATGAAGCATTTTTCTGGCTTTCTTGGAGGTTTGTTTCCTATTCCTTGGAGGCAATGTGTCTCTGCACTAACACACATTTCTTCAGGTCAATGATCACACCCTGATCATGCTCCACTGCTTCTTCCACTGCCACTAATGCAATATTTCCAAAGCAAATCTCCCACTCAAGAGTAGGCTTTGTGGGAAGCCAACCACATTTCCACACTTCTTGGCTGGCATATATAAAAGGCTTGAAACAAGCACTAAGAAGGCAGAAACACAGCCCAGCATTACCATCAAGCACAGGTGCCCAAACCATGTCCTGTTTCCTCTGCCTCACCTTTCTTTTCCTTGTTACATGAGAAAACAAGCTGTGATAAGAAAGCACTTTTTCATACTTCAGAGAGGATTCCCAGGCTCTTGGTTGGTTTGAGGCAGCACTGAGGTAAAGCATAAACACGTGAGCCCAGAAAACCTCCCTTGCTCCATGCATTTCTCTGTAACCGAAGAAGAAGAGATTATATCTATGGATTCCTCTTCTCCACCAGCTCAGAGAAAGATGTTTGCTCACTGCTCTCTCCATGATACCCGCCTCTCCCTGCCCGTGCCTGCACATCACACCACAGCCATGCCGGTGATGAAGGCACCCCATGTGCTCCTTCCACTGCACCCTGCAAACACCTCCTGACTTTTTGTCCTGAGACAGCCAGCATGTGGTCGCAGAGCTACTGGAGTCCCTAGCAAGATGCACCTTCCCCCAAGCAGTTCAAAGGCAGGTCAGCTCCAGACTTCACGCAACCTTGTGAGCTTTGGCCAGCTTTCTCTATGTGGTTGGTCTGTGCCATAGCAGCAAATTCATGGGCACCCCCACTGCAGTGTATTTGCTCTGTACCATCCTTGCAAACTCGTCTTATAAGGATGTCTAATATTACAAAGTCATCATTATCATTAAATATATTACTGAGTACTTGCTAGGCTATTCTGAAACACCATCAAGGCACAACTGAAATTGCGCTGTGTTTCCTTTGTAGATGAACAAAGCATGTTTTGAGATCTGTCTTCTCTGCTGTCTTTACCATTTATTTACTTAGAGTCTGATTCCCAGAGCAGAAAGATTTGCAAGGAATCAGCCAGCAATTAATGCCAAGCTGCAAAGTTTCCCATCTGATTATAGTTGCTGGATGTGGTCAAAGAGCAGGGACGTTCTTCGTAACCAGTTTGCTCTCTCTGTGTTTTTGGGATGCACTGATCCCCTGAAGACCTAACTCACTGCACACACAGTGCAGATCAGTGCCACCGATTCAGGGCTACTCTGGCATCTTGCTGGGAGAAATCCTCAGACGGAAATCTGTGGCTTCTTCCCACAGCTGTGATTTTGTCCTGTGCTGAACCATCCTGGGAAAAGAGGGCTACATCTGTTCTAGCAAACTAAACACAGCCAAGGCAGAGCTCCAGCACCAGCATGCGGTGGTCCATATCGGTTGTTGTTAGCACAGGGCCAGCTGGGCCCCTCACCCTGCTCCAGGCCTGGCAGCTTTTCCCTCCTCTGACTGTGCTGTGAACAAAGGTAGAATCTGCACAGTTTAATGTGAAAAGTTTTTTTTTTAAATTATGATTATTTTAATTTTGTGAATTTTAATTTTCGAGCAATAAGGTCTTGACTGGACTTTTTATGAGTGAGTGCCCAAGTGCCTCATACTTGAATACTTTATGAAATAATTCTTCATTGTAAGTGGCTCCGTAATCTAAAATGCAAGACAAAGTGTGCATCCTTTCTGGTTATAGTAGAAGCAAGCCTCCATTGCAGGAAAAATTCCCTGGGTGTCTGTTTTTCTCAACTTATTTTTTCCCAACTCATGAAACAAGCTTTATGTTCATTGTTCAATAGTAGGCAAGGCAATTGTTTTATAGTCTGTAGTGTTCAAATACATTTCTTTTCTTGTATAATATTTTAAAATGAGATCACTTATTTATTGTATTTTGCCTGTAAAACAAATGTTGCTTTGCGACATTTAAATGACCTACGCAGAATTGTACATAGCACCAGTAGTGTCAAATACCCTTGGCAAATTGCACTCCAGCAATGATTAATAAAGGCAATTATCTAACACCTCCATTTTGTGTAACATATTGAAAGACCCAATAAAATCAACAGAAAGACTCATTTTGACCTCAGCCACTCTGCAGTCCTCTATACCAGTCCCACTGTTGTCAGATCAAGTGCCCTGCAGTCTCTTTATACCGCTATCCCCAAGCACTTTTTTGAGTTTGGTGGTGCTGTTGTCTCCATTTCACTGACAGTACTTGGGCGCATGATGGGGCTAAGGGCTAAGAACTGAGACCCGTAAACACCCTGGTTTTATGCCAAAATACCAAGCGTGGTCCACCTAACTTTTAGTTTTTTTCTGCTCAAGGTGGAATGCAGAGCCAGCAGCTGGTGCCAAACCTGGTCCTCCGCAGCGTGCTGGGGAGGACGGGCACTTCAGAGAAAGACCCCAAACCATCAGCACTTTCCACGGCAGTTGGCCAGTGGAGAAAACTGGAGATAAAGCCATCTTTTTAATCCCATTCTTCTCCCCACTTAGGCACCGTGCCCAGGTGCACCTTACCATCACCTTCTCCTGCAAGGAGGACTGCTGAGAGGGCCAAGAAGGAAACCTGGCTGTGAAATATTATCTTAAGTGTGATTTAGCCCTCCTGCATTTCCTAAGTGCCTGCTTTGTTTCAAAGCCTGTGGAAAAGCTATCTTTTCACTCAAAACAAAGCCCGAGGAGGCACTGTTGGTGATGGTGGTCAACAGACAGATCAATGATAAGATCTCTCCCCCAAACACCTGCTGCCTTAGAGTTGTTCTCTGTCTGCAAGGACTTGAACCCCAGTAGTTTCCAGCGAGGAAAAAGCAGCAGCAGTAGCCTCTCCTGCCGAAACTGCTCCACTTGGCAAGGAGTCATTAAAGATCATTTGGACCACAGGGAGAGAGCGAGCAAGAGCGCTCTCAATCTCTGAACTCAATCACTTGCCCAGAGGGGCACACCGGGGGGGGGGTGTGTGTGTCTCATTCTTGCTCCAACATCTATTTGTATAGTTCGTGAAATGACTATTTAACATACAACAATTAACTGGTAATCAGAGCACTACTGTGACCTTCCTTCTCTGGCTAAACTCCTGCAGAGCATAACATCAGGCACAGACAGAGCTGGCTTAAACCCCCCAGGTCGCATAGCTGGAACACCACCCAACCTAGGAGAGGTGCTGAGCTGTTGTAGGCTGCCAAAATGGATGTGCTCCTCAACATGAACCGATGCAGAGTTTCAGGTGCCTCAGGGCTAGGCAGCCGCCGAATAGAGGGGTCACAGTTTTGGGCTTAGGCCACGAGGTCCTTACACAGCGTTAACAATGCTCTGAGCTCCTCAGCACCAGGATTTCAAGCCCAAGGCAGTGACCTGGGGAGACAACGGTGCTCTCCTGACACAGCTAGGTGCTGTACTGGCCACCAGTGCATGAGCAGCTCCATGGAGCCACACCAGCGCTGCTGTCTTCTTCCAGGCTTCTGCCTGACCCTGGTTTCTCAAGTCAAGCTCAATCCTTCAACTCCAGGTCCCTCACCATTTCCATGCCGTTTGAAGAAGGCTGCACAGCAATGACATCTCTGGAGGAAGTCCTAAGCAAGGCTTAAGCCCTCATCCCCTACCTCTCCCCAAATCTGGGGAACCTCTGTAAACAGACTGCCCATTCCACTCTTACTGCCTGAGTGCACCGTTAAAGCCAGGGAGGGATCTCCCACCTCTTCCAGTCCATGCTGAAGCTCAAGTCCGAGGGCCTCACTAGAAGAAGAGGTCAGTGACGATACCGATGCCTCTGGTAGCAATGGATGGACTCCCTACCCCAGATGGCAAATTTCACTGTCATTATCATAGTCTTGGCACTATGGAAATCAAGACACAAAGTGTGCCTTCTAGGACCACCTGCCACCTGGTCACTAGCACTGGAGTTGGTAACACATTGGTCTAAGGAGGCTGATTCATTACGTGATTCAAACAAGAGCTAAATACTTTATAAATAAGCTCTGTCAATATAACGACTCTTGAAGACTGCTTGTTTCTCTGCAGAAAAGTGGATCTAAAAATCAGTGGAGTTTAAATGCATATTATCTGCCATATTTTGGTCTGTCAGTTCTGATAGGACATTTCAGCAGTGATGGGGGATGGCAGAGGGGTTACACCAATGGGTTCCAGTGCCCCGGCCAGGTTAGAGCCCATCCCTGTGCCCACCAGGGCTCATTTTGACGTGCTCCCAGTCCCCAGCACACCGTTGTCCTCCTCTCCAGCCTCCCTTCTCCCTGATGCCTCCTTCCATTCACAGCCAGCCCCTGCCTTTCTGTCCTGCTCTCAGGCAGCAAACACAAACTCAGCTGCTGAACATGAGTCGGTGAAACCCCTGTCCCAGGTCGCCTCACCATCTTGTCACCTCTTGTTTGTTATCATCTGCTTCACCTCCTGCTGGCCCCTAAACACGGGGCTTGCAGGGCTGCCGTGATCCTGGCTTGGAGGAAATACAGTTTTTCAGAGTTTTTTTTTGCTAAAACATATTTGGTGGCATGGCTGTTTCAGAGGAAAGGGTGCAGAAGGGTCCATATTTGGCTTTGTGAGTCTGAGAGAAGGAATATCTAAAAGGGACAGCAGAAACCAGGCACAAGAAATAGAAGAAGATTCCAGGACATCAGCCGAACAACTTCGAGGAGTGCTGGAAGGAAATGCAAGATGTAGACACCAAGAAAACATTTTTTTGGTGCAAGCAAGATCATCCTTACTGTGGAATCACTGATGAACGTGTACAAGTGGTTCAACGTGAGACACACAACTCTGGAAGCATATTCACCCTCATACATTCCTTTGACCCTTTTCAAGGATTTTGAAAGCCAAGAATTGTCTCCCCCCATCCCTGTGTGCCAGGAGAGCTGTGGCTCAGCTAAAAGCCTGGATGGGGGCTCAGTAATCAAATCCCATCTTGTCTTTACACTTTGCTCTTTTAAACAAATGGATAAGCACAAGCTTGTTTCATTCCAGCTCATTTGTTCTTGCATGCAGGACTGATGTGGGTAAAGTGTTCCAGCCTAATTGCACCTTCTCCTTACCATGCCATATGGGACCTCTGTTCCCAGCACAACTGGTCCAGCCAGAGTCCAAGCAGGACTGAAAAGAAAGAGCTCTTGGCAGGACATTTCTGGTGGGGTTCTCAGCTTATTTAAATGTACACCTCCTCTAGAGCCAAACCAGGCAGATATAGTCCTCGGGAGTGGGCAACAAGGTGACACCTCTTCCTTGGGATCTGGGCAGGGAGAACATGTTGTGGGTGCTGGGTAGTGGCATGCAGCAGGCTGGGCTTCAAGGGCAGCCTGATGTGTCTGTGGCCCAGACTGGAGCAAGGGGTTTCTGCTGTTCAGGTTTTATTCTGGGAGGGGAGCCGATGGGTGTGTTCCTGCTGGTACGTTGTGGCTGATTTCTGGCATATGCATAGCTCTGCTGTCTTTTCTTCTGTTGTTTTTCATTCTTTTTCTTCTTTTTTGTTTTGTTTTGTTTTGGGGCAGGGGCGGGGTTTTTTTCCCTTCCCCTCCCTTCCCTTCCCTTCCCCTCCCTTCCCTTCCCTTCGCCCCTTCCCTTCCTTCCCTTCGCCCCTTCCCTTCCTTTCCCTTCCTTTCCTTTCCTTTCCTTTCCTTTCCTTTCCTTTCCTTTCCTTTCCTTTCCTTTCCTTTCCTTTCCTTTCCTTTCCTTTCCTTTCCTTTCCT